>NW_021026548.1:1363712-1425787 GCF_004153795.1 Camellia sinensis | reverse complement strand
GCATTTCTCCAATAAATTTCTGACCTGAAAAATAAAAACACAAATTAATTCAGAAACCGCTAGAAGCATATGAATAAACTTAATATTTTTTGTAGAGATTGTTCTTGTCTTACAAAAGACAAAATCGAACATTTTCTCATCACACTGACTCGTCATCTACTGCATCAATAGAAAATGAATAACAACTTTGATTATTATTAGTATAAAATGTTTGGATTACCATATATAAATATGACATATACATAGAATCAATAAATCCAAAATGAAAATCTTCAATGTATGAGCAGATATTTTAAAGTCATAAAACCAAATATACATAGAATCAACAAATCTAAAATGAAATCTTGAAGTGATTATATATTCTTTACCAACTAAAGAAATTGTTGATTAGTAATTTAAACAACGGAAGTTATATCATACTTACATTGGATTTCAACTCATATTCTTTAGTACGAAATTAATCCATTCAACTCGCACTTCATCAAGTTCGGTTTCCGTGTAAGTCTTTTTTCCATTGAACTGCAATAGGTTATTTACAAACAATTAGATAATGAAGAAGATGTACAAGTATCATGAATATAATAATAATAAAAGTTTAGAATTTATCTCACATTTTGTTTTCTTAGGATGCTTTGATCTCTAATGAGGTCTTTCATATACCGCATTACATAAAACCCACATTCCACGTTTGTAGGTTATTGCGGGGACTACATAAAAACATTTTCATTATTATTAGAAACTATATATAAAGTGTTATGATCAAGATGAACAATCATTAGCATAATATAAGTATGATAAAATTAGAGAAAATGATATTGATTACCTGAACTACTTTCCAAACTGGATTGGTCCTCCTCCTCCTTTGGGTAGTTTCATAAATTTTCAAAATGACAGGTAGCAAATAAATTAGTTTAATTGATTCCACATCTATTCAAAAAATCTAAGGCACATCTATGAAGCATGGACACTTCAACTTAGTTGTTGTTTCTGTGTCCAACACATGTCGAACATTGACTCACCTTTGACACACCGGGATGAATACCAAACACACCACGTGGCATGCCTCATTTTTTAATTATCTTTTTTCCTCCTTGACATGTCGGGGATAGATAATGAACATGTGTGTCCTGCCTTTTGACACACTCCAAGATATTATCTTCTATATGATGTAAAAAGTGTCATTATAAATTTATAATCACGACTATGTAAACATCTTGTCTATGCTAATCATCACTTTGTAGTATTCTCCGTAAACAATACCAGTGGCATTTTTTCCCTTATCTAAATCAATGTTTGATTGTTGAAATTGTTATTTTTATAACTTGTAATGATTATAGGAAAGTTTTCTACTTATGCTAGAAGCAGACCCACAATTTCTAATGTTGATAAAGGCAAACAACTATGATGTAATAGTTTATAATTAATAAAAAATATTTTCCAATACCCTTTAAATTCATTAAAGTTTATGATTTGAGTTGTTTTTTCATGTTGAATTTTTGTTAATGTTTCATTTTTTTGGTTATTTGTGGGTGCAATATTCATAAAAACAGCAAGTTATAGCGATCCCAGTTTTCCCTTTCTGTATTTGTTGTATTTTGGACTTTGGTTCCGTGGAGTTGGTGGTTATATACCTCATTGTCATCCTTTAATTCTTTATGTTTGAGTTTTGGGATGTGTTGGACTTGTTTCGAGCAGGTAGGTCGAGCCTTGGTCTAAATCTTTGTCGCCAAGTTTTTTGTTGTTCCGCTCGAGCGGGTCGGATGGCGCTCGAGCAGGGTTTGCACCCTTCCAGCATTTCGTGTCCTTGCAAAACTTCTGCAGGTGTGTTTTCTACGCTCGAGCGGTTTCTTGCGCTCGAGCGGGTTGCGCTCGAGTGAGCTTGTTGGAGCTCGAGCGGGTAGTACCTTGTTGGTGAAAGTTCTGGGAGATGAAAATCTACGCTCGAGCGGACTGGTCTTTCGCACTCGAGCGGGTGTGCTTTGTCTTTGTGTCTTGGCGCTCGAGCGGACCTTATTGCGCTCGAGCGTACCAAGTTTTCTGTTCTTGACGCTCGAGCGTTGTGTTTTCCGCTCGAGCGTTGTGTTTTCCGCTCGAGCGGGAATGTTGTATATCAGTTGGCTGTGGGGTAGTTTTAAATCACTTTTTCTCATTCCTTCTCTCTCTTACTTTTCCGAAAAAACCATTTGAGAGCTTCTCTCTCTAGAACCTTACCTTATCTCTAGGTATTGATCTAGTAAGAGTTGTTTCCTCACCTTTGGCCTTTACAAAAAAATTGTTGATCGTCGAGGGCTATCTTTTAATCCGAGAAACTCGTGGTTTGGAGCAACTTTATTTTCGTCATCTTCTTCGTTGGGTGTCATCTTTTGAGGTAGGGATTCCTACTCACTATTATGGGTTTTGACCTAGATATTTGGGCATTTTGTTAAATGGTTGATTTTGGGAAGTTAGGGTTTGAAAAGGGTGAAAGGGGGTTTTGTTATTTTGATTCAAAAATGTGCATTTTGGGTTTCAAAATAATGATATTGTTGTTGGTTGTTGATATATAGGCCATTGGGTCAATATTGGGAAATGGGGTAGAAAACCCTAATTTGTTGTATAAATTAATTAGTATAATTAATTTCGAAAAATTGTGGACTTGTGGAATCGAGTTGGAAATAATGAAATTGGCTCATTATGTTGTGAAATGGTGGAGTTGGATTTATTAATCGCTCACTCTTGAAAGCATTGATATTTTATCTGTTGAAGTTTTTATTATCTGTTTAGAAATAATTGCTTGGGCTACCGGTGGAGGGTAGTTTGATTGTTGTAGACAATGCATGATGATTAGGGAAACTAAAACTAATCAATTGGATATGTCATAGAGTATGACGGTTGATAGAATACATTAATGTTATATATTGATTGATTGTGTATATGACCTATGTGTATATACTTCGTGTATATGGGAGGAGATAGGAGATGTACTCCACGGTTTATGGGAAGATAGAGGATGGACCTCTAAACCGGATGTTGTTTGGGAGGAGATAGGGGATGGACTCCACTGATACAGCTCATATGCTTGTCAGTTAATGTGTTGATACAGCTCTTATGCTTATCTATGGAAGTGTTGATACAACTCATATGCTTATCTTTGGAAGTGTTGATATAGCTAATATTCTTATCTGTTGAAATTTGGATACAGTTTGAATGCTTATCTGTTGAGATGTTGATACAACTAGTATGTTTATCTACTGAAAAAGAATGGGAAACGTTTCGTATGGGTCACTGTCTCATATAAATGGTTGGCCAGGTTCTGAGCCGTTGATGTAAATTGTGAAATTGATAAGAAATGGAAACGGAAATGAAACATGAACATAGTGGTCATGAAATGGAAATGGGGTATGAATTGGTTTATGGAAATTGAATATTTATCAATTGCTAATGTCTTAGTTATTGCTCATACTGTGTTTAGAATATCTCTATTGGGCGTTGGCTCACTCTTTATGAGACATTATTTTCAGGTACAGGTAGCATGCCACTTCCAAGGACTTAGCTTGGATGGTTATGGGAGTTGAAGACTCTTTTTGATTATTTTGTTTGTATTACATGTATATCAAGCCAAGGGCTTATTTTGTATAGAGTTAGTACTCTTCTTTTGTGTAACCAAGTGTTAACTTGGAAAGCTGTAAGCCCGTAGGGCATTTGCTTTTGTTGTTACCATGTAATACTGTTGTAAGAACTATTCTGATGAATGTAAATGGTTGGTTTCTCTTATATCAATGCATGTCTAAAATAATGGGTTTTATGTATTATTTTGAGGGCGTTACACCCACTGAATAATTTTATTAATCATCTCTTTATAACTAAGGGGTTGTTTAGAATGATTTAAATAAGTATACTTTTTAACTTTTTACGAAAAAAATTTACAGAAAAATAAAGAGGTGATGTGACTCAAAAAAGATAAAAAAAAAATACTAATATCAAAGATGCCAAACAACCACTAAAACAAAACAATTCTTAGACCTAATGTCATACACTTCGCTACAATTTAATGGACTTCTCAACAAATTTTCCCAATAATTCTAGTTACTATAAAAATTTAATCAAAATTTTACCAAGAAAATGAAATGTAAAGTGTAGATTTAAAATTGGTATGTTATGAGTTGTATTTAAAATAAATTTATTTACATATTTTAATTATGGGCAAAATTTTGAGGAATCGGGGGTGCTACTGTAAGTATCACACAATAGTAACTGTTGTGAGACTCGTGGGGTTTGTTTCAAACTTATTTCAATAGTTCAGATCGCTTATATTGTTAAGTTGATTGAGTAGATCATTAATAGGCTGATTGAGTAGATCATTAATGAAAAAATAAGAAGAAAATAGACTAGTTAAATAAAGTGAGATTACATTCCTCCAATTTTACATGTTTAATTTCATTTCTAATGACATAATTTTAAAAATAGTTGATTGATTATTATTATTGGAAAATACTATGGATCCAAAATGATTTACCAAATTTTTTATCAAATCTCTCATATGGATGTGGGACCCATACAAACTTACATGTATGTATGTGATGTTGGAACAATCTTCTGTGTAAAATAAATAACTTGAAATAAATCAAACAAATAAAAATAAATTATTTACAGAATTTATTTACCGAACTGAATAAATAATTAAAAGATCAAGTTGAGTGTGTGACACTCTATCCTTAAGACAGATTCACCCCGCTACTGTGCTTATGGACAAATGGCGTCTATCTCCCAAGATACAATGATCTTTACATATTGTAGTAGCACTCCAAATAATTTGTTCGGCGAACAAAACCCGTGTTCTAAACTCTTTAAATTTTTCCCTAAAATAATATGAAGAATAATTGCTGCAAGAGTCTATTTTCGGATGCCAAAGACTATTGAAAATGGCCTCTATTTATAGGCAAACAATCTATCCGAACAGGTGTGAAACTAACCTAAACAGATGTAATTTTGAATGAACAAATACAGTTTGAATTCAAACAGATCTGGTGGCAGATTCAAATAGATAACTGCACGGAAGTTTCAATCTATCTGGGCAGTTATAAAACTATTGGAAATGGACTGGAAAAAGGGACTGTTTGGACTGCAAAAAATTAATTTAATTTTGTTTAGAAATTCAAATGATTTTCCTGCAAGAATATGAAAAAATCAAATAAATTTTGTCCAAAAAATTGATATAAGAACCGACCCGACCCATAACCCACACCCGCGCTCGGCTGGTCGGACGGACAGCGGCAGAACGTGCCGCTCTTGTGGTGGTTTAAGTCAAGGTTCCATTTGTCCATAACTCCTCCCTTCTACAAACTTGGGGTAGCCCTTGGTGCCCAACCAAAGTATTGCTACCTAAAACTTATATACACACATAAGTTCTCTTAAGTTTCCAATGTCTGACAAGCCTTACAAGGAAACCCAAATTTAAATCTTGAATTGTCCATTCCACGAACCCGAAAATGACGTCAAGTTCCCATTCACTCATAAATGGTTTTAACGAATTGTTTTCAGCTTGTGACTTTCCATACGGCAAGGAACACGTCACCTCTTTGGATCAACCTCAAAAGACGTTTGAACCCCACTCAAATTTGGGCTCAAAGTTGGCCCAAAATAAACCTATAAAAATCAAATTTCCAACATATGAATCCCATAGAGATTTGATAAAATTTTTGATAACTTATTTGGGATCTCTATTATTTGCTATCCCCATAGAGGTGCAAGTAGGAGATGAAATGAAAGGTAGTTGAACCACACATTCACTTTTTAAGATTTGAGATTTTCTTTTGTCTCTCCCATTTCTGTGACCAAAATCGCTTTGACTTATTCGACTAGACGGGGAAGGTCTGTCCCTTCTCCACTGGAAGAAAGTAGATGATCACGTAGGGCGAATGAATCAAAGAAAGGGAAACTTCTCCATCCCAGAAAGCGGAGTGACTTCTTGAATCTTTGAATAGAGAGCCCCATTAACCAGACAAGCTGGAGGAGACAAGCTACCTCACAGAAAGGATGACGAAGGGCCAGTTGACGCAGCAAGCTAGAGCTATGAAACCGCCCCTTTCTCATTTAACTCGTCGGATTATGAATGAGATATTCAGACGTCAGCTTGAAGGCTACGATTCCGTTCTTCTGTCTAGGTTCCTTGTTGCAAGGCCGGGTTTAGGCGTTTTAGGGCCTTTGAAACTGCCTATAATGGGGGGACCTAATGAGATGCCTTAAAGTCGAGGGTTGGATAAGCAAACCCGGCCAAAGAATCACTATTTCGATTGAAGCTCTGCCGCGGTGACCCAATTATCAAATTCTCATATACAGATAAGCGAGAATGCCCTTTCTGACAGGGCTGCGTCCTCACGAATGCCAAACTTCGTAGCTCAGCTCATCTGGGATGACCAAGCTCCAGGGAGGTTTTTGGTTCTGGGGTTGGAGATGAAGTAAAATCCGAGTTGGATCGGCTTGGATAGGGATTTCGAACTCTAAGAAAGGCAAGGCAAAATGCCAATTCTTCCGAGAATCCTTTATCAAAAGCCTTGTTTTGGGCATAACAAGCCCTGCCAACCGTTGACTGGCATCTCACTCTATCGAGGAACCCGGTTTGGCTTCAATTGAGCGATTTCAGCAATCCAAGCGGCGGGTGGAATGAGTCCCTCCTTTCCAAACTTGCTCGCTTTGCTGGTTTTAGGCTCTGAAATCGATGTTGTTGGCTGCCAATGGTGGGGAAAGCAACGAGGAATTCCAAAGTGGAAAGGAAAAGGGCAGTTCCAAACGAAGGACCCAGTCTCCAGGGGCAAGCTTCCCGGTGTCCAAGTGTCAAGTCCCGAGGGCTTGTGTCCGCCCAAAGGTGCCTTTTTTCTTGTTTGCCTTTCCTTGCAATGAACCGAAAGGTGAGAGGCAGGGCTCGGTCTCAAGGTTCAAAGTCACTAGTCAGTCCAACTGCACGAGTGAAAGGCGAAAGCCAAGATTACGTGCAACCAGGTGTAACGTGTCAAAGGTCACCGAGTCGTCGGAAAGGGGAATAGGTTGTTTTGCGCATCCAACAACTGAAAGAGTTTGCGGAGAAGGGTTGAGTTGCGTAATAGCAGATTCGTAGGTAAATAAATCGTTGGATTTGAAATCGAACTCTCCCCCTTGGGCGGATAGGAATTTAGACTTTCAATGGTCCGCTCTTCTCTCCTCGTGATCGAAGCTGACCCCAGAAGTTGGGTATTCCTTCTTAAGAGGACACTAAACCTCCCGATCTTGCTAGCCGGGCTCAGTCTTTCAAGATTCAATCTTTCCCCTTCCCTCGATCCTGGTCCCAGGGAATCGCTCTTATAGTAGGAGGTTGACTATGTCCCCAACTTCTCTTTATTAAGAGACTCGGTTGTGTACTATAATTATAATAAATAGATTGTACCCCAAGCGCGGATCCCAAAGAAAGCAGTTGGCTCTTCCTGGCGTAAATGCGTGAGCAGCGTTAGTTGTTTTGTTCGTATCTTGTGCGCGATAGTAAAGCGTTAGACGTCAAGAATCAATTTAGTGGACGCGCAAGCAAGGATCGTCGTTTGGCGTTTTAGTTGACGGTTAGAAATAAGATCTAGCAATCTGGTAGTTCCTGTAAGCCAAGCAGCTATCGAAGAGCGTAGGAGAGAGATCAAAGAGTAGTCATCTTGTAACAGATATCCTTAGCAGGGGATTCCTTCCTCTCTACGACCACCCTGATCTACGCTCATCCCTTCTTTCCTTCTTCCTAGGAGCTAAAGGTCTTATTCCCTTAAGCAGTCTGTAGGCGCTAGGTACTGTCTTCAAGTGCCTCTTACAACCCGGACGCTTCTCCTAGTGATGTTAATATCATTCTCTCGTCCTGTAGTTCTTATTAGACTCCAAGATCTCAATGCAATTTGAGGAGAATAAGTTTGCTCCTGCAGGTTTATATCCCTCTAGAATGCCTTATAAGCCCTTCTATCTATCCCTCTCTTGCTAGTAGCTCTCTTCTTTCCTAGTAGCTAGCTGGTTGGGGAAGCTAGGAAAGAAAAGAATAGATTAGATTGGATCTTTCTTCTTTCCTTTGGGAGTAATATGTAGCTAAAGTGTCCTTCCTGTACTTGGAGTGTACTAAGGACTCACCTCTTCTTGTTTGTGATTGCCTTTAGTACAGTGATATGAGTGAGGCAGCCTTGCGTCTAAGAGTTTCCTGTAGTTTCTCCTTCCTTTTCCTTGAAGGTTAGAGCAAGGCAGGAGAAGAGATAGATCTTACCTGTAGGATGGTAGCTTCACTTCTAGGATGGTATCTTCCCTTCCTTACCTAACTATAAGTTCTCTAAGGTGAGTGCATCGAAGTCTCTCCTAGTAGCTAGTATGAAGCTATGGCTAAGGCAGTAAGTTAAGAGAGTTCCTGTAGTTGCTCTCTTCTGTTATGAGAGAGAGGGGCTAGAATGCCCTTTCTCTTCAGTCCAAAGGCCAGTGAAAGTAGTATGATATAGTAAGATAAGAAAACCCTGTAAGAAGTTGTCCTCAAGGGGCCTCTCTAAAGCATTTAAACGAGAGTTTAGATAGCCTCAGCTACTCCCCCATTATAGGTCCTATGGGCCTTTTGGTTGAATCAAGATGGTCATATAATCACTCTCATTCATCTAATAGTTAGATAGTTCTTCCTTTCTCCCCTTCCTTCCTAAAGTCAGGTTTTTATTCTTACCGTTAGCTCATCTAAGTCCTTGAGTCCAATGAGGCTAAAGAGTTAGAAGTCTTAGACTCCAAGAGCTGCAATGCATATAAAGTATAATAGGTTTCCGCTTCTGCTTATCCGCTGTTGTTGGCATTCCTCTCCTAGTTTTTCTCTTTCTCGTAGGTCTTACTCTATCCTATCTAATATAATTTCTTTCCGTCTTTGGTTGTTAACTGTATGGTTAGAAAAGATAGGAAGGAAAAGAATGGATTATATCCCTAATCGGTCTTTCCGCTGTTAGGTAGTTGATGTCCTTGACTGCCTTCTTAGCCTATCCTGCCCCTCCAGCTGCTAGTAGTTCTTGTTCTTGGATGGTAGCCCAGTAGCTAGGTTCTTTGTTGTTGTAATGTCCTTCCTAGTAGGAAGGTTAGAACAAGATAGGCCTGAGTGAAGTAGCTAATTGAAGAGTGCTGCTAGGGAGGAGCTTAGGCGAAGAAAGAGATGACTTTTAGGGTAGAGATAGAAGGCGCTTTTAGAATTAGATTGCTCTTTGCTTCTTCTTCCCTTGAGGTTTAGGACTGGCTATGAACTTCCTTACCTCACAGTGAGTGTACTTAGGACTCACCGCTTCTAGTTTTTAGTTGAATGTAGCTAGGGTAGGTGGATTCTGGATAGAGAAACCTGAGAATCCCGTGGGCTTAGAGAGTAGTTCGAAGGATAGAAAAGAATGTATTCGATGGTAGCTCCCTTACCAGGAGAGTCAAGCCAGTGACAGAGCTTTAGAAAGCCGAGACAATGATTAAGCCGGAGATCGTCAGCCCTCCTCCGAGGCCGTCAGTCGCTTGCGTATATGATGAAATATTCAATGAATACTCCCGGCAATAGATCACTACTTGAGCATTGAAACTAAGGAATTTCCCATTCCTCAGACCTTGGTTGACAGAGGTCTCTCGCTGAATTAATGTATGTCCCCTAGCCACTTTGCTAATGCTTGAGATTCCAGAAGGAAGCAATCAAAGGGATGCGCGTTACTAGGAGCTAAAGATAGCATTCCCTTAATAAGCTGTCTACGGCAATCTCTCTGTAGCAAGAAGCCCTGTGAAAGCCATCTCATAGGTGATTACGTCCTGGGAAAACGAGAGAAAAAAGCCTTTATTTTGTAAGCCGTAGCTTTTTTTAAAGAAAAAGTAAAATATCGACTTTCATTCCACTTTAAAAAACTATAGTAAGGTAGCGAAGTTCAGAGGAGTGGCAGGCAAGCAAGAAGTTCATCCATTGAAGTTGAAGTAGTTTCAGTACTTCATCGATTTTAGTTGAAGTAAACGATTGATCTCTATCGTATCAAGTAAGGGGAGTAAGAGGGCCACATGAATCGATCTTCTTTATTCAATCTAGATCTCCCTTGCAATTGATCTGTGCGATATCGAGTATGCTAACGCGAATCTCTAACGGTTGTAATCAAGTCTCTCAATCGCTCTCTCCTGTCGTTAACTCTCGAAACTCTTGCAAGTCTCTCAAACGGTCTACCTGTCGCAACGGTCGCGGGGCTTCGGGGGGGACTAATGATATAGATAAGCCTTTTTATTACTCGTTTAGACTTCCCCCCTTCAAGAGCTCCGCTAGTATACTAACTTGGTTACCTAGCCCAGAATAAAGAATCCATAGAGAGTATCAAAGAGAGTAAGGAATTCTTATAACAAGCATGTAAGCAAATCGCGGTAGTTACGCGATGGCTGTTCCGCAAATAGAAGCTGTTGGATAAGAGCGATTGGTCTTCCTCTTGCAATCGAGAATAAGGACTTCAAAGCGCAAATAGGCAATCGAGAAAGGCAAATAAAATAGGTGGAAATCGGTATTTAGTACGGTGGTATGCGAGGAGCAAGACAGTATGCAATCAATAAGTACGAGCAAGCTCACTCATAGTACGGTAAATAAGCACAAACAGCAGCAGTAAATCGCCAGTTCTTTCAGTATTCGCGATAAGCAAGATAAGGTAGATCTTAGAATAGCTAGTATAAGAAAGTAAAGTAGTAACTTCCGGAGTGAATGAGTGCAGCAAGGAAAGAAGCCTATAAGCTATTAGATGCAAGCGAAGTATAATAATATAACATAAAGCAAAAAATCCAAGATTTCATAGAAGAAGGAAAAATCAACGTGGCGGATGAACAGGAAGCTCCTAAGAACCCCAACGAGAAAATGGGAGTTTTTAAGAACTCGCTCCCTAGTCACGCTCCGGTCTCAACATGCTGGGCCGAGGAAGTGTCCGATTTCCAACATCCCCCTACCATCACTACAATTAATGTTATTAATGCTCTCTGGCTTTGTGAGGAAGATCCCTCCCACTGGATCATCATGACCCCTACGTTCCGGCTTCCAAAGGCGATCCTAAGGGAAGAAGAATTTTGAAAAGGGATAAGGCTGCAAGAAGAACCTAGAGAGGAAGCTCCACCGAAAGAAGAAGAGGAAATGCCGCTCAAAGGAGAAATGCTGCCGGAAGAAGAGGAAATAAGACTCGAGTTTCTGGAAATGTTTCAAGAGGGAGTTCCATGGGAAGAGGAAAATTAAGAAAAAGATAAAAAAGAGAAAGAAAAGAAGAAGATTGAATGGATTATCCAGAACCTGCTTCCGCCGCCGTCGCACGAACCATTTATGATGGCCGCGTCTGGGTGGATTGTGGTGCTACCATTCCTTTAGGATACCTTTCGGCTTCAGTAAAAACTCTTCCCCCTTAGTTTTTATAGATATTGAGTTTGTACGGTAACTCAACTTTGAGTATAGAATTGACTTTGTTGGTTGAGTGGAGTTACGGTAGTTCAATCTATAAAGGAAGGACAATCGGTCGCACTTGGCGCAGAACCACCTAACGGTGGCTCTTTACTCCCTCAAGACTTGCTTCTTATTTTTCTTTCACCCTTCCTTTTATATCAATAGGGGCTACGAGCAAGGCAGCTCTGCTCCGGAAAGAAAAGAAGCCAGCAGGTCCTTTTCCGCTTGACCGCTAACTCATGAGCAAAGCCGTCTTTTGCCGCCCCTCATGCAGCATATGAGCGGATCTTCACTAAAAGCCGGCTCTATTGGCGGATGGATAGCGCCCCTCACTCTGCCATGAGAACAAAGAAAGCCGCACTATCTCCTTGCAGCTTTGCCTGCCGCCCTTCGGTGGTATAGTAGGATGGATAGCAAAGCCGCCTTCGGTCCTTCGCTTAGTAAGCCCCTCTTCGAGCCTCTACTGAATTCCGCTCACCCCGGTCCTTAGTAGCGTTGACAAAGTCAACCTTTGGATGTTGTTGTGACGCTTTGGTTAGGCTCGGTTGACTTTGTCAACGACACAAGCAAGGAGTTGACAAAGGAGAGCAGCCCCCCTGTTCTTGCTAGAGAGCTTACCGCCCCGCCCTTTATAGTCGCGACTGTTGTCATGGAAAAAGAGTTTGTTTTCTGTCAAAGAAGCATGCTTAACACAGCCTATAGCGTAAAGGCATTCGAGCCGCGTCTAAAC
The DNA here is from genome assembly GCF_004153795.1 of Camellia sinensis. Lineage (NCBI taxonomy): Eukaryota > Viridiplantae > Streptophyta > Magnoliopsida > Ericales > Theaceae > Camellia > Camellia sinensis. Next base: position 1,413,644 of record NW_021026548.1, on the reverse strand, counting down.
TAAATTAAGGGTAAGGGCCCGTACTCTCTCTTCTGTAGATACACTATCCCTTCCGGCTATGGTATGGGGGAAGGGAAGTGAGATCTACCGATTGATTTGATATTAGATGAGCGGCCGTACTATGATCGTTCGGGAGACATGGCCCCACGCGCTACACACAAGAATGAATTGTTATGCGGTCGGTAAACTCTTTCTGCGGGCAGCCTATCAAATCGGATCACGTATTTTTTAATATGTCGTTACGTCATGTACATGTATTCGGTCTGAAATTTTGATGTTCCTGCTCGTGCCCGGAGAGAGAATGGGCACGACTCCCCCTCCCCCCGTTCTACCGTCCAAAACAGGCCGGCCGTTCTAAGTTCCGGGGTTGGGTCGGATAGGACCAGACCCAATCGGCTGGATCTGTGGAATCTGAACGGATCAGATCCAATCGGATCTGATCGTAGCTTCGAGTTCAGGTGCCGTACCGCGGCCGGACCGGAAAGGAGGCGAACCAAAGTATACTATTAGCCCCGCTAACGATTTAATGAAAAAGATTAAAATGCCTCTATATATAAGTAATCTAGATGTACGAACTACGTATATTTTCATTATTTATTTGGGAGACAAAATGCATCTTAACTCCTATACTTTATTTTATGTGTATTTTATTCCTTTAAAATTTGAAATGAGCATATAATCTCCCTTATGCCTATACGTGATTTACACTTGCTATTAAATTACACAATATTTAACGTTACAAAGGATTTATTTGATTATTTTCAAATGAGAATGGTATAATTCACACATGGGCAAAAGTAACATGGTAAAATGAAATTTGCCTTCTATAATTTATTATTTGTTTTATTTTATTTTGCTTTTTATTTGCAGGAACCAACTAGGCCTCATTATGGGAATGTAGTATGCGTAACACCCATAGACTTGAGGCAAACAGGGGAAAATCATTTGATAGTGGCTACACTTGTAGCAACTGTGGCCTTTACTGCTGGTTTCACGATGCCCGGTGGATATAATGGCAACGATGGCCCAAACCAAGGCATGGCGATTCTAACAAGAGAAGCAGCTTTCAAAGCTTTTATGGTAATAGATACCATAGCCACGTCATTATCCATTTCAGCAGTGCTCACCCACTTCTATGCGGCTGGTAGTAACAATGGGGATGAAGTAGAGAAGCTAGTTCATAGAGCTGCTTATCTTACTATTTATGCTGCGATGGCAATGGTGTTGGCATTCGTTACGGGGACATATGCTGTCTTAGCACATTCATCTGGCCTTGCTATTTCCGTTTGTGTTATCGGCTGCCTTCCCCTATTATATTTCTTAAATACCCGCATCATGGTACTGAGAGGGAGGTACATTTTCAAGAACACCATTTATTATAATAATATTAGTTAGAATTATTTACAAATTATAGATACTTGCTCCTTCTAAATTTTTCTTCTTTTACAAATTTTAAGAATCATCTTCTCTAGATTTTAAAAGAAAGTTTAATTGACTATCACTCTATATCTATGAAACATGTAATCAAAATATAAAATTAATAAAAAAAAGACAAAATATAATAAAAGAAATTTATTTTTTTATAATTAGTGTTAATTATAAGCTATAATCTGTAAAGAATAAAATTAGATATCAGTTAGTTACTTGATCACGTTAGTAGAAATTGATATTATAATTTGTATTTTATTTCTAAAATTTTTGATTAGATATATATATATATATATATTCATCCCCTATATGATAATTTTGCGCCGTCCTATTGTTTATTGATGCTATGCTTTCTTCAATGTATTTAGAGAAAATATCATTTTGCCCTCCAAACTTTCATGTGTTTTTCAATTTGACCCCCAGACTTCGATTAATATCAATTTTACACCTAAACTTTCAAAATTTTAATCAATTTGGCCCCTGCCGTCACATTTCGTCTACAATTGGATGGAATGCGCTGACATGGGAGGTAAATTGATTTTTATGGTATAGTTTGGAGGGCAAATTGATTTTTAAGGTAAAGTTTATGGGGTAAAATTATAGTGATTCTGGTTTTGACCCGACACTTGTTGTATTACGGACTCTGGTTTCATGGTTTAGTGTTGTTGTTTATCCATTTTTCCCCTTGTTTTCCCTTAAATTTGAGTTTTGAATTGTTGTGATTGTGTTTGAGGCAGGTTGGTTGCTTGTTTTCTAAACTGTTGTTGCCCAGAATTTTGCTCCTCCGTTCGAGCGGCATTTCTTGCGCTGGAGCGGGCTTTGCAAACTCTTAGTACTTTTGCAGGTCAGCAAAACTATTGGGAGAGCGTATTCTATGCTCAAGCGCGTCCTTCTACGATCGAGCGTGAGTGGGCTCAGCTCGAGCGACCCTTTTTTGCGCTTGAGTGTTAGTCTATTGTCTGCAAAACTACTGGATCTGTGTTTTCTACACTCGAGCGTCACTTCTTGCGCTCGAGCGGTGGGTGTCTCTTTCATTGTGTCTTGGCACTCGAGTAGAACAACTTATTGTGTCTGACGCTCTAGTGTCACTTCTTGCACTCAAGCGGACTTGCGTATTTCAGTTTGTAAAAGTGACATTTTACATCACTTTTTTCATATCTTTTTCTCTCTCTACTTTTCAAAAACCCTAGATCTAGAGCCTCTCACTCTAAAATACTTTCTCTGTCTCTCTACATTTTCACCTAGTTCTAGTGATCTCTCTACCCATTTGTCTTTGTTAAAAAGATAGAACATCTCAAGGGCTACATTTTGATCCGAATAGAGATTGGTTTCGGTATCTTTGAAGTTTTTCTCTTGCTCCTTTGATCTTCTAAACTTGAGGTAGGAATTTTCTACACTTTCATATGGTTTTTAGCTTAGAGTATTGTGGATAAACCTAGGGTTTGGGTTTAAAATCAAAAGAGAGATTTCTAAGTGAATGTGACATAAATGGTTATGGGATTTGAATATGAGGTTACCTTGTGACAAAATGGTTGATTTAGCCTTTGGGTTAATATTTGGAAAAAATAGAGTTTGCTCTAAAATGGGTCCAATATTTGTTTTGTATAAATAAATGGAATTGGTGTCGTAAATATGAAATTGAATGAATGTTGGAATAAACAGTGGAATTGGATATATATTACCTCACACCTATGGAAATTTGAATAAATCATATGTCTTGAGATTGAATATCTATTTAGAAATATCTGTATTGGGCTGTCAGTGAAAGATAACTATGATTGTTGTAGAAATTGCATAAGGATTAGGTGAATTGAAACTAACCTCTTGTTGATTGTCATTGAATATGACTATGTTTTAAATACATTGTATGTGTATGATGTTTGGGAGAAGAAAGGAGATGTATTCCATGTTTGGGAGGAGATAGGGGATGGACTCCATTAAGTTAGCCGGAGTGTCCAGGCTGAAAGTCCCGAAACCGCGCATATACATGGGTGCCGATCCCGCGGATGAAATTTCTGTAAAATGACAAATTGAAGTGTTTGTGTGATAGTTGTGTTGATTTGAGAACCGCTGAGTTGTAGTCTCAGTTGGGTTGTCTGGAAGATAATGAAATTGGCTCATGAATTGAGATGAAATGGATTAACTTGAAATGAATTAAAGAGAACTGGATTGAGATATGAAATTTTGTACTTTATGATCATGTTGAGTATGAATGCTTTGTCATAAACATTGTATATGCACACTGTATTTATATCTTTGTTAAGATTCATATATTGTGTTTGATTGTTTCTACTGGACGTTGGCTTACTCTATTTGGGAAAACCATTTTTAGGTATTGGTGATATGCCTCTGTTAAGGCAATAGCTTGGAGGGACTTTTGGAGCGAGAGCTTCTTTCCTTTTGTTGTATTCCTTTTTACGTAGCTAAGGGCTTAAATTGTATTGAACTAGGCTCACTTTTGTTGTAACTAAGCCATGGCTTGGAAAGATGTAAGCCTTTAGGGCATATAATTATTTGTTTAGTTTTCAGTTCTTTTATCATTGCAACACATGCAGTAAATTCAGGATGAACTATTTATGAATGTATATCGCATGTGTCAACTTTTGTACATCAACTCTGATCAATGAAAGCTTATTATTTAATTCATATCATATTGTATAAACCATTGGAAGTCAGATTATTGTATTTATTTCGGGGCGTTACAGTACATTCCGTCCAATTGTAGACGGAATGTGATGGCATGGGCTAAATTGATTAAGATTTTAAAAGTTTGGGTATAAAATTGATATTATTCGAAGTCTAAGGGCCCAATTAAAAAATAAGTGAAAGTTTAAGGGATAAAATGATATTTCCTCACGTATTTATTTACAAGTTTGAATTGCGTGAGAAGTTCAGGTTTTAGTTCGAGCGGGCAGGGCACCCAAATCTGTATTAGTAGTGATGTAAAGTCTATGCTTATGGTTCTATTGGCTTCTACATAAATAAAGATTACCAAAAGTCTTTGATTGTTGACACTTATATACATACATACATATATATATATATATAATAGTTGGGGTGTCCGCGAGTTGCATGTGACATATGAATTGATTTATAAACGAAACATGGGTCCTTATTTAGATTGTTTTATCAGATAATCTTGTATTAATGTATTAATGTGAGTTTCTATGTATAGTGATTTTGTACTTAGTTTACAATGTTGTAATTGTAGTTTATTTTGCTGGCATAATTACTCTAAGGTAGAAATAAGTTAAAATATGGGTTTGTTTGGGGATGGATTGTCCATTCAAAGCTAAAATAGTTAATAAAACAAAACATCCCATCACATTACTTTCTCTATTTTTTTTTGTGCATATCTTTTCGTAAAAAATCAAATAGTCAACTAAAATAGCCTATTCTCAAACAAATTGGTGATTATTTATGGATCTCTAATTCTTTAGAAGTGAAGTTAATCTTTATTTATTATTATTATTTTTTTTGATAATGTTAAGTGCAAAAAAAAAAAAAAAAGAATATAAAACATATAAAGAACAAAAATGATTTAGAGCTCTAAACAATGAGCTCTAAATCCATCACTGTGTTGGCAATGGGGTCCAGTGATGGACTGTGTCTTGTTTTTTTATACAAAAAATTAATACATTTTAGTATTTTGTTATATTCAATGATTTTTAATTTTTTTTTGTACAAATTATATATTTTTTAACTGTATATATATTAAGTCGATCTAAAATTAAAAAGTCAAAAAATTAATTTTGAAAATTTTAAATCATAGAGAGTGAAAAATTTGTTGACATAACCTTTTAAATTACTAAAAACAAAAATCAATTTATAATTTGTGTACAAAAGGAGTATAAAATAGAGAATAAGTTTTCTCTAGCCCAATCGGATTGAGCATGTTATTGGGCTATGTGGGCCCACTATAAAACCCACATTGATAATTCGAACTGTTCAATGTATAGTACTTGTCGAGTACTTTATTCTTGCAATAAATAACATTAATCGATATCGATAGCCATTTGATCAGATCAAATTTGTGTCAATGTTACTATGATTTTAAAAATAAATTGTTAATATAAATGTGATCTGATTAAGTGGCTATCGATATTTGATCAACGTGATTTTCTATAGGGATAAAGTACTCGATTCAGTCCTACGCATTGAATGGTGATAGAGTACTTTAGGATCTAATTCGATAATTTAAAACGTTCACATTTTAAAAGTTATCAAGTAAAATATACCAGTAAAATATTACATCAATCGGATATCGTTGGCCCTTTTATCAAATCACATTTGTATTTAAAAAAAATAAATGTAATTTAAAATATAAAACTCAATGCAAATGTGATTTGATGAAATAAATAACGATATCTGATCGACATGATTTTTTATAGATATATTCTACTCGATAACTTCCAAAAAGTCTACATCCATACTTCTTGAGAAAGTCAATTTTTCTTTCTATTATTTATTTATTTATTTTTAATGATGAAACAACAGCTTACATAGGCCTACTCAAAATGCTTCCATTCCATATGGTAGTAGTAGAGTTTATGGTTTGTGGAAGGAAGATCAACTGCAAGGTGAAGAACTGAATATCCTTATTAGAGTTAACTCTACATGGCCACAATTCCAATTTTGACGGTACCAACTACAAGTTTTGGAGTGTAAAAACGAGAACTCTGTTTTTATCTATGGATTTGTGGGATACGGTATAGGATGGGTACAACGATGAGACCAACAAGGAGAAGCAACAGAAAGATGCTGCAGCTCTTTCTCACATCCAACCAGGCGTCTCAGACTGAATCTTTCCAGGAATCAGGGATGCTACAAAAGCCAAACAAGCTTGGGACATTCTCTCTGTCCAATTTCATACTGAGGTCAAAACCAACGGGTTAAATTTCATTTACAATCATTTTTATTTTTGGCTTAAATTCATTTTAGCTCATCAAAATTTTAGGCTAAACTTCTTTACCCCTTATGGCTAAAAAATAATCAGAGAGGCCCATGTGATTTTGGAACAAGTCCATGATGGTTGTGCTCACTAGCCTTTCAATTTGTATAGATCTTCTTGTTAGAAATGATGATATACTTTTATTTCCATAACCAAGATGCATCGGCTCATCTCCACAAGATATATCGAGGATGAACTTGATGTCTTCTGTTGTTAGCTTTACAGTTTATGGTCCTAACTGGAAAGAACCACTGTTGCCTGGTTGGTATGTCTGAATTAATTTGAATGCAATATCATCATATTTTCTGCATTATTTATAATTCAACTTGTTCTTCAATATTGCGTCAAACAATAACCAAATGGGGTTCTCTTTAACCCTTTAATATGCTCGTTCCTGAGTTTGATGTGTTGTAATAGCTTCACTATTGTCACCATGTTTGATCTGAAAGTTACTTTCCATTCTCTACGCTTTCTCTTTTGCTTTTTCTCTATCGAAGTTGATTTTTTACGCTTGCTTATTGTTTTCTTTGCATTGCTTTTTAGTCTTGGCATTTTTAGGAGTTGCTTTCCTGTGCGGAAAATCAATATAGACGACATATTAACACTGAGAATGTGTCCTAAAAGAATCAATCCAATGTCATTCTCATGAAGTCTAAATTTGATAACATTCATGGCTATAAAAACAAAATCAACATTGAAACCGAAATCGAAAGCAAGAGAATATTATTAACTAGAGATTTTGACTCAAATTTATTCAGAATCTGAGAACATTCACATCAATTGTATCAAAATAAACAATGAAACCTAAATCAAAAGGAAGAGAACATGAATAACTAGAGTTTTTCAGTCAAATTGATTGAAAACTTGAGAACATTCACAACAATCATGTCAAACTCAATATTGAAACCTAAATTGAAATCATGAGAATATGATCAAGTCTGGGTTTTCACTCAAATTGACTAAGAATCTAAGAACATTAACAACAATCGTAAGAAAATCAACATTGAAACCCAAATTGAAACCAAGAGAATATGATTCATTAAGGTTTTTTACTCAAATTGTCTAAGAATTTGAAAACATTCACAGGAATCGTACCAAAATCAACATTGAAACCTAAATTGAAACCAAGAGAATATGATTAACTAATGTTTTTCACTCAAATTGTTCGAAAATATGAGAACATCAACAGCAATGGTACCACACTCAACATTGAAACCTAAATTAAAAGCAATAAAATATGATTAACTAGGGGTTTTCACTCAAATTGACTAACAATGTGAGAACATTAACAACAATGGTACCAAAATCAACATTGAAACCTAAATTGAAAGCAAGAGAATATGATTAACTAGGGTTTTTCACCCAAATTCATTAAGAATCTACGAACATTAACAACAATGGTACCCAAATCAACATTGAAGCCTAAATTGAAAGCAAGAGAAGATGATTAACTAGGGTTTTTCACTCAAATTCAATATGAATCTGAAAACATTAACATCAATGGTACCAAAATCAATATTGAAACTTAAATTGAAAGCAAGAGAACATGATTAACTAGGGTTTTTCACTCAAATTGATTCAGAATTTGAGAACATTCACAGCAATCGCACCAAAATCAACATTGAAACTTAAATTAAAGCAAGATTACATGATTAACTAGGGTTTTTCACTTAAATTGATTCAAAATATGAGAACATTCACAACAATCGCAGCAAAATCAACATTGAAACTTAGATTGAAAGCATAAGAACATGATTAACTAGGATTTTTCACTCAAATTGATTCAAAATATGAGAACATTCTCAACAATTGCCACAAAATCAACATTGAAACTTACATTGAAAGCAAGAGAACATGATTAACTAGGGCTTTTCGCTCAAATTGATTCAGAATATGAGAACATTCACAGCAATCGCAGCAAAATCAACATTGAAACTTAAATTGAAAGTAAGGGAACATGATTAAATAGGGTTTTTCACTCAAATTGATTCAAAATATGAGAGCATTCACAGCAATCACACCAAAATCAACATTGAAACTTAAATTGAAAGCAAGAGAACATGATTAACTAGGGTTTTTCACTCAAATTGATTCAGAATATGAGAACATTCACAGTAATCACCCTAAAATCAACATTGAAACTTAAATTGAAAGCAAAAGAACATGATTAACTTGGGTTTTTCACTCAAATTGATTTAAAATATGAGAACATTCACAACCTATGTTCCATGGACTCGGCACTTTGGGGCAAAGTACCTGTGTCGACACGACACGACACGACACGGGTTCGGATGTGGGATCTGTGTCGTATTCGCCTCTTCTCACTAGGACATGGTGTAGACACCCCATTTTTGACCGTCCTCAAGACTTGGACGTCACCGCTTGAACACTCGGTTATCATTCATGTTCGTGTTCGTCTTGAGTTCCCGGAGGTCTCGGCCACGTGCCCTGCCTCAGGATCTCTCGACTCGACTGTTTTGTGATTGGTTTTGCACCAAACACTTGTGTTTTGCCTTTGAGGGGCAGGGAATGGCTTGTTGGCCATCCCCACACTCCACCGGCCATGGCTTGAGGCCACCGGCTATGTTTTGTTGCCATCGGCCAAATGTTTGGCCGACCGGCACTCTAGATGGTCGACCGGTCATCTATTTTGGTCAAATTGCATTTTCGGCTGGCCGACCACTGTTCATCTGCTTTTTCAGATATTTTTGTGCCAGCTGTGATAGCTGGCACCCACTTTGCTCCCCTCCATACACGTGTATGGAGGGATCTCCCTCTTAACTAGCTTACTTGAGAAGCTTTGCAAGAGTGAGCTCTATAAGGAGGAGCCTCTTCTCCCTCCATTAGGGTTGCCAAAAGAAAAGCTCCAGAGCTCTAAGTTTTAGGGTTAGGGTTTACATATACTCTATCTCTATATCTCTTCCTCCTTTTGGTGTATTAGTGTGTTCTTACTATTGCACACAAACACCTACCATTACACCTTTCCTTAGTTGCTGAGGCATTAGAGGGTTAATCTTGAACTTTTTAAACTAGTTTTGAACCAAGAAGAGGTTTGGTCTTGTGATCTTGGAAGTGTTCCTCAAGGGTGAGTGTTCTTGCCTTTTATTCTCTATTTTTGCATAGCTTTTTTGACTACCTTACACCTATTTTCAAGCTTAGCTTATAACATATAAAAGTCTTGTTTTTGATTGCTCTAAATAAGTGTTTAAGAGTGTTTTGTTGTTTGGGGTTATTTGACCCCTCTTAGGCCTTGTTTGGCTCTATTTTTGTGCTATTTTGGTGAGCTCTGTTTGGGCCTCCTCACCACTAAAATCTTGAGGGATTTCAGTGGTGAGGATGGTGCCTTAAGGTCCTAAGAAGGAGAGGGTCACCCCCTCTCCTTGTTGTCCTTGAAAAGGTCCATTTTTACCTCATGTGTGAGCACGTAGATTAGGTTCATGTTGACCATGCATTAACTGTTATTTGGTAGTATTTTACCATGTATTACCTCTGTTTCATGTTGGTTTGGACACACCTTGCATGCCTTGCATACATGTCTTGTAATGCCACATTTTTGCCTTAACATGCTTTAGGTTTAGACCCTTGTTCTAGCATGATTTAGGCTTAGCTTTGTGAAGATTTTGTGCTTGTTTTAGCATGTTGAAGTTCTGTTTTTGGTTGCTTTGGTCGACCATGGCATGCTTAGTATAGCCTCTTTGCATTCTTGGCTTGTGAGCCTCAAGTGCATAGACCATAAGCATGCATTACTTGCATTATTTCAGTGGTTTGGAACCATTTACCATGTTATTTCAGTCCTTATAACATGCCTATATGCTCGCGTTTGATGCTCCTTCAATGTGTTAAAAGGTTGTTGCCTTATGCTCCATGAATGTGCCTCTTTGTATGCTTGCATATTTAGACCACCTAGATGCCATCTAGGTACATCCTTAGCTTCGTTCAGGTCTACATTAGACTTGTTCTAAGTCCCCGTAGCCTTGTGACGCTTGGTTGACTTGGCCTTGGTTTAAGCTTCCTTCGCTTGCCTTGAGTACTTGGACCATTTGTTGCATGCTTAGCTTGTCTTATTGACTTGGATTGGCACCTTTCATGACATGATTTTCAGAGCTTATAATGCGTGCCATTTGCCCATGTTTGCATCCTCTTAAGTGTGCTTGAGAATTGCTCTTTAATGCTTAAGTGTTGGTCCTTGTGTGCATGCATGTTTACATGTCATTTTGCCTTCATTCTTGAGCATGTCGGCCACTGTTTTGGGCTTAGTATAGAGCTGTCCGAATCAGTTTAAGTCCATTGCTCGCATGTTGTTGCATGCTCACCTTGTGTGTTGTCACATACTTGAGTGTTGTTGCATGATTGAATGAAGTCACATGCTTGCTTGCATGTTTGAACACCCACATTGTGTCTTACATACTTGTTGGTTGCATTGCTTCGTGCCTTTAGGTTGTGTGTCTAACATACATTACTCGCTTGCATGCCCATATTGCATACTTAGGCTCACATGCTTAGGATTACGTTGCATTGGCATGTATGCCTTGCCTCTTGAATTGCTTGTGATAGGGGTTGAGCTCCATTTGTTTGTTTATGTGCATTGCATGACATTTGAAATCAAAGTGCACACTTGGTCCCTTGGGCCATCACGCATTGAAATGCGCGATTGGTGGTCCAAGAACCAAGAACCATGTCCCTTTGAGTCATAAACATGATAAGGGATGTGTTGGTGCACACATTGGCTTGGAATGCATTGCCATGCCTTGTTTTGCCCTCTGCTGCTGTCAAAACAGGATTCTGCAGGAAGCTTTGGCCGGCCGGCCATCTTTAGTGCCGATCGACCAAGTATGGATGGCCGAGAGCTTAGCCAGTGGCCAGTGATCATTCCCCATGGCCGGTGACCATTCCTTATGGCCGGTGGTGTTCCCCAATGTCCAGATAGTGTTCCTTAGGAATTGAGCCATTCTCAGAGGAATAGAGCAGGGAAAGTAAAGGCAACTTGTACATGGCAATGGACTCCCGAGCGAAACTGAGCGCGCATGCATTGGACCCTTTTCCCGAGGACTTTTATCGCTTTCTTTACTTAATTGATTTGTTAATTAATTAGGTCGTCTGTAATATTTAATTAGCTTGTAGGTTAATTAATTGTATTATTCTTTTAGTCCCTCTGAGCGAGGGCAAATTTGTAATAAGTGTGGGTGCGTGTGTGCATGTCTTCCAGCCCCCACTTCTTTCTCCCTTGTACTTACCTGCTTTGATGGTTAGTACTAGGACATATTTAATTTAGCATCCTTATGCTATGCATGCGTGCATCATTCATCAGTATTGCATGCATCGGGCTCGGCGCATCATACTAACTGCATAGTATTTCAAATCTAAACTTGAATATATGCATCAAATGGTTGCATTTCACATGACATCCTAAGATTAGCCGGGCCTATCCTAATTGCATTCTGTATGCGTTGCATTAAGCACTTAACATGGACTTGGATCATACATTGATTGCTAACGAGTTCTTTGTTTTGGTTTGGAGTACACTGTAAGTATTTTGTGCTTTAGCATCTCGCGCGAGTGTGAATGTTAACATGACAACATGCTTATCATGTGGCTAGATGCTTATGTGATATGAATTGGCTGAATGCCTGTGGGTGAAGGTTGGATTACTTGAGTTGGAACAACTCATCAAAATCCGTGTTTTAGCCTACTCGCGAGTAGCAAATTTCAAAACATTTTTCAAACAAACGGATATGCGATGCTTTGTTCCAAATTAGGCGACCTAGTCTATACTTGTTCTGATGTGCGCATCACATAGTAATTCTAGCTAATTAACCGGAATAAGAACACATAACGTTTTCAAAATTGGATATCATGGTTAGTAGAGACCGATCTTCGGATCGGGCGAGAGGGGGTGCTCATAGCTGACCTTCCCCAATTGTACCCAAGTTCCCGAGCTGAGGCAACTTTGGCAATGACGGACACGTGGCCTTAGGCAAACGAGTCAGGGTTTCCTAAATTTTCTAAAATAAAATATTTAGGTGGCGACTCTGTATCTCGCAAAGCAGTCCATGTTTGACACTTCTTTTCTAAAAATCTGTTTTTCTCAAAACGATTTGCGGGATTTGGACTCTTTGGTTTAGATTAAGAACTGTGACAATTTGAGAGTCCTGAACTGTAGTGAACCCACAAATGAACAGAACGGGACTCATCCTCCTGGGGTGTTCGGGGACGTCTACAGTTTCTGGCGACTCTGCTAGGGAGGTTTAGAGAGCTTGACTCGAACTCGTGATATCCTGTTTTGATTTCACTTATGTGTTTCTTTGCATTGCATGTGCATTGGTGTGCCTAGGACACCGTGTTTGCCATCTGCCATTCCTGAACGGTTTGCTGGAGGCTTGTCTTGTCAAGGCATGACCATAAGGCTGACCGATTATGGGCTCTGACAGTATGGGAACACAAACCCCGGTTTTTATCGGGGCACCCTTTTGACCATTCGACCTAGTGCATATTCGAAATCCGTAGTGACCATTCCAAACTAGGACAGGTTGGTTACCCGATTATAGGTTGTTTGAAACCGCTGCATGTGTAGTGAAACCCTAACTCCTGACAAAATAGGACAGGGAAACCCTACCCCAGCATGGGGTGTTTTTGGTTCTCATTTACTTGCTATGTGCTTTTAGAGTGTATCTCTACAAGGAATGTGCATATTAATTTGCAAGTTTGAGTACCAGGCCTGAGGGCATCAGTATCAGTGTTTTGGGAAATCAGTTATATCTGCGGGTATCAGACTCAGTTTTGTGACAGCGATTTTAGGGAACAGTGATCAGTAATAGAGTACAGTTATTCAGTCATGTCTGTGTCTGTTCCGTCTGGGCTAAACTACTGCTTGTTTTTCCTTCCAGTTCAGAGATTTGGGTTCAGAGACTTAGTGTTCTCTTTCGCTGAGGCAAGACAGATATCTGATCCGTCAGTCACCATTCAGTTCAGCCGACTTATGATGACCCAAAGTTCAGAGGAAATTGTGGTTATGGCAGCCGCGTTAGACCAAGGGATCATCTTACAGGATGAGACCAATGTTGATGTACCACATCTGCCCAGGTCGCCTGCTGCACACCTGATCTGGACCCCCCAGTTGTATCAGGCTCGTAAGCCTACCACGTTTGAGTTAATGGGAATGATCGGCGACCTCCAGAGATCCGTGGCCGATCTGGCCTATGGAATGTCGGCTTCGCCACCAGCCACATCATATGCCAGGAATTTTGTACCACAGGAGCCCCCGCTACTGGGGCGGATTGTGATCGAGCTCAGCTAACCGGAGATTGCCTCCGGCTACGGCAATGACATGTCAACAACAACTGGGTTCCGCTCTGATATAGCAACCCAAACCCTCGATCAGGCTGAGGCCAGAGGTAAGAATAAAGTGGGAACAGATGCTGGTCCCGTTAAACAACTGTTGTGGGCAGTCGAGGCTTTGAAAGCCGAGGGAATGAATAAGCAGCAAGTGTTCGCAGTCATGACTAAAGCTATGGATGATGCTTTCCCCACTCCAACCAAAGGTAGTTCAAGCCAGGCGAAAAATCGGGATAGGCCCCGTCATGCCAAGACAGTTCCTTTCATTCCCAACCCTGCACCAGGAAAAGATCAGAAAGCCAAGGCAGTGCCTGTCGACCCTTTCGCTAGTGCGTCTAGCAAGAACCCTCAGACTTCGAAGTACCTGCCTCGATGGCGCAGAGTCTTTCACGCCCTCTATATGCCTTTGTCTAGGGCATTTCAAATTTTGGCTAAAAAGGGGCATCTTAAACCCCTCGAGCCTCGGCCTCTCCCGAAGAATCTCCCTCTCTCACATGATGCTACCTTGTACTGCGCATACCACCAACAGTCCGGTCACAGCACCGATGGTTGTTTCCGCCTTCGTCACGAAGTGCAAGATTTGATCGACAATGAGGTCATCCTCCCACCTACCTCAGCAAAGTTTGTCACTATTGAGCTATTGGACTTCGAGGATACTGCAAGTTTGTGATCAGGGGTTGGACCACCTACGGGTGGCGCTCGGTGCATTTCGGATGTGGCGTCTGGCATGCACTTTTGAGCATCTACGAATGCCAATTTTTGTGGTTTTTGACTTAGGTGTTGAGTCAGTTCGGTGGTCATGTTTTGAGTCTGTCTCTTTGTTTTGAGTCAGTCTTTTTTCTTAAGGGTCTGTCTTGTCGCGTCGAGTCAGTCCCATTGTATAGAATGTCGGGTGATTTCGGGGTTGTTGCCTTGAACACCCTTTTGTCTTGTAATTACCCTTTTGCTTTCTTTTGAGTCTGTCTCTGCTGTGGAGCCAGTTGCAACCAGGAAATCTGAATGAAATAGCTGCGGCTATCATGTTTCCATGCTTACTGCTATTTTGTGCTAGTTGTGCTAGAGGATTTGAATGGAATAGCAGTACATTCCCCCTGCTCTCTTGTGCCTTGAAAATCATTGCATTGACCTAAGTTTTTCAAAACCTTTTTGAACACTGCGGTAAAAACAAGGGGGAAGGAATTCCTTGGGATTTGCAAAACTTTGATCAAATTGAGAGAAAGAGAGGCGTGCTAAGCCCTTAATGAATGAAATCATGTTTGTTAACGTGAGTACTGAGAAGGATTCTAGCTTGATCCAGATTGGTCTTACACCGTCTTCAGCGCGAGTGATTAGTCGCTTTCTTAAAAGATTTCAAAAAATATTTTGCGTAGTCCTGCGAAGACCTGTGTGGAGTCGCTCTTGAGATTGTGCAGCTTAGGATCACTCTCAGCCTCAAGACTTGAGCCCTCGTTTTAAAACCTTGAACCACAATTCGGAGTGTTCAACAATCGACCATCAAGAGAGGCCTGCGTGGCCAGACTGGAAGTAGCCCTCGAGCAAGAGGCACCGAAGTCAGATCAAGAAGATCAGATCTTGCCGGAAGAAACTTGTGAAGATAGAATAGAAGCACCCCTCCTAACTAGGGACAAAAACGTCCGATGTGCTCGAAAAGCCAAAGATGGGTCCTTCAGCAAATCAATACAACAGTCATTTTTTTGGATACAGATGACTTCAGGATCTCAAAACCATTTGGTATGGACTTGTTACACTTTTACCCTTTGAGAGGCTTGTTGGGCCGAAAACCCGGAAGGGCGACCCAGGCAAAAGTTAGAGCAAGAGAAAATTACAAAAAAACAAAAAATACAAAAAAGAAAAGAAAAGAAAATAAAAAGAAAAATACAAAAAAGAAAAAGAAAAAAAAAAGAAAAACGCCAAAAAAAAGAGAAATGAACGAAAGAAAATGAAAGAAGCTCGCAAGGTCGAAAACCCGCAACGGGCACATTGAAGAACATAGCTCGCAAGGTTGAAAACCCGGAATGGGTGCCTTGGCAAAAGTTAGAGCCTAAAAAGTGAAGGTTAATACCCGAGTGTACCTTAATCGAAACTACGTAAGGCTTGATTCCCATGTTTGGGATACGTAGGCAACTTCATCTTGAAGTCCAGCCCCCAACGCTTTCATAGCGACTAAGTCCATGTAATGGTTTTAATCATCCTTGATTCCCATGTTTGGGATACGTAGGCAGTTTCGTCCTGAAGTTCAGTACCATGCACTTTCAAAGTGACTGTGTCCATATATTGGTTTTGACCATCTTCGTCTTCTCCGTGTCCGAGAGTTTGGTTGTGATCATCACTAATGAGGACTGTTTACAATGCTGCGGCGTTATCCAGACAAGGGGCAACTTTCCATTGCAATGAGTCGCCGTTCAAACCAGGGGCAACTTTCCATTGCCATGCAGCTCTTTTCAAGCAAGGGGCAATTTTTCATTGCCTCCGATCCGAGGTTGCGCATCTCGAGAGCAAATTCTATGCTCACTGAGCATTGACTGTTTGTAAAAATAGTTTTTGAAAATTTTTACTGAGGTTGACCATTTTCTCAAAAATTATTTCATTTTCCAAAACCGGGCCATTTTCTTGGACCCAAAAAGGAAAATTTTTCAGTGCTTATAGCCTGGCTTGCATGATTTTTAAATCAGAAAATCGGACAAGTATGCTAATCTAACTCTCATTTTGGTTAAAATTATTTTAGTAGAAAACCAAAACAAAAAGTGGTCAAAATGATGAAATTAGGGGCACAATTGAGTCAGGCTCCCTGTCTTTCCCCTGATTGTCAATACTTGCCAGAAGGGCACTCTATTCGTTAGAAGAAGACACAACTGAAGCTGTCAATAAAGGACTGAAAGCTCTCAACAACCTCCAAGCGACAAGGTATTGAGCCAAGTGCGAAGCACGAATTGGAACGGACCAGGATACTTCATTCCCTTGTCTGGGGCATCGACCAAACGCCACCAGAAGAAATAGCTGCGAGCTAACCGTATCAGATATGAATCCACAACTTTCTATTCATCCATCAAACACCCCGGGGAGGGATAAAAAATGAAAGAATGAAGAATAGAGAGGTGTAAGTTGAGAGAAAAAGCAAGCCAAAGGGTTTTGAGAAAAAAAAAAAAAACCGAGCCTGAGAGTCAAGTGATGTGAGAATCACAAATAAGAAAGGGTGGAAATAATGCCCGGAGGAATTGGCTCCTCATGATTTAAGGTTTCTCATTTTTTGTAAACACGTCTGTGTGTCGTGTCTTTTGCTTTGTTTATCTCAACTTTTGTTTTAAGTCTCTCCCGAGCGTGTCTCGTCATGTTTAGGTCGCGTACCTTTTGGTTGAGTCTCTTTCACTGTGTTGAGTTGTAGGCTCAATACCCCAATTTGGGAAACCCCTTTTTCAATTTAAAAAAAAAAAAAACAACAAATCATTTTGTGTGCTTAGAGTGCTGTGCCATTCTTCACATTTGTGCAAAACAGATTTGGTTCTTTTGTGAAACTGCAGGGGTTCAACCCAGATCACTTGGAAACAGTGAATATATGGATTCCAGATTGCATCTGAGTATATTTCAGCTTCAGCCAATTCTACCTTCGTATTCCATCTTGTCAGGTTGAACTGTTTGTTCAAGATGGGTTGTATGTAGGATTAATCCCCAGCAGGGTATGAGCCGAGAGTTTGGACTGAGCAGTGGGTTGTTTGAGTTATTTTGTCGTCAGCCATTTCGTCATCTGGTTATTGCAAAACAAGTGTTTGATTTTCAGGCAAGAGATCAATCTCATTTACATTGAGGTGTAATATGATGCAATGCGATGCAAAGTGTGAAATATACAAATGTAACACTTTTTAAGACAAAAAAGTTTGTTTCATTCCACCATCTTTTCGAGTACAACGTTTTGGAGAAAACAAAAACCTGCCTACGGCAGTACAAGGTACTCTAGCTACCAGCAAAAGAAAAGCAAAACAAGAAGAAGAAAAGAAAAGTAACAAAATCTGGGTCAAATGGTCTCAGGCCTAGAGGTCTGTTCTCGTCCTCTTCCTGGACGAAGGTCCAGGAGCATCATCAGCAGCGTCGTCATCTGGGCCCGAGTCAGTGCCATCTCCGGTCTCCTGCTCAGATGACTCCGCCTCCGTTTCCACCTCGGACTCATCGTCATCGGGGACTGGTGCCCGTGAGCTACTCCTAACATGAGTGCGCCCCACCTTGGTGTGGGGGTATACTCTGCCCTTTTCATCTTCCCCTCGAACAGAAATGGATGGTCCGGCTGGAGCACCTCTGTAGACACCCCATTTTTGACCGTCCTCAAGACTTGGACGTCACCGTTTGAACACCCGGTGATTATCCACGTTTATGTTCGTTTGGAGTTCCGGAGGTCTCGGCTACGCGCCTTGCCTCAGGATCTCTGAACTCGACTATTTAGTGTCTGGTTTTGCACCAAACACTTGTGTTTTGCCTTTGAAAGGCAGCGTAGGGCTTGTAGACCATCCCCCACCCATCACCGGCCGTGGCTTGAGGCCACCGGCCGTGTTTTGTGGCGCCACCGGCCAAATATTTGGCCGACCGGCACTATAGATGGCCGGTCGGCTATCTTTTTTTGGTCAATGGCAATTTTGAGCAGCCGACTACTGTTCATCGGCTTTTGCAGATATTTTAACACAGCTGTCTTGCATTTGGCTCCCCTCCATACACGTGTATAGAGGGATCTCTCTCTTTAGAAGCTTGTCTTGTAAGCTTTACAAGACAAATAAGCTCTATAAAGAGAGGTCTTCTCTCTTGTTGAAAGGGTTAGACATTTTAGACAGCCATTTTAGGGTTTGAGTTCTAGGTTTAGGGTTTCATACATATCCTATCTCTATATCTCTCTCTTGTGTGTGTATAAGTGTGTTTGTGTCTTACTATTGCACACAAACACATAGTTTTACACCTTTTCTTGGTTCTTGAAGGGCCAGAGGTTTGTTCTTGAAGCTTTGGAGCTGTTTTGAACTCAAGGAAGGGGCTGGTCCACCATTTGTGAAGAAGGTCAACAAGGGTAACAATCTTACCCCTTTTTACCCCATTCTTGCATACTATTTTTGCCTATCTTAGAACTGTTTTTGAGCTTATTGTATAATATAAAAAAGTTCTGTTTTTGGCCCCTCTAAATAGTTTGTTTAGAGTGTTTTGTGGTTTGGAGGTGTTTGACC
Source organism: Camellia sinensis (assembly GCF_004153795.1). Lineage (NCBI taxonomy): Eukaryota > Viridiplantae > Streptophyta > Magnoliopsida > Ericales > Theaceae > Camellia > Camellia sinensis. Next base: position 1,394,738 of record NW_021026548.1, on the reverse strand, counting down.
CCTCTTAAGCCTTGAGGGGCTCCTTTTTGTGCTATTTTGAGTGAGCACCGGGACTTTGGTGTTTGGGCCTCCTCACCACTGAAATCTTGAGGGATTTCAGTGGTAAGGATGGTGCCTTGAAGTCCCAAGAAGGAGAGGGCCACCCCATCTCCTTGTTGTCCTTGAAAAGGACCATTTTTGGCCTCTTGAGGGAGCACCTAGCTTAGGCTCTTGTTGACCATGCCTTAGCTGATTTTTGTGCTTATTATGTCATAATATGCCTCCGTTGTAGTTGGTTTTGGTACACTATGCATGCTTAGCATACCTACCTTGTAATGCCATGTTTAGGCCTTAACATGCCTTATGTTGTAAACCATTGTTCTAGCATGTTTTAGGCCTAACTTTGTGAAGCTTTTGTGCTTATTTTGCCATGTTTGAGGTCTGTCCTTAGTCATTTCGGTCGGCCATGACATGTTTAGTATAGCCCCTTTGCATTTTTGGCTTGTTAGCCTTAAGTATGTGAGGGTATAGCATGCATTACTTGCTTTATTTTAATGGTTTGGCACCATTTATAGCATCATTTAAGTCCCCTTAGCATGCTTGTATGTTTGCCTTGGATGCCCCTTTGATGCCTTATGAGCTTGCGTGGTATGCTCCTTGAAAGTGCATTTGTGCATGCTTTTGAATTCAAGCCATTTAGATGCCATCTAAGTAGTCTTTTGGGCTTTGTTTTATGTGCTAAAACTCTGTTTTTGGTCATTTAAGTCTTGCCATGTATGGTCATATCAAGTGTAGCTCAATACTTCATTAGCTTGCCTTGAATGCTTGGGCCATTTGTCGCATGCTTAGCTTATCTTGTTTGCTTGGTTTGGCACCATGTTCTTGCATGATTTTCAACGCTTATTTTGCATGCCATTAGCCCATGTTATGCCCCTTTCAAGTGTGCTTGAGAGTTGCCCTTTTGTGCTTGAGTGTTAGCCATTTAACATGTGCATGTGTGTATGTGTGTTTAGTCCTTCATTTTGGGCACTTTGGCCACTGTTTTTGGGCTTAGTAAGGGCTGCCTAAACCATGCTTAAGTCCACCCTTTGCTTGTTTGCATGTTTGCCTCGCATATTTGCTTGCATAATTGCATGAATGCATTGCATTGCCATGTCGCATCCTTAGCTCTCATGCCTTGGATTGCATTCCATTTGCATGCATGCTTGGCCTCTTGAAATGCTTGTGATAGAGGTTGAGTCTCATTGGTTTGTTCATGCGCATTACATTCCATATCAAAAATGCACACTTGGTTCTTTGGGCTATCACGCATTGAAATGCGCGCTTGGTGGTCCGAGAACCAAGAACCATATCCCTTTGAGTCGTACACATGATAAGGGATAGGATTGGTGCACACTTTGCTTGAATTGCATTGCCATACTCTGCCTTGCCCTCTGCTGCTGTCAATTGCAGATTCTGCAGGAACTTTCTGCCGACCGGCAGAGTTTAGTGCCGACCGGCAATCCTTACTGGGCCGATATCTTCACCAACAGCCGGTGATCACATACCACTGCCGGTGGCTATTCTACTCAGCCGGTGGGGCCTCCCAATGTCCAAGGATGCAATTCTGAGACTTTGGCAGTCTTCAAAGAGGCAGAGCAGGGAAAACAGAGGCAACCTATGCATGACAGTGCGCTTCCGAGCAGGACCGAGCATGCATTGCATTGGGCTCTCTTCCCGAGGTGGGTTATCTGTTTTCCCTAGATTAGTTAATTTGCTTAGCTAATTAGTGGCCTGTAATATTTAATTAGCTTGTAGGTTAATTATCTGTAATATTTATTCGGTCCCTCCGAGCGAGGGCAAATTTGTAATAAGTGTGGGTGAGTGTGTGCATGTCTTCCAACCCCCACTTCTTTCTCCCTTTTTACGTACCTACTTATGATGGTTAGTATTAGGACATGTTTAATTGAGCATACCTTATGCTTAGCATGTGTGCATCCATACATTTGTCTCGCATGCCCCAGGCTCAGTACATCACGCTAACTGCATTTGTACTTCAATTCCAAATTGAATACGTGCATCAATTGATTGCATTTCACATGCCATGCTTAGGTTAGCCGAGCCTGCTCTAATTGCATCCTGTATGTGTTGCATTAGTCAATTTGACATGAGCTAGGACCATGCATGTTGACTAACTAGTTTATTGTTTTGGCACGGAGTACGACGTAAGTATTTTCATGCTTTAGCATATCGCATGCGTGTGAATGCTATCATGACAGCATGCTTACCATGTGGCTAGATGCTTATGTGATAAACTGCTTGAATGCCTGTGGGTGAAGGTTGGATTGTCTAGGTTGGAAAAACTCGTTGAAATCCGTATTTTAGCCTACTTGCGAGTAGCAAATTCCAAAACATTTCTCCAAAACAAACGGATATGCAATGCTTATTCCCAAATTAGGCAATCTAGTCTATACTTGTTTGCTGTGTGCATAACATAGTAATTCTAGGCTAATAATCGGGATAAGAACATATAACGTTTTCAAAAACGGATATCACGGTTAGTAGAGGCCGATCTGCGGATCGAGCAAGAGGGGGTGCTCATAGCTGACCTTCCCCAATCGTACCCTAGCTCCCGAGCCGAGGCAACTTTGGTGATGACGGGCACGTAGCCTTTGGCACCGAGTCAGGGTTTCCTAAATTCCCCCTTAAAAAATATTTATGTGGCGACTCTGTATTTGGCAAAGCAGTCCATGTTTGGCACTTCTTTTCAAAAATCTGTTTCCCAAAACGATTTGCCGGATTTGGACTCTTTGGTTCAGATTAAGAACCGTGACACAAATCGAGTCCGAACTGTAGTGAGGCCCACGGGCGCGTCTACAGTTTCTGGCAAGTCTGTTGGGGATTTTAGAGAGCTTGACTCGAACTCATGATATCCTGTTTTGATTTCATTTATGTGTCTCTTTGCATTGCATGTGCATTGGACACCGTGTTTGCCATCTGCCATTCCTGAACGGTTCGCTGGAGGCTTGTCTTGTCAAGTCATGACCAAAAGGCTGACCGGTTATGGGCTCTGACAGTATGGGAACACAAACCCTGGTTTTACTGGGGCACCCTTTTTGACCATTCGACCTAGTGCATATTCGGATCCATAGTGACCATTCCAAGTTAGGACATGTTGCTTACCCGATTAGAGGTTGTTTGAAACCGCTGTGTGCATAGTAAAACCCTAGCTCCTGACAAAATAGGACAGGGAAACCCTACCCCAACATAGGGGTGTTTTGGCTCTCACTTCTCTACTATGTGCTTTTAGAGTGTATCTCTATAGGAACGTACATATCAGTTTGCAAGTTTGAGTATCGGGCCCGAGGGCACCAGTATCAGTATTGTTGAGAAATCAGTTATCTGCGGGTATTAAGTTCAGTTTTGGGAACAGTGATTCTGGGGAACAGTGATCAGTAGTAGAGTGCAGTTATTCGGCTACACCCGTGTTTGATCTGTTTGGGCTGAAATGCTGTTTGTTTTTCCTTTCAGTTCAGAGTGTTCAGAGAATTGATACAGAATAGCTAGTGTTCCCCCTTGCTAAGGCAGGACTTATGATGACGCAGAATTCAGAAGAGATCGTGGTTATGACAGCTACGCTAGATCAAGGGATCACCCTGCGGGATGAAACCAATGTTGATGCATCGCATCCGCCCAGGTTGCCTGTCGCGCACCCGGTCTGGCCCCCCCAGTTGTATCAGGCTCGCGAGCCCACTACATTAGAGCTGATGGGAATGATTGGTGACCTCCAGAGATCCGTGGCCGATCTGGCCTATGGAATGTCAGCTACACTGCCAGCGGCACCGTATGCCGGGAATTTCATGCCATAGGAGCCCCCGCTACTGGGGCGGATTGTGATAGAGCTCAGCTAACCAGAGGTTGCTGCTAGCTACAGCAACGACGTGTCAGCAACAACCGGCCTTCGCTCTAATATAGTAACCCAAACCCCGATCAGGCTGAGGCCAGAGGCAAGGACAAAATGAAGGTAGATGCCGATCCCATTGAACAACTGTTGTGGGCAGTCGAGGCTTTGAAAGCCGGGGGGATGAACAAGCAACAGATATCCGCAGTTGTGGCAAAAACTGTAGAGGATGCTTTCCCCACTCCACCTGAGGGTAGTTCAAGTCAGTCAGAAAATCGGGACAGACCCCGTCATGTCAGAACAGTTCCTTCCATTCCCAACCCTGCACCGGGAAAGGATCAGAAAGCCAAGGTGGCGCCTGCCGACCCTTTCACTAGTGCGTCTAGCAAGAGTGCTCAACCTTCAAAGTACCTGCCCCGAGGGCGCAGGGTTTTCCACGCTCTTTACATGCCTCTGTCTAAGGCACTTCAGATTCTTGCCGAAAGGGGGCACCTCAAACCCCTTGAACCTCGGCCTCTCCCTGCTACGCATGATGCTGCTCAGTATTGCGTGTACCACCAGCAGACAGGCTATGCTACCGACAATTGTTTTCGCCTCCGTCATGAGGTGCAAGATTTGATTGACAACGAGGTTATCCTCCCGCCCACCTCAGCCAAGTCCGTTACCACCCAGTTATTGGATTTTGAGGACATAGATACTGCAAGTATGTAATCAGAAAGTGAACCACCTGCGGACGGCATTTGGTATATTTTGGATATGGCGTCTGGCACCCATTTTTGAGCATCTGTGAACGCTAGCTTTGTAAATTCTGGCTTGGGTATCGAGTCAGTCTTTTGTTTTGGGTCTGTCTCTTTGTCTTGAGTCGGTCTTTTTGCTTAAGGGTCTGTCTCTCTCTTTAGGACAGTGTTCTTTGTAAGTTTACAGAATCAATAAGCTCTATAAAGAGAGTTTCTCTCTTGTTGAAAGGGTTAGACATTTAGACAGCCATTTTAGGTTTGGTTTAGTTCTAGGTTTCATACATATCCTATCTCTATATCTCTCTCTTGTGTGTGTATAAGGTGTGTTGTGTCTTACTATTGCACACAAACACATAGTTTTACCCTTTCTTGGTTCTTGAAGGGCCCAAGGTTTGTCTTGAAGCTTGGACTGTTTTGAATCAGGAAGGGCTGGTCCACCATTTGTGAAGAAGGTCAACAAGGTACAAATCTTACCCCTTTTTACCCCATTCTGGATACTATTTTTTCTATCTTAGAACTGTTTTTGAGCTTATTGTATAATATAAAAAAGTTTTTTGGCCTCTAAATGTTGTTTAGGTTGTTTGTGTTTGATGTGTTTGACCCTCTTAACTGAGGGCTCCTTTTTGTGCTATTTTGAGTGAGCACCGGGACTTTGGTGTTTGGCTCCTCACCACTGAAATCTTGAGGATTTCAGTGTAAGGATGGTCCTTGAAGTCAGAAGAGAGGGCACCCCATCTCCTTTTGTCCTTGAAAAGGCCATTTTTGCTCTTGAGAGACCTAGCTTAGGCTCTTGTTGACCATGCTTAGCTGATTTTTGTGCTTATTATGTCATAATATGCCTCCGTAGTTGGTTTGTTACTCTATGCATGCTAGCATCCTACTTGTAATCATGTTTAGGCCTAACATGCCTATGTTGTAAACCATTTTAGCATGTTTTAGGCCTAACTTTGTGAAGCTTTTGTGATTATTTGCCATGTTGGGTCTGTCCTTAGTCATTTCGGTCGGCATGACATGTTTAGTATAGCCCCTTTGCATTTTTGGCTTGTTAGCCTAAGTATGTGATATAGCATGATTACTTGCTTTTTTAATGGTTGGCACTTTATAGATCATTTAATCCTTAGCATCTTTATGTTGCCTTGATGCCTTTGATGCTTATAAGCTTGCGTGTATGCTCCTTGAAGGTCATTTGTTGCATGCTTTTGAATTCAAGCCTTTAGATGCATTAAGTAGTCTTTTGGGCTTTGTTTTATGTGCTAAAACTCTGTTTGGTCATTTAAGTCTTGCCATGTATGTATATCAAGTGTAGCTCAATACTTCATTAGTTGCCTTGAATGCTTGGGCCATTTGTGCATGGTTAGGTTATCTTGTTGCTTGGTTTGGCACCATGTTCTTGCATGATTTTCAACGCTTATTTGCTATGCCATTAGCCCATGTTATGCCCTTCAAGTGTGCTTGAGAGTTGCCTTTTGTTGCTTGAGTGTTAGCCATTTAACATTGCATGTGTTATGTGTGTTAGTCCTTCATTTGGGCACTTTTGCCATGTTTTTGGGCTTAGTAAGGCTGCCTAAACCATGCTTAAGTCCACCTTTGCTTGTTTGCAGTTGTTCGCATATTTGTGATAATATTGAATGGATGCTATGCCATGTGCATCTTACTCTTCATGCTTGGATTGTTCCATTTGCATGCATGCTTGGCCTCTTGAAATGCTTGTATAGAGGTTGGTCTCATTGGTTTGTATCATGCGCATTACATTCCATATCAAAATGCACACTTTCTTGGCTATCACGACATTGAAATGCCGCTTGGTGGTCCAACCAAGAACCATATCCCTTTGAGTCGTACAATGATAAGGATAGATTGGGCACACTTTGCTTGAATGCATTGCCATATCTGCTCCCTCTGTGCTGTCAATTGCAGATTTGCTAGTCTTTCCTGCCGACCGGCGATTTTAGCTGCCGACGCAATCCTTATGGGCCGAATATCTCACCACAGCCGGTATCACATCCACTGCCGGTGTTATTCTACCTCGGGGGCTCCAATGTCCAGATGATGCAATTCTGAGACTTTGCAGTCTTCAAAGAAAGGCAGGGAAAACAAGCAGCGCTATGCATGACAGTGCGCTTCCGAGCAGGACCGAGCATGCATTGCATTGGCTCTCTTCCCGAGGTGGGTTATCTGTTTTCCCTAGATTAGTGTAATTTGCTTAGCTAATTAGTGGCGTACTATTTAATTTAGCTTGTAGGTTAATTATCTGTATATTTATTCGGTCCTCCGAGGAGGCAAATTTGTAATAAGGTGGGTGAGTGTGTGCATGTCTTCCAACCCCACCATTTTTTCTCCCTTTTTAGTACCTATATGAGGTTAGTTATTAGAACATGTTTAATTGAGCATACCTTATGCTTAGCATGTGTGCATCCATACATTTTCTGCATGCCCAGGCTCAGTACATCACGCTAACTGCATTTGTACTTCAATTCCAAATGAATAACGTGCATCAATGATTGCATTTCACATGCCATGCTTAGGTAGCCGAGCCTGCTCTAATTCACTGTATTGTTGCATTAGTCAATTTTACATGAGCTAGGACATGCATGTTGACTAACTAGTTTATTGTTTTGGCACGGAGTACGAGTAATTTCATCTAGCATATCGCAATGCGTGTGAATGCTATCATGACAGCATGTACCATGTGAGATGCTTATGTTTTGCAGATATTTTAATATAGCTGTCTTGCATTTGGCTCCCCTCCATACACGTGTATGGAGGGATCTCTCTCTGTGTGGAATCGCTCTTGAGATTGTGCAGCCTAGGATCGCTCTCAGCCTCAAGATTCGACCTATTTGTTTTTAAACTCGAACTCATTCGGAACATTCAACGGTCAACTGTCAGAGGAGGCCCATGTGGCCAGTTTTGAAGCAGCTTTCGAACAAGAGACACCGAAGCCGAATCAAAAAGATTAGATCTCACCAGAAAGAGCTCGCGGAGCAGCCATGATGGATTCTCCTACAAATCATTGCAATAGCCGTTCTCCTAGATACAGAGAGGCTTCAACTTCAAAAACCATTTGGCATAGACTTGTTACACTTTTACCCTTTGAGAGGCTCGCTGGGCCGAAAACCCGGAAGGGCGACCCAGGCAAAAGTTAGAGCAAGAGAAAAATACAAAATGCAAAAGAAAAAGAGAAGAAATAAAATCAAAAAAAAAAAAAAGATACAAAAAAAATATAAATAAAAAGAAAATGAAAAGAAGCTCGCAAGGTCGAAAACCCGCATTGGGCACCTTGGCAAAAGTTAGAGCCTGAAAAGTGAAGGTTAAAATACCCGAGTGTACCTTAACCGAAACTAGGTAAGGCTTGATTCCCATGTTTAGGATACGTAGGCAACTTCATTTTGAAGTCCAGCCCCCAACGCTTTCATAGCATCTCGGTCCGTACAATGGTTTCGACTTCATACCAAGGTCCAGTCGCCAACACCTTCCAAGGTGACTGTGTCCATATATTTGTTATGACCGTCTTCGTCATCTCTGTGTCCAAGAATTCGACCACCACCAATGAAGACTGTTTGTGGGCTGCTGCGGCATCATCCAAACAAGGGGCAACTTTCCGTTGCCGCGAGTCGTCGCGAGTCGCCATTCAAACCAGGGGCAACTTTCCGTTGCCATCCACCCCTTTCAAGCTAGGGGCAATTTTCTATTGCCTCCGATCCGAGGTTGCGTATCTCAAAGAGTAAGTTCCATGCTCGTTGAGCATTGACTGTTTGCAAAGTAGTTTTTGAAAATTTTTACTGAGGTTGACTATTTTCTCGAAAGCTATTTCATTTTCCAAAACTGGACAATTTTCTTGGACCCAAAAGGAAAATTTTCAGTGCTTACAGCCTGACTTGCATTATTTTCAAATCAAAAAACGAACAAGTACGTTAATCCGACTCTCATCTTGATCAAAACTGTTTTAGTAGAAAACCAAAACAAAAAAAAATGGTCAAAATGATGAACTAGGGGCACGGTTGAGTCAGGCGTTCTGTCTTTTCCCCGTCGTCAACATACTTGCCAGGAGGGCACTCTACCCACCAGAAGAAATAGCTGTGAGCTAACGGCATTGGGCATGAACGCGCAACTTCCTATTCATTCATTAATCACCTTGGGGAGGGACGAAAAATGAGAGAATAAAGAATAGAGAGGTGTAAGTTGAGAGAAAAGTGAGGAGTGATCACATACCAGGGAGAGAGAGATAGACAGAAAAAGAGATAGAGAGAGAAAGAGAGAGAGAGAGAGAGAGATAGAGGAAGAGATAGAAAAAGAGAGAGAAACAAGAGATAAGCGAGAGATAGACAAAAAGATAGAGAAATAGAGCGAAAAGAGATGAGCGAGAGAGAGACACAGAAAAAGAGAGAGACAGAAAGAGGTTAACGCGTCTGTATGTCGTGTCTTTTGTTTTGTTTTCCTCAACTTTTGTTTTGAGTCTTTTCCGAGCGTGTCTCGTTGTGTTTAGGTCGTGCACCCTTTCGTTTGAGTCTTTCTCTGCTATGTTCAGTTGTAGGCTCGATACCCCGGTTTGAAAAACCCTTATTCAAGTTCAAAAATCGTTTATGCTCAGAATGATCTGCCATTCTCTATATTTGATTGTGTTTCAACTCCAGTTGGTTTCACCTCCGTAGTCCGTCTTGTCAGATTGGGTTGTTTGTTCTGGATTTGCTGTGTGAAAAATGAAACCAAATGCTGTGTTACGGACTGTATGCGGATTAATCCCCAGTAGAGTAAGGGCTGTGTATCCAGAATCAGGCAGTGGGTTGCTTGGGTTATTTTGCTGTTGGCTGTTTAGCTATCTTATTATTACAGTGCAAGTGTTCAATTCTTAGACAACCAATCAATTTCATTTACATTGAGGTGTAATATGGTGTGATGCAATGCAAAGTATGGAATGTAAAGATATACGGATGTAAAACACTTTTTCAGATAAAAAGCTTGTTTCATTTCATCATCTTTTCAAGTACACAAGTTTTGGAAACAAAAATCTGCCTGCGGCAGTACAAAGTATCCTAACTACCAACAAAAAGGAAAAGTACAAGAAAGAAGAAAAACAACAAAAATCTGTATCCATGTCAAGCAGCCCCGAGGGTTATCGGTCTGTCCTAGTCCTCTTCCTGGACGAAGGTCCAGGAGCATCATCAGCATCGTCGTCAGAGCCCGAGCTAGTGCCGCCTCCGGTCTCCTCCTCCGATGACTCCGCCTCTGCCTCCGACTCCTCGTCATCATCATCAGGGACTGGAGCCCACGAACTACTCCCAACATGAGCGCGCCCCACCTTAGTGCGCAGGAATACTCTGCCCTCCTAATCTCTTCCTCGGGCAAGGACGGAAGGTCCAGCTGGAGCACCTCCTATAACGGGAATCTGGAAGGGAGGCTGAAAAAGAAATGAAAAGGAAAATGCATCAGTATACTGTGAACAGTTTATCAGTGCAGAATGCAGTGTATGAGTACAGTGTGTGAATGCCGTGAGCAGTTTATCAGTACAGAATGTAGTGTATGAGTACAGTGTGTGAATGCCGTGAGCAGTTTATCAGTGCAGAGTACAGTGCAGAATGTAGTATATGTGGTGTATCAGATGCTGTGAGATCAGTGTGTCAGGTGTTGTGTCGTGCATCAGACTACGTGAATCAGCTTACGAATGGTTTGAGGCCGTCGTCAGAAGAACATACCGGAATACTGTAGAGGTCCAGGAGATCGAAGGTCCGCTGTAGCATCCCCATCATGGAGGCATTCAACTCCACGGACTGCCGGGTGTACTCGGAGGACGCCTGCAAGAGTACAAGATGCATCAGTATTTCGCAGAATATCAAATAAACTGAAGTGAAATGCCAATGCAAGATGCAAAATGAAGTAATACATACTGGAGGCAAGTTGGGGATGCCAGCTAACTCATGACCAGCCGGGGGAGGAGCAAAGGGGATCTGGTAGGTCACCCCGTCCTGCCCTTTGTATGTCAGTAAAGTGGGCAGAGCAGGCCAACCGGTCCCCCGTCCTTCCTGAACTCTGCCCCTGCCACGGACTCAAGCCCTCCTCGATGCTCCCGCTCCAGCTCCCGCTCCTACCCTAGCTGCTGGCGCCATGGGCCTGGCTCCCTCAGCTCGACGGCCACCACTCAGAGACCGCATAATGTACGTCTACACGTACTCTCTGTAGTCGCCGATACCTCTGAAGCGGGTCACCTCCCAGCCGATAGTATAATCGGCCATCTGCTCGGTAGTGAGTCTCTCGGTCTCCCTCATGTCCTCAGGAGGGTGAACCGGGACTATCTGCTTTGGTAACCCTAAGGTCTGGCATAGGAAACGCTCGCCTAGGTACCAAGCCCAACGGACCGGGCCCTCCAGTAAGATTCGGAAACGCGAGGTCTCCTCAGCACCGGCAAATCGGTCATGAATCGTCGCCGGCAACGGAGCCCAAGGCTGCCACGTGATCTGAAAGTGACATATAGTTTGTTATCTATCGTTATTGAAGTATGCAGTGAAAAGCAAAGCTGAGATAAATTCTGAAATAAAACATACCTCGGCAGGGGTGATAGTGTCGAAGTAGCGGCGAAAGAAGCTAAATGTCTCTCGTGGCCTCCGCACGCATCTCCCGTCGAAGCGTCGCGAGAACGGGACGACGAACGGGGTCTCTGTGTCTGGCACAGGTGCAAGCCTGGGAAAGTAGGCATAGACCCACAACCGGTAAGAAAACATCAATTTGATTATCAGATAAGAGGCGAATGCAAAGATAAAACAGGAATAACATGGCCACATGTTGTGCAGTTGTGTTGTGCAGACAGTGTATTGTATCAGTGTACAGTGTGAGCAGTGTAACAGTCAGTTGTAAAGCAGTGAGTGTTAATGTGGTGTGCACGTGTGTGCAGTATACAGTCAGTGAAAGCAGACTACAGTGTGTCAATAACAGAATACAGTACAGAGTACAAAAGATAGAAAAGCAGAAATGAAAAGAGAAGAAAACGTACCTCCCAAGCACGCCAGTTGCCCGAGCAACTGTCCACTGCCACGGGAAGCCGAGCTCATCATTACCCGTAGAGTGTGGCCAGAGCGGTGCCACCGCCAATCATAGTGGGCCAAGATCTGCCTGACATCCACCAGTGCACTAAGCAGGCAGAGGGGCATGGTGTTCGCCCGGTCGGCGAAAATGGTCGTCCCCAGCAGGAACATGAGAAAGCCGCGCGCATATCTCTCCACGGCCTCCGGAGTCATCAGAGCCTCCTCCACCAACGCGGGCTGGACCCTGAACTGCAACTCGAACCAGGAGTAACGAACGAAGCCTGGACGGGCGAGAGGTGGGACCTCGCCAAGCAGATGGATCTGAGCAGCAGTCCACTCATCCATATCAGTGTCGAAGGGGATCGGATCACCCCCTACCCCGATGCCTGTAAGCATCGAGAAATCATAGGGAGTCATCGTCATGTCTCCTGTCGTAGATAGATGGAACGAGTCGGTGGTGTCCCACCACCTCTCCGCTAGAGCAGCAAGGTGAGGCCTGCTCGCGGTGAGTCTGGATAATCCCTTGTAGAAAGCTCCGAAGCCCGCCTGGTCCACAATGTGGCGAACCGCGCTGGGAAGATCAGCATACCAGTCCCGAGCGGCAATGTTCCCATGCCCGCGGACGGTATGGGAATCTCCCTGTTTTCAAACCAATAATTGCGAGGCAAAACTGAATATACTAGTTTTGAAGGGCATTCAGAATTCAGTACAAATATAGCATGCGTGCAAGTTTTTTTTTTTTAGATTCAAACAGATCCCAGGTGCTGGTGTGCTTATAGTGAACTACAACGGGTGATGTGTCAGCGTGTTGGCATGGTTCAGTACAAATATAGCATGCGTGCAAGTTTTCCAGATTCAAACAGATATCGGGTATCGATGTGATTGCAATACACTACAGTGTGTGCACATGTTAGCCTCAAACAGATATCAGTTGCCAGTATGGTTGCAATAAACTACAGTGCACAGTGTGTCAGTGTATCTGAGTCAAGCAGTTAAAGAATGTAATCAGCTATGGCAGTTTTTATATTCTACATTGCGAAAAATAAAACAGAAAGAGAAATGTTACCTCGGAAGCGCCGAAGGATAAGTGAGATGTAGGCTCACACAGGAGGAGTTCTGGTGGCATCGCTCTATCGAAACTCCGAAACTGGCGAAGTCTGTCAGGAGGTAGCACATGAATCGCCGGGTCGAACAGGCGGACGCTCAACGGGAGGAGCTTAACCCCGAGATCCATCTCGTGATCCGGGGGAGTCCCGCCCTGTGGAATATCGTCGGCCATGTCAAAAATGGTGAGAAAATAGCCAGAAAAGGGAAAACCGGGCAAAAGTGTGGAAAGTCAACCGGAAAGTCAACCCAAGAGGGTGAAAAGTGGCCCGAGAAGCCGGGAAGTGGAAAAGGCACGCAAGTCAAGAGAAACTCGAGGGGAATAAACCCCAAAAGGTGGAAATGGCAAAGGAAGCACCGAAATGAAGAAATATTCGAATGAAAATGTTCGAAACGCGAAGATATACGCGAATCGAACAACGAAACGGGCGTGAAACACAAAGAAATGGAGAAAAGAAGAGAGAAAAATGCTTTAGAGAGAGAGGGAATGGATTTTTGGCTAACGAGGATGTGTAAAATAGGGTTTGGAACCCTATTTTAAAAGACCTGAGGTGAAAAGTCGAATCTGCCCCGATTCAGGCACTTTTGGCCGGTCGGCCAAATATTTGGCCGGTGGAATGTATTGGTGGCCGATGAACAGCTGTTGGCCCCCTCTTCTGGCCGGTGAGCCTCCTGCATCCTTGTTTGGGTTAGATCTGTAGTTTTGGGTCTTCATAGCTCAAAGAAGTACAAGAAAGTGCATCTCCGACACTCAACCGGCCTCCGTTTTGACCTCGGGTCGTGTCTTCTATGCGTGCCACTCGAATTCGTGCAAGGTGTATCCTTTTCGTATACTTTTGGCTTTTACAAAACTCAAAAGTTTCCCCATGCATATCGAATGTCATTCGCACTGTCTTGTGCGCTCGCGTTGTCTAAAACGCATCGCGCGGTTTTGCATATCTCGTTGCATTTTGCATGTTTGCATTCAATTTCATTACTTGCGTAGACCGCATGTTTTTCTTGCGTAGACCGCATATTTGTTCAAATTCATTACTTGCGTAGACCACATGTTTTGCTTGCGTAGACCGCATGTTTGTTCAAATTCATTACTTGCGTAGACCGCATGTTTTGCTTGCGTAGACCGCATGTTTGTAATCAATTTCATTACTTGCGTAGATCGCATGTTTTGCTTGCGTAGACCGCATGTTTGCATTCAATTTCATTACTTGCGTAGACCGCATGTTTGCATTCAATTTCATTACTTGCGTAGACCGCATGTTTTGTTTGCGTAGACCGCATGTTTGCATTCAATTTCATTACTTGCGTAGACCGCAAGTTTCGCTTGCGTAGACCGCATATTTGTTCAATTTCATTACTTGCCTAGACCGCATGTTTTGCTTGCGTAGACCGCATGTCTGTTCAATTCATTACTTGCGTAGACCGCATGTTTGTTCAAATTCATTACTTGCGTAGACCGCATGTTTTGCTTGCGTAGACCGCATGTTTGTTCAAATTCATTACTTGCGTAGACCGCATATTTTGCTTGTGTAGACCGTATGTTTGTTCAATTTCATTACTTGCGTAGACCGCATGTTTTGCTTACGTAGACCGCATGTTTGTTCAAATTCATTACTTACGTAGACCGCATGTTTTGCTTGCGTAGACCGCATGTTTGTAATCAATTCCATTACTTGCGTAGACCGTATGTTTATGTTCAATTTCATTACTTGCGTAGACCGCATGTTCATGATCAATTTCGTTGCCTGCGTAGACCGCGTGCTCCACTTACATATCTGTACCTTCACAGTGTTGTTATGCTTCCCACTCGCTTTGCGTTGTCACGCATTTCGAGTACATTATTATGCATGTTGTTAATCACATTGTACCTGTTAAGTTTGTTTTTTTTGCAGGCACGATATTGTATGTACGGTTCATTTAGGGCTGGTACAACTAGACGAACCGGACAGGTATGATGTACTCCGAGTGAGACATATCAAGACCTTTGATGGTCTAGGAGACCTTAAATCCTTGGAAGGTGCAAGACCTTTGACGGTCTAGGAGACCCTAAATCCTCTGAAGGTGCAAGTCCTTCGGTGTTTGTCGTGCCCGAACGACTTTTGATAAGTTGCATTATACATGCATTTCAAGCGACTCGTGTCGTCGCATATTCAAGTCCACGTGCATCTCAAAAGCCGCGTGTTGTCGCGCATTCCATGCATTTCATGCATCATTTGCATTCCAACAACAAAAACAAAACAAAATATGTAATTACATTGTCATGCATCATTGTAATATAGTGTATATTGCATTGTAGCTTTATGGCTCGCGCCTTTCCATGATTGAGCTTGGTCTGGTATATGCCCATACTTTTCACATCGAAACATAGCTCAGTAGACCGTTCTATGTTAGACACGGTTTGTATGTGTACATGCCTTTCCTAGGCAAGATTTGGTTTGGCCCGTGTGCCATATCCATTATATTACATTTCCATTCCATTGCATATAGTGTATATTGCATTGTAGCTTTATGGCTCGCACTTTTCCATGATTGAGCTTGGTCTGGTATGTGCCCATACTTTTCACATCGAAACATAGTTCAGTAGACCGTTCTATGTTAGACACGGCTTGTATGTGTACATGCCTTTCCTAGGCAAGATTTGGTTTGGCCCACGTGCCATATCCATTATATTACATTTCCATTCCATTGCATATTTGTAGATATTGCATTGTCATTTGCATGCTTTCATCGCATCACCTTCCATTTATGGCTTGCGCCTTTCCATATTGAGCTTGGTCTGGTATGTGTCCATACTTCTCATGTCGAAGCGTAGTTCAGTGGACCGTTCTATGTTAGACGTGGCTTGTATGCGTACATGCTTTGCCTAGGCAAGATTTGGTTTGGCCCGCGTGCCATATCAATTGCCATTTCCCCAGCATTTTCATTATATATTACATTGTAGTGTAATTGTTGCATCCAGCATTAGGATCGTAGTCCTTTCCCCAGCGGGTCGTTTCCCCACCTTTGTCACCCCCCCAATACTTGTTCTTGTGTCCGTCTACATTACTCATAGTTCAGTTGACCGTTCTATGGTAGACAGACTTGTTACCTCCATCAATCTATTTGACATAGGTGTGGTTTCGAACTGCTCATGATTGGATCATGATTCAATTGCTTTGCATATAGTTTGCATTGTTTCAATTACATCGCATCCTCATTTGCATTGTTTACACATAGTTTTGTATATATTGCATATCATCTTGCATTCATTCTGCATGTTATGTATGTTGCTAATAACATCGTACCTGTTGAGTTGTTTTCTTTACAGGCACGATATTGTATGTACGGTTCATTTGAGGCTGGTGCAACCAGGCGAGCCGCACAGGTATTGTATCCTCCGAGTGAGAGGTATCGAGAATTGCATGATTCTCTTACATCCTTTCTGCATTGTAGTGTAGTTCGGTGTATGCCAACTTAAAACTGTTGCATGTGTGCTTCGTTACAGCTTTCCTTTGCATGATCATAAGTTATGCTCGGCTTCATGCATTGTCTTGCATTTTGCCCCCGCCTTCAGGCGCATACCTTGTTTATCTTGCATGTTTGTCTAAGTCTTCGGCCTTGTTAAGAATGGGTCGTCTCTGGGCTTTGACATTCACTCCCGTCATTATTATGACTTTCGAGTACTGTCAAAGAGGGGCAACTGTAGACACCCCATTTTTGACCGTCCTCAAGACTTGGATGTCACCGTTTGAACACTCGGTGATTATCCATGTTTGTGTTCGTTTGGAGTTCCCGGAGGTCTCGGCTATGCGCCTTGCCTCAGGATCTCTGAACTCGACTGTTTAGTGTTTGGTTTTGCACCAAACACTTGTGTTTTGCCTTTGAAAGGCAGGGTAGGGCTTGTAGACCATCCCCCACCCATCACCGGCTGTGGCTTGAGGCCACCAGCTGTGACTGGCACTATAGATGGCCGATCGGCTATCTTTTTTTTGTCAATGGCAATTTTGAGCAGCCGACTACTGTTCATCTGCTTTTGCAGATATTTTAACACAGCTGTCTTGCATTTGGCTCCTCTCCATACACGTGTATGGAGGGATCTCTCTCTTTAGAAGCTTGTCTTGTAAGCTTTACAAGACAAATAAGCTCTATAAAGAGAGGTCTTCTCTCTTGTTGAGAGGGTTAGACATTTTAGACAGCCATTTTAGGGTTTGAGTTCTAGGTTTAGGGTTTCATACATATCCTATCTCTATATCTCTCTCTTGTATGTGTATAAGTGTGTTTGTGTCTTACTATTGCACACAAATACATAGTATTACACCTTTTCTTGGTTCTTGAAGGGCCAGAGGTTTGTTCTTGAAGCTTTGGATCTGTTTTGAACTCAAGAAAGGGGCTGGTCCACCATTTGTGAAGAAGGTCAACAAGGGTAACAATCTTACCCCTTTTTATCCCATTCTTGCATACTATTTTTGCCTATCTTAGAACTATTTTTGAGCTTAGTGTATAATATAAAAAAGTTCTATTTTTGGCCCCTCTAAATAGTTTGTTTAGAGTGTTTTGTGGTTTGGAGGTGTTTGACCCCTCTTAAGCCTTAAGGGGCTCCTTTTTGTGCTATTTTGAGTGAGCACCAGGACTTTGGTGTTTGGGCCTCCTCATCACTGAAATCTTGAGGAATTTCAGTGGTAAGGATGGTGCCTTGAAGTCCCAAGAAGGATAGAGCCACCCCCTCTCCTTGTTGTCCTTGAAAAGGACCATTTTTGGCCTCTTGAGGGAGCACCTAGCTTAGGCTCTTGTTGACCATGCCTTAGCTGATTTTTGTGCTTATTATGTCATAATATGCCTCTGTTTTTAGTTGGTTTTGGTACACCATGCATGGCTAGCATACCTACCTTGTAATGCCATGTTTAGGCCTTAACATGCCTTAGGTTGTAAACCATTGTTCTAGCATGTTTTAGGCCTAGCTTTGTGAAGCTTTTGTGCTTATTTTGCCATGTTTGAGGTCTGTCCTTAGTTATTTCGGTTGGCCATGACATGTTTAGTATAGCCCCTTTGCATTTTTGGCTTGTTGGCCTTAAGTATGTGAGGGTATAGCATGCATTACTTGCTTTATTTTAATGGTTTGGCACCATTTATAGCATCATTTAAGTCCCCTTAGCATGCTTGTATGTTTGCCTTGGATGCCCCTTTGATGCCTTATAAGCTTGTGTGGTATGCTCCTTGAAAGTGCATTTGTGCATGCTTTTGAATTCAAGCCATTTAGATGCCATCTAAGTGGTCTTTTGGGCTTTGTTTTATGTGCTAAAACTCTGTTTTTGGTCATTTAAGTCTTGCCATGTATGGTCATATCAAGTGTAGTTCAATACTTCATTAGCTTGCCTTGAATGCTTGGGCCATTTGTTGCATGCTTAGCCTATCTTGTTTGCTTGGTTTGGCACCATGTTCTTGCATGATTTTCAATGCTTATTTTGCATGCCATTAGCCCATGTTAAGCCCCTTTCAAGTGTGCTTGAGAGTTGCCCTTTTGTGCTTGAGTGTTAGCCATTTAACATGTGCATGTGTGTATGTGTGTTTAGTCCTTCATTTTGGGCACTTTGGCCACTGTTTTTGGGCTTAGTGAGGGCTGCATAAACCATGCTTAAGTCCACCCTTTGCTTGTTTGCATGTTTGCCTCGCATATTTGCTTGCATAATTGCATGAATGCATTGCATTGCCATGTCGCATCCTTAGCTCACATGCCTAGGATTGCATTCCATTTGCATGCATGCTTGGCCTCTTGAAATGCTTGTGATAGAGGTTGAGTCTCATTGGTTTGTTCATGCGCATTACATTCCATATCAAAAATGCACACTTGGTTCTTTGGGCCATCACGCATTGAAATGCGCGCTTGGTGTTCCGAGAACCAAGAACCATATCCCTTTGAGTCGTACACATGATAAGGGATAGGATTGGTGCACACATTGCTTGAATTGCATTGCCATACTCTGCCTTGCCCTCTGCTGCTGTCAATTGTAGATTCTGCAGGAACTTTCTGCCGACCGGCAGAGTTTAGTGCCGACCGGCAATCCTTACTGGGCCGATATCTTCACCAACAGCCAATGATCACATACCACTGCCGGTGGCTATTCTACTCAGCCGGTGGGGCCTCCCAATGTCCAAGGATGCAATTTTGAGACTTTGGCAGTCTTCAAAGAGGCAGAGCAGGGAAAACAGAGGCAGCCTATGCATGGCAGTGCACTTCCGAGCAGGACCGAGCATGCATTGCATTGGGCTCTCTTCCCGAGGCGGTTTATCTGTTTTCCCTAGATTAGTTAATTTGCTTAGCTAATTAGTGGCCTGTAATATTTAATTAGCTTGTAGGTTAATTATCTGTAATATTTATTCGGCCCCTCCGAGCGAGGGCAAATTTGTAATAAGTGTGGGTGAGTGTGTGCATGTCTTCTAACCCCCACTTCTTTCTCCCTTTTACTTACCTGCTTATGATGGTTAGTATTAGGACATGTTTAATTTAGCATACCTTATGCTTAGCATGCGTGCATCCATACATTTGTCTCGCATGCACCAGGCTCGGTACATCACGCTAACTGCATTTGTACTTCAAATCCAAATTGAATACGTGCATCAATTGATTGCATTTCAAATGCCATGCTTAGGTTAGCCGAGCCTGCTCTAATTGCATCCTGTATGTGTTGCATTAGTCAATTTGACATGAGCTAGGACCATGCATGTTGACTAACTAGTTTATTGTTTTGGCACGGAGTACGACGTAAGTATTTTCATGCTTTAGCATATCGCATGCGTGTGAATGCTATCATGACAGCATGCTTACAATGTGGCTAGATGCTTATGTGATAAACTGCTTGAATGCCTGTGGATGAAGGTTGGATTGTCTGGGTTGGAAAAACTCGTTGAAATCCGTATTTTAGCCTTCTTGCGAGTAGCAAATTCCAAAACATTTCTCCAAAACAAACGGATATGCAATGCTTATTCCCAAATTAGGCAATCTAGTCTATACTTGTTTGCTATGCGCATAACATAGTAATTCTAGGCTAATAATCGGGATAAGAACATATAACATTTTCAAAAACGGATATCACGGTTAGTAGAGGCTTAGCTTCGGATCGGGCGAGAGGGGGTGCTCATAGCTGACCTCCCCAATCGTACCCTAGCTCCCGAGCCGAGGCAACTTTGGTGATGACGGGCACGTAGCCTTTGGCACCGAGTCAGGGTTTCCTAAATTCCCCCTTAAAAAATATTTAGGTGGCGACTCTGTATTTGGCAAAGCAGTCCATGTTTGGCACTTCTTTTCAAAAATTTGTTTCTCAAAACGATTTGCCAAATTTGGACTCTTTGGTTCAGATTAAGAACCGTGACACAAATTGAGTCCGAACTGTAGTGAGGCCCACGGGCGCGTCTGCAACCTCCTACAGTAGGAATCTGGAAAGGATGCTGAAAAGTACAAATGGCAAACGCATCAGTATGCTACAGAATGCAGTATATGAATACAGTGTGTGAATACTGTGAGCAGTGTGTTAGTGCAGAATGCAGTGTATGAATACAGTGTATAAATACTGTGAGCAGTGTATCAGTGCAGAATGTAGTGTATAAGTACAGTGTATGAATGTCGCGAGTAGTGCTGTGAACAGTTTGTGGGCTACAGTATGTCAGATGCCGTGAGGGCAGTGTATCTAGTGTTATGTTGTGCATCAGATATGTGAAACAGTTTATGTATGGTTTGAGACCGTGGTCAGAAAAACATACCGGAATACTGTAAATCTCCAGAAGGTCGAGGCTCTACTGGAGCATCCCTATCACCGAAGCAGTCAGCTCCAGGGACTGGCGAGTGTACTCAGAAGAGGCCTGCAAAAGTGTTAGAAGCATCAGTATTCTGCGGAATATCAAACGAAATGAAATGAAATGACTGTGCAAGATGCAAAATACAGTAGTGCATACTGGAGGCAAGCCATAAAACCCGACTAGCTCATGGTCCGCCGGAGGGGGAGCAATGGGAATCTGGTAAGTCGCCTCACCCTGCCCTCGGCATGTCATCGTCACGGGCAGTGCTGGCCAACTAGCCCCCTGTCCCCTCCGAGCTCCACTGCTGCCACGGCCCCGAGCCACCCTCGGCGCTCCTGCTCCCACTCCCGCTCCAGCTCCAGCTACTGGCACTGCAGGTCCCCCTCTCTCAGCTCAGCGGCCACTGCTCAAAGGCCGCATGATATACGTCCTCACATACTCTGAGTAGTCGCCTATGCCTCTGAAGCGGGTCGCATCCCAGCCGATCGTATAGTCGGCCATCTGCTCAGGAGCGAACCTCTCGGTATCCCTCATGTGCTTAAGAGGGTGAACCGGGACTATATGCTCTGGCAAACCCAGGGTCTGACGCAAGAAGCGCTCACCCAAGTACCAGGCCCGACAGACTGGGCCCTCCAATAGAAGTCTGAAGCGGGCAGTCTCCTCTGCACCGGTAAATCGCTCCTGCATCTCGGCTGGCAATGGAGCCTAAGGTTGCTGGGTGATCTGAAAATGAAATGTAGTTTGTTATCTATCGTTATGGAAAATACAATGCAAAGCGAAGTTTAAATGAACCACAAGTTCTAAACATACCTCTGCGGGGGTGATGGTGTCAAAATAGCGGCGGAAGAAGATGAATGTCTCCCACAGTCTCCGCACGTATCTCATGTCGAAGCGTCGAGAGAATGGAATGACGAGTGGGGTCTCCACATTGGGTACTGGTGCAAGCCTTGGGAAGTAGGCGTAAACCCGCAACTGTAGAGAAAATACCAGTATGCTTACCAGATAAAGCAGAATGCAGAATAAAGTAGAAATGGCAGAACCATGTGTTGTGCAGTGTATTGTGCAGAGTGTACGGTGTGTGTAGTGTATAGTCAGTGTAAAGCAGAGTATATGTGTGCCGTGTGTGCAGTATACAGTCAGCGTGAAGTAAACCACAGTGTGTGCAGTGTATAGAGTATAGAAAATATAGAGCAGAAATAAAAAAAAAAAGAAAAACAGAAGAAGAAGACGTACCTCCCAAGCTCGCCAGTAGCCTTCAAGCAACTGCCCACTGCAATGGGAGGCTGAGCTCATGTACCCGTAGAGTGTGGCCAAGGCTGCCCCACCCCAGTCATAGCGCAGGATTCGGGTGACATCCACAAGAGCACTGAGTAGATAGAGAGGCACGGTATTCGCCCGGTCAGCGAAAATGGTTGTCCCTAGCAGAACATGAGGAAGCCGCGTGCATACTGCTCCTCCCCTACCCGAGCGGTTGGCGCCTGATCCTAAAAATGGCTCTCGAACCACGAATATCGCACATATCCTACCCGAGCGAGTGGCGACTGAGTGCCAAGCAAGTGTATCTGGACAGCATCCCACTCATCCATATCGGTATCGAAGGGGATCGGATCACCCCCTACCCCGATGCCGGTGAGCATCGAGAAGTCATAAGGAGTCATGTCATGTCTCCTGCGACAAAGAGGTGGAACGAGTCGGTGGTGTCCCACCATCTCTCCACTAGAGCAGCAAGGAGAGGTCTGCTCGTAGTGAGGCACGAGAGCCCTCTGCAGAAGGCGCCAAAGCTGGCCTGATTGACAATGTGACGGACTCCGTCCGGTAACTCCATGTACCAATCCCCAGCGGCAACATTCCCATACCCGCGGATGGTATGGGAATCCCCCTGTTCAAAAGCAAACAGTTGCGAAGCAATACAAAATGTACAGTTTTGAAGAGCATCCAGAATTGGTGGCAATACAGCGTCTGTGCACGTTTTCAAGTTCAAACAAACATCGAGTGCCAGTATGCTAGCAGGGAACTACAACATATGATGTGTCAGTGCATTTGAGTGGATCGGCACAGACATAGCATGTGTGCACGCGTTCAGATTCAAACAGATACCGAGTGCTGGTGTGCTCGCAGTGAACTACAACATGTGATGTGCTAGTGTGTTTGAGTGGTTCAGGGCAAATACAGTGTGTGTGCACGTGTTCAGATTCAAACAGATATCAAGTGCAAGTGTGTTCACAGTTAACTACAGCATACAGTGTATCGGTATATCCGGGCTAAGCAGTTAAAGAACAGAATCAACTATGGCAGTTAAGTGTTCCACATTGCAGAAAATGAAATGGGAAAGAATATACCTCAGAAGTGCCATATGATAGATGTGACTCCGGCTTGCGCAGGAGAAGCTCTGGAGGCATCGCCCTGTCAAAATTCCAGAACTGGCAAAGTCCGTCCGGAGGTAGTATGTGAATCATCGGCCGGTAGGTCGCCGGGTCGAACGGGCGGACGCTCAAGGGCAGGAGCTCGGCCTCGGGATCCATCTCATGCTCCGGGGGAGTCCCGCACTGTGGAAGATTGTCTGCCATCTTAAAGAGAGTGTGGAAATGGCCGAAAATGTGGAAACCAGACTAGAATGCAAAAAGTCAAAGAAAAGTCAACCCCGGGAGGGTGAAAAATGGCTGAAAAAGTTGGGGTGCAGAAAAGGCACAGGGATTGAGGTGAACTCGATGGAAACAAGCCCCGAGTGGCGGAAATCGAAAAAGAGACACCGAAACAAAGTTTTGTTCAGTTCAAAATGTTCGAAACGCGAAGGTATACGCGAATTGAACGACGAAACGGGGTCGAAAACACAAGAAAACGGGAGAATGAAAAGAGAAAAAAGCTCTAGAGAGAGAGAGGGGGTGAGATTTCGACCAAGGCAAGGTGAATAAAATAGGGTTTGAGGCCCTATTTTAAGAGACCCGAAGTCAAATGTCCAAACTGCCCTGATTCAGGCATTTTTGGTCGGTCGGCCAAATTTTTGGCCGATGTAAATTTCTGATGGCCGATGGACAGTTGATTACCTTTTTGATGGCCGGTGACCTTATCCACTGGTTGGTGATCCTCCTACATCCTTGTTTGGATCATATGTGTGGTCTGGGGCCTTCATTGCTCAGGACAGCGCAAGACAGTGCATTTTTGAAACTCAAACGGTCTCCATTTTGACCTCAAACTGCGTCTTCTGCGTGTGGCACGTGAATACGAGCGCGGTGTACCCTTTTTTTATCTTTTGGTCTCTTTTAAAGATTTGAAGATTGCCCCGCATGCGTTGCGTTACAACGCTCTGTTGTGAATGCGTGCTGGTTATGCGTCCTTTCATTCGCACCGTTGTGTGCACATCTTGCGTTGTCATGCGCACGTCATACTTGCATCGCAATGCATTTTCATTCTGGTCTGGTGAGACCTTAAATCCGCTTGGTCTGGCGAGACCTTAAATCCGCTCGGTTGCATTGTCAAACATCCCTCACTCGCATTGTTATGCACACACCTCGTGCATTGTAGCACACATCATCCCTTGCATCGTCATGCATGTCTATACATGTTGTAATGCGCACAATTTGCATCGTCATGCATTTCTCCCCAGCAGGCAGTCTAGGAGACCTTAAATCCTTCGAAGGTGCGAAACCTTTGGCGTCTGCATTGTCGTGCATGATCCTCGTCACACGTTGTCATACGCATCTTACATGCATCATCATGCATCCCAAAAGCTGCGCATTTCGAAATCATGCACTTTCATGCATTTCAAAAATCCTGTATCGTCATGCATCTCAAAAGTCGCCCGTTGTCGCGCATTTCGAAACCATGCATTTTTATGCATTTCAAGCGACTTACATTGTCGCACATTCAAGTTCACATGCATCAACATGCATCATGCATTTCAAAAACAAAAACAACAAAAAAACAAAAAATATGCATTTTCCCTTTATCATGCATTGTCATGCATTTCAAAAAAACAAAACAAAAGCGAACATGCATATGTCATGCATCATTATAAATAGTGCATATGGCATGCATCATTGTAAATAGTGCATATGTCATGCATTTCCTTGTATATAGTGCATATGTCATGCACCCCACTGTAAATATTGCATCTACCTCCATCCATTACATATTGTACATATCGCATTGTAGCTTGCATGCATTCATTGTATCACTTCACCTATGGCTTGCGCCTTTCCTTGTCGAGCTTGGTCTGGTATGTGCAGTTCTGCATGTGTACGTGCCCATTCCACGCTGGTATGTTGGTTTGAGGGTTGCGGCACCTTTTCTGTGTTAGATACGGTTAGTTTGTGTCCATGCCTTTCCTGGGCAAAATACGGTTTGGCCATGGGCCTTTATCCACTACATCCATTGCATTCTCCCCAGCAGATCGCATTGTACATAGCATTCATTGTATATAATGCATTGTACATACATACACTCCACTACATATTGTATATATTACATTGTAGCTTGCATGCATTCATTACATCACCTTCCATCTATGGCTCGCGCCTTTCCATGTTGAGCTTGGTCTGGTATATGCCGATACTTTTCATGTCAAAGCATAGTTCTGCATGTGTACGCGCCTATTCCATGCTGGTATGTTGGTTTGAGGGTTGCAACACCTTTTTTGTGTTAAACATGACTTGTCCGTGTACATGCCTTTCCTAGGCAATATATGTTTTGGCCCGCGTGCCTTATCCACTGTATCCATTCCATCCACTGCATATTGTATATATTGCATTGTAGCATTGCATCACCTTCCATCCATGACTTGCGCCTTTCCTTGTTGAGCTTGGTTTGGTATGTGCCCATACTTTTCACGTCAAAACACAGTTCTGCATGTGTACGCGCCTATTCCACGCTGGTATGTTGGTTTGAGGGTTGCGGCACCTTTTCTGTGTTAGACATGGCTTGTTTGTATACATGCCTTTCCTAGGCAAGATACGGTTTGGCCCATGTGCCATATCCATTGTGTATATTACATTGTAGTGTAATTTTTGCATCCAGCATTAGGATCATGTTCTTTCATTAGTGGGTCATTCCCCCACCTATGTCAATCCACCTAATTATTCGTTCTTTTGTCCGTCTACATCACTCATAGTTCTGCATGTGTACGTGCTTTGAGGGTTGCGGCACCTTTTCTATGGTAGACGGACTTTGCATCTCCATCATCTCTATGACATTTGTGTGGTTTTGAACTGTTCATGATTTGATCATGTTTCAAATGCATTGCATATCATTTGCATTGTTTCGAATACGTTGCATATCATTTTCATTGTTTATACATAGTTTTGAATATATTGCATATAATTTTGCATTCATCTTGCATTGTTATG
This sequence comes from Camellia sinensis, assembly GCF_004153795.1. Lineage (NCBI taxonomy): Eukaryota > Viridiplantae > Streptophyta > Magnoliopsida > Ericales > Theaceae > Camellia > Camellia sinensis. The sequence goes on along the minus strand of NW_021026548.1, from coordinate 1,368,913 downwards.
CATGTTGCTAACAATATTGTACCTGTTAAGTTGCTTTCTTTTATAGGCACGATATTGTATGTACGGTTCATTTGAAGCTGGTGCAACCGGACGAACCGCGCAGGTATCGTATTCTCTGAGTGAGACGTATCGAGAATTGCATAATTCTCTTGCACCCTCTCTGCATTGTAGTGTAGTTTGGTTTGTATGCTAGCTTAAAACTGTCGCATGTTATGCTTCGTTACAGCTTTCCTTGCATGATCATAAGTTATGTTCGGCTTCTTGCATTTTCAGTTGCATTTCGCCGCTGCCTTCGGGCGCATATCTTTATTGTCTTGCATGCTTTGTCTAAGTCTTCGGCCTTGTCAAAAATGGGTCGTCTCTAGGCTTTGACACTTACTCCTGTCATTCTTATGACTTTCGAGTTCTGTCAAAGAGGGGCAACTGTAGACACCCCATTTATGACCGTCTTCAAGACTTGGACGTCACCGCTTGAACACTTGGTGATCATCCATGTTCGTGTTCGTCTTGAGTTCCCGGAGGTCTCGGCCACGTGCCCTGCCTCAGGATCTCTCAACTCGACTATTTTGTGATTGGTTTTGCACCAAACACTTGTGTTTTGCCTTTGAGGGGTAGGGAATGGCTTGTTGGCCATCCCCACACTCCACCGGCCATGGCTTGAGGCCACCGAATATGCTTTGTTGCCATCGGCCAAATGTTTGGCCGACCGACACTCTAGATGGTCGACCGGTCATCTATTTTCGTCAAATTGCATTTTCAGCTGGCCGACCACTGTTCATTTGCTTTTTCAGATATTTTTGTGCCAGCTGTGATAGCTAGCACCCACTTTGCTCCCCTCCATACACGTGTATGGAAGGATCTCCCTCTTGACTAGCTTACTTGAGAAGCTTTGCAAGAGTGAGCTCTATAAGGAGAAGCCTCTTCTCCCTCCATTAGGGTTGCCAAAAAAAAGCTCCAGAGCTCTAAGTTTTAGGGTTAGGGTTTACATATACTCTATCTCTATATCTCTTCCTCCTTTTAGTGTATTAGTGTGTATTTGTTCTTACTATTGCACACAAACACCTACCATTACACCTTTCCTTAGTTGTTGAGGCATTAGAGGGTTGATTTTGAACTTTTTAAGCTAGTTTTGATCCAAGAAGAGGTCTGGTCTTGTGATCTTGGAAGTGTTCTTCAAGGGTGAGTGTTCTTGCCCTTTATTCCCCATTTTTGCATAGCTTTTTTGACTACCTTACACATATTTTTGAGCTTAGCTTATAACATATAAAAGTCTTGTTTTTGCTTGCTCTAAATAGTTGTTTAAGAGTGTTTTGTTGTTTGGGGTTATTTGACCCCTCTTAGGCCTTGTTTGGCTATATTTTTGTGCTATTTTGGTGAGCTCCGGGACCACTTTGTTTGGGCCTCCTCACCACTGAAATCTTGAGGGATTTCAGTGGTGAGGATGGTGCCTTAAGGTCCTAAGAAGGAGAGGGCCACCCCCTCTCCTTGTTGTCCTTGAAAAGGTCCATTTTTGCCTCATGTGTGAGCACCTAGTTTAGGTTCATGTTGACCATGCATTAACTACTATTTGGTAGTATTTGGCCATGTATTACCTCTGTTTCATGTTGGTTTGGACACACCTTGCATGCCTTGCATACATGTCTTGTAATGCCACATTTTTGCCTTAACATGCTTTAGGTTTAGACCCTTGTTCTAGCATGATTTAGGCTTAGCTTTGTGAAGCTTTTGTGCTTGTTTTAGCATGTTGAAGTTCTGTTTTTGGTTGCTTTGTTCGACCATGGCATGCTTAGTATAGCCTCTTTGCATTCTTGGCTTGTGAGCCTCAAGTGCATGGACCATGAGCATGCATTACTTGCACTATTTCAGTGGTTTAGAACCATTTACCATGTTATTTTAGTCTTTATAACATGCCTATATGCTCGCGTTTGATGCTCCTTCAATGTGTTAAAAGGTTGTTGCCTTATGCTCCATGAATGTGCCTCTTTGTATGCTTGCATATTTAGACCACCTAGATGCCATCTAGGTACATCCTTAGCTTCGTTCAGGTCTGCATTGGACCTGTTCTAAGTCCTCTTAGCCTTGTGAGGCTTGGTTCACTTGGCCTTGGTTTAAGCTTCCTTGGCTTGCCTTGAGTACTTGGACCATTTGTTGCATGCTTAGCTTGTCTTATTGACTTGGATTGGCACCTTTCATGACATGATTTTTAGAGCTTATAATGCGTGCCATTTGCCCATGTTTGCATCCTCTTAAGTGTGCTTGAGAATTGCTCTTTAATGCTTAAGTGTTGGTCCTTGTGTGCATGCATGTTTACATGTCATTTTGCCTTCATTCTTAAGCATGTCGGCCACTGTTTTGGGCTTAGTATAGAGCTGCCCGAATCATTTTAAGTCCATTGTTCACATGTGGTTGCATGCTCACCTTGTGTGTTGTCGCATACTTGTGTGTTGTTGCATAATTGAATGAAGTCACATACTTGTTTGCATGTTTGAACACCTACATTGTGTCTTACATACTTGTTGGTTGCATTGCTTCATGCCTTGCATGCTTGTTTGCCTAGGTTGTGTGTCTAACATACATTACTTGCTTGCATGCCCATATTGCATACTTAGGCTCACATGCTTAGGATTGCGTTGCATTGGCATGCATGCATTGCCTCTTGAATTGCTTGTGATAGAGGTTGAGCTCCATTTGTTTGTTTATGTGCATTGCATGACATTTGAAATCAAAGTGCACACATGGTCCCTTGGGCCATCACTCATTGAAATGCACGATTGGTGGTCCGAGAACCAAGAACCATGTCCTTTTGAGTCATAAACATGATAAGGGATATGTTGGTGCACACATTGGCTTGGAATGCATTGCCATGCCTTGTTTTGCCCTCTGCTGCTGTCAAAACAGGATTCCGCATGAAGCTTTGGCCGGCCGGCCATCTTTAGTGCCGATCGACCAAGTATGGATGGCCGAGAGCTTAACCAGTGGCCGGTGATCATTCCCCATGGCCGGTGACCATTCCTTATGGCCGGTGGTGTTCCCTAATGTCCAGAGAGTGTTCCTTGGGAATTGTGCCATTCTCAGAGGAATAGAACAGGAAAAACAGAGGCAACTTGTACATGGCAATGGACTCCCGAGCAAAACCGAGCGCGCATGCATTGGACCCTCTTCCCAAGGACTTTTATCGCTTTCTTTACTTAATTGATTTGTTAATTAATTAGGTGGTCTGTAATATTTAATTAGCTTGTAGGTTAATTAATTGTATTATTCTTTTAGTCCCTCCGAGCGAGGGAAAATTTGTAATAAGTGTGGGTACATGTGTGCATGTCTTCCAACCCCCACTTCTTTTTCCCTTTTACTTACCTGCTTTCAATGGTTAGTATTAGGGCATATTTAAATTAGCATACCTTATGCTATGCATGCGTGCATCATTCATCAAGCATTCATGCAGTATGCAATGGCATCCGGCTCGGCGCATCATACTAAACTGCATGTATTTCATCAAATTTAACTTGAATATATGCATCAATGGTTTGCATTTCACCATGACATCCTAAGATTAGCTGGGCCTATCCTAATTGCATTCTGTATGCGTTGCATTAAGCACTTAACATGGGACTTTGGATCATACATTGATTGCTACGAGTTCTTTGTTTTGTTTGGAGTAACACTGTAATGTATTTTGTGCTTTAGCCATCCTCGCACGAGTGGTGGAATGTTAACATGACAACATCTTTATCTATGTGGCTAGATGCTTGTCGATATGAAGTTGTGGGCCCTGATGTGCCTGTGGGGTGAAGGTTGAATTCGCTTGGTTGGATACTCATCAAAATCCTGTTTTGCCTACTCGGAAGTAGCAAAATTTCAAAACATTTTTCAAACAAATGGATATCGCGATGCTTTGTTTACCTTGCCGACCTAGTCTATACTTGCTTTTGCTGTGGCGCATCAACATTAGTAATTAGCTAATTAATCGGAATAAGAACACATAAGATTTTCAAAAATTGCGACTATCATGGTTAGTAGAGACCGATCTTCGGATCGGGCGAGAGGGGTCGACTTCGATGACCCTCCTCCAATTGTACCCAAGTTCGCCGAGCCGAAGGCAACTTTTGGTAATAGACGGACACGTGGCCTTTAGGTAAACGAGTCAGGGGTTTCCTAAATTTCCCAAAATAAAATATTTAGGTGGCGATTCTGTATCTCGCAAAGCAGTCCATTGTTTGGCACTTCTTTTCTAAAAAATCTGTTTTTTCCAAAACGATTTGCCGGATTTGGACTCTTGGTTCATGATTAAGAACCGTGACCAATTTGAGAGTCCTGAACTGTAGTGAACCCTCAAATGACAGAACGGGACTCATCCTCCCGGGGCGTTCGGGGGAAGTCCCTTGCTCTTTACAGACAACAAAAGAACATGAAAGAGGAGAGAGCAGAGAAACTTGGTCGCCTTCGAACGCGAGACATCAGTCACCGGGACTTCGATCCTTCTGGTGTTGCTATCGACAGCTCGACGTTGCTCCGAATGCTCAATGCTCCGATCTCCTTCCTCCTTCTCAGTTTTCTCTCTCGATCTATCAAATCTCTTTCTCTGTTCTCTCATTCATTTCTCGATCTATCGATCTCTCTTCCTTTCCTCTTGTCTCTTGAATCTCGATCTCGATCTCCTCTTCCTCTCTCTCTCTCTCTCTCTCTCTCTCTCTCTCTTTTTCAGTCTGTCTGACTTCCTCTTTGCTCTTTAAATTACATTAATATAATAATATATAAATATTATTCATCCAGTTATCCATTTATTACATTTACATTAACATATAGTATAAATTACATTATTATACATAATAGTATTGATATTATTCATATATATAATATTATTCGTCCAAAAAAAATTAATAATATAATATGTCATAAATAATATAATTTATTTTAATATCTAAATATTTTAGGATTTATATAATATAACTTCATCTTCATATAATATTATAATTTTTTTAATTTAGAATAATAATATATATATATATATAATATTATATTTTTAAAAAAAACTATTTAAATGTATCCCTGTACTTGTTATCCAATTTGGATACATATCCACATGATATCCTCCTCAATTTTAATTTTGAAGTGTCACCCCTAAATATTCACCCACACCCGATACTCGTACCCGAGTCTGTGTAACATAGTTCACAGCAATACTCAAAATCAACATTTGGAAA
>NW_021026548.1:1348291-1360542 GCF_004153795.1 Camellia sinensis | reverse complement strand
AATGCATGATGGCCAAAGGAGCCAAGTGTGCATATCAATGTAAAATGGATGCACAAAACAAATGGATGCCACCACTCTATCATGTCGGATCAAGAGTGACGGCGACCGAAGATTGAGGCATGTTTCGTCACTTTAAGTACGAACGTCCCTTATTCCTCACGTTTGGTTTGACACCCCAAACCAAACACCATGTAATGAATATATGCTAAATACAATGCAAGGCATGTAACTTAATGCAATGCCATATGAGCATGTTGACTCAATGTAACCCAACGCTACCTAAGCATGCAAGCTAATGCCAATGTAACATGAACATGCCAAGTATATAACAAGGTTATGTAATGCAACTAGCTAATCATCATGTAATACACTAAGTCTATAAACATGATGGAATGCGAACATGCGAGTAATGTAATAAGATGCAACATGCCAAGTATGCGACTATATCCAAAGGTGGGTTTAAACCGAAATGGGAGACATCAGCCATACCCAAAAACAGTGGCTAAAAGTGATGGATGAAGGCACCAAAATGCAAAGCAAACATGCATGCTAACTAGCCTATCACTTAAGCACGGAAAGGGGAACTTTTAAACACATTTAAAAAGAGACTAATGTAGACAAATGACATGCATGCTAAGCTCTAAAAATGTGTAAAGGGTGATGCCAAATCAACCAAGTCATGTCAGTAAGGCATGCAATGAAGGCCAAAACTTGAGGCTAACAACAGGGGGTCAAGCTATGGTCATACCAACCAAGCCTCAAAGAAAAAAAATGACTTAAATCAGTCCTAGGGCAGACCAAAATAAGGCTAGGACATGCATGGAACATGGCCAAAACATGCTAAGAAATAGGCACCAAAACAAGGGGCATCCTAGGCCGTAAAGAGAGGACTTGAACTACAACTACCCCAACCACACATGGCATGGATTATTCAAAGAAAAACAGAGCTATAATATGACAAAAGGACCCCCAAAACCCACTGATATGGCAGCCCAAGGACTTAAACAGATAGGCATGCAAAATGACCCATTTTAAGGCACCAAAGATCAACTCTTCAAAGCATTACAAGAATGGTAAATGCAAGTATACAAGCATAGATTATAGACTGAAATATGATCTCAAGTGATGCCAAATCATGAGAAAGGTCAAAGTAATGCATGCTAATGACTCGCACACCCGAGGCTAACAAACTAGAATGCATGGTGGCTATACAAAGCGATGTAAGCATGACCAAAAGGACACCAAACAGACCTTAAGCATGGCAAAACAGAGATAAAATGTTCTTGGAACCAAACCAAAATCATGCTAAAATGCCACCTTACAACATGATGCATGTTAGGCCAAAACATGGGATTACAAGACAAGCATATGATGCATGCAAGAGTCCGTTAAACCAACTTAAAACAGAGGTATAACATGACAAAATATCACTAAATACCCACTGAGATGGAGCCAAAATTGACTAAGCATGCATGCTACCTTTATGAGCCCAAAGCACAAGCAAAGGAGACACAAATGGAGAGGGGTGTCCCTCCCCTATACATGACCTCAAAACCACTTCTCCACCACTGAAAATCCTTTGGATTTCAGTGGTGATTTCAGTGGTGAGAAGGTCGAAATAAAAGGGTCCCAAAGCTCAAAGAGAAAGGCACAAAAAAAAAAAGCCAAACAAGGCCTAAGAGGGGGTCGACAACCCCAAACACAAAAGAGACCTTAATGAAACATCTTAAACATGAAAAATCAGAACTTTTATCAGTTATACATAAAGCTCAAAATAGCATGCAAGCTAGGTTAAAAGCTTGTATAAAAATGGGGAATATAAAGCAATAGTGCTCACCCTTGAAGAACACTTCAAGAACACCAACCCCAACCCCTTCTTCTGATCAAAACCAACTTAAAAACTCTGAAACCAGTCCCTCAACACCTTAGTAACCGAAGTATAGTGTGAAACTAGGTGTCTTAGCACAAAACTAAGAACAAAAGCACCTTTTGAACACTATTCCACACACAAATGGAGAGAGAGAGAGGAAGATATAGAGAGAGAGTCATATATATGTGATATATATCTCTGATATATATCTTTGATTTGCTCAACCCCTCTAAAGGAGAAGGGAGGCCCTTTTTTATAGAACAAAACAAGGGTCTAAGCTTCTTGGAGAAGCTAAGACAAAGGGGTCAAGCTTCCTCAAGAAGCTAAAACAAAGGTTCAAGCTTCTTGGGAAAGCTAAGACAAAGGTTCAAGCTTCTTGAGGAAGCTAGAGCAAAGGGTTCACGCTTCCTCAAGAAGCTAGAGCAAAAGGGTGCAAAGGGTGCAAATCCTCCATACACGTGTATGGAGGACAGGTATGTGTGCTCCAGCTGGCACAGCTGGCATGCACAATGCCTAAAAAAGGCAAAAAAGAAGCCCCGGCCAGAAAATATGGCCGACTGACCAAACAAACGGCCGACCGACCAAAAATAATGCCGACCGGCCATCACCAATGGCCGGTAGCAACAAAACAGGGCCGGTGGCCTCAAGCCAAGGCCGGTGAGGTGTGGAGATGACCAACAAGCCATTCTCTGCCCTCAGAAGCAAAAACAAACAAGTTCTTGGTCCACAACCAAGCACAAAACAGGCAAGTTAAGAGATCCTGAGGCAAGGCGCGCGGCCGAGACCTCCGGGAACGCAAAATGAACACGAACATGGATGATCATCGAGTGTTCAAACGATGACGTCCAAGTCTTGAGGACGGCCAAAAATGGGGTGTCTACACATGCATGCCCGGTCGCCTCGTTCGGAAATCCATCGCGATGCCCCAATTTGCCTCTATTTGCAACTGTTCTCAGAAACTTGCACCAAGCTCCAGAAAGCTTCCAACTCGACCAGTTGTTGATGTAGGAGACCACCTGTCGACCACTTTTTGTTGTTGTAAACCAGAAAAAGTGGTCGGCCAGCTAGTTTTTTTGGCTGGCCGACCAGTTGTTGTTGCATTTCTCCAATTTGCTGCAATAGAGAGCAAGAAAGGGGCATGGCAATGTATTTGCAAGATATGTGTGCACAACCAACCTCCCTATCATTTCATAAGCTCAAGGGAGTGTGGTTCTCGACCCTCGGGCCACCAATCGCGTATTTCGATGCATGATGGCCGAGAGGCGAAGTTGCACAATTCAATATGAAATGAATGCACAAATAAACACATAAATGCCTAGAGCTCTATCATGTATGATCAAGAGCATCGACGACCGAGAATTGAGGCACATTTCATCACTTCAAGTATGAAACGTCCCTCGTTTCTCATGTTTGGACTAACACCTATTCCAAACACAATGCAACACATAACATGGTATGCAGAATGCTACGTAACATGGAGCATGCAAAAATGCAATGCAACACAAGCATGCAAATATGCAATATGACTTAAGCATGCAAACATGCAATACAACATGAACAACCTAACAAGGCTAATGGCATGCACAATGCAATGTAATATAAGCATACACAATGCAAAGAACATGACATATACAATGCAATGAATCAACATGCAAACAACATGGCATACTCAATGCGATAAACTACATGGCATACACAACACTAAGTGGACTTAACCTGAAAGTGGACAGACCTCAACCATGCCCAAATCAGTGAACATAACCCCAAAACAAAGGCACAAAAGGGCAAGGCATGCATGCACATGCATTGGCCCATCAACTAGGCCTAAGAACACAACTCTCAAGCAAGATGAAGAAGCAATAAACATGGAAGTATGACAACACTAAAGGCTCTGAAATCAAGAGTGAAATGATGCCAAATCATTCAAACAACACAAGTAAAGCGTGCAAGAGGGCCTAAGGCACAAAGCCATTAAAGGGACTACATAAGGAGCATGCAATACATGGCACAAATGATTGAACCAAACATGGACAGAGCTTAATTAGGTCTAAACAAAGACCAATACATGCGAAGATGAGGGCTCGAGGACCTAGGCAAGATGGCATACATGCTAGGCCAAAAACAAGGCAACAAATGCACAACCCTTAGAGGCACTCAAAGGGTAAATGAAGTGGGAACATGGCAATGCTACATGCTCTGAAATAACATATGAAATGATGCCAAATCATGTACACAACACAAATGAAGCATGCTATGGGTCATCAAAACACAAAGCCAGTAAGGCTAATTGCACTACAATTATTCAAAGCATGAAGCATATGGCAAAGGCAACCCAAAACAATCCTAGAACATGTCAAAATGATACTAAAACATGTATGGAAGGAAGCCAAAACAAGCTAGCATGAAGGGCCTAAGGCATGATGAATGCAAGGCAAATATGGGAGGATTACACTACACCTACCAAGACCAAGCATGAGATGGCTTCGCCAACAAAAATCAGAGTTATATCATGGCAAAATAACCCCCAAAACACATTGAAATGACAGCTCGGAAGCTTAGGCATGAAGGCATACGCAATGATTCATGTTAAGGCATAAAGGGGCAAACCCGCCAACGCATTGAATGAGTGACAAATGCAAGTGCATGAACATGAAAATGGACTGAAATCATATTACAAATGATGCCAAATCATTCAAATAGTCCAATTAATGCATGCTAGTGGACTTGACACACAAAGCTAACAAGTTAGATTGAACCATGGCTATACAAAGCAAGTCATGCATGGCCAAAAAAACACAAATCAGAACTAAAGCATGTTAAAACATGGACAAAAGCTTCTTAGAGTTAAGCCAAAAGCATACTAGAATGACATGTTAAGGCATGATGCATGTTAGGCTAATTCAAGGAATTGCACTACAAGTGCAAGGAGCATGCAGGGGGTGACCAAACCAAACCCTAACAGAGGTATGACATGGTAAAACATACCAAAAACATGCTAAAACGTACTCGAAATAAGCTAGAATGACATGCTACTTCATGAAGCATACAAGACTAGTTTATGAGATTTACACTACAAGTGTATTAGGCATGCATGGAGTAACAAAACCAAGTAAGAACAGTGGCATGACATAGCAAAATAACCCCAAATACAAGCTAAGATATGGCCAACATAAGCTTAACAAATATGCTCACACATGAAGCTAATGAAGCAAGCATTGAAGACACAAGGAGAGAGGATGACCCTATCCTTATTGGGACCTCAAAACACCACTTCCACCACTGAAATTCCTCTGAGTTTCAGTGGTGAGAAGGTCAAAACAAGGTGGTCCCAAAAGCTCAAAAAGAAGGCACAAAAGCAAGGCCAAACAAGGCCTAAGAGGGGGTAGACTACCCCCAACACAAAAGTGATCTTAAACAAACATATTAAGCATACAAAATCAGAACTTTTTGTAGTTTAGAGTTAAGCTTAAAACAATATGCAAGTGGGTCCAAAAGCTTAAGCAAAGATAAGGGTTTAAAGGGTTAGAAGCTCACCCTTGAAGACCACCTTCAAAACTGCAACTCCAGCAAGTTTTTCAAACTCAAACCAAACCAAAAACTCTAAAACTAGCCCCTAAGCACCTCAACAACAAAAGGATGGTGTTTGAGTGTGTGTTTGTGTGTTAAAGTATGAAGAAATAACACTTTAAGGCACAAAACAAGAGGGAAATCAAGATGTATAGATATAGATTATATGTATAGCTCAAGGAACTTTTTTCTCAACCTAGAGGAGGGAGGGGGAGCCTCTCTCTTATAGGAAAGCAAGCCTCACGCTTGTTGAGGAAGCTAAGGGTCCAAGGCCATCCCTCCATACACGTGTATGGAGGATGGTTCTGGTGTCTTCCAGCTGTACCAGTTGTAAAGAAAATATCTCCAGGAAGCTGGTAAAAAGCAGCCGACCACTTGAAGTGGCCAGTGGTCGGCCAAGGAAAAAAGTGGTCGGCCAGGTAGGAGTGGTGGTCTGTAACATGAGACCAAGGTGGTAGTGTGGTGGCCAGCAAGAAAAGGTGGCCCAAAGACCAAGAAAACCAGTTTCCCGACAAAAAAATTGGCTGGCGGGAAGAAAAGTGGTTTGCGGGGAGAGAAACTGGTCTCCCATCCTTGTACCACCTTCCAAGCAAGGAAAACAAGGTTTGTGACAAAAACAAACCAAAAGGGATGCAAGACGAAAGTCCGGGAAGCAAAGCGCGCAGCCGGAAGACCTGAAAACTAGCTGACAAGCACCAAAAGTGGTTTACGACCACAAAAGTGGTCTCCCGGACCACAATGTCCCTCTAGGCAGAGGCAACAAGGTGTGGTTCAAAAATCACGCCAAACGGAGAACGTCAAGCAGTCCCGAGTCAAGGCGCGCTGCCGAAGACTCCGAAAATAGGAAACTAGTCTCAAAGCGGGAAAAGTGGTCTATGACCACAAGAGGGGGTTTATAAGACCCCTTCCTCCATCCAGGGAAGAGAAACAAGGTTCGGTCCGCAAACCGAGCCAAAGTACAAAGAGTTCAGAGGCCTGGAGGTAAGGCTCTTAGCCGAAACTCCGGAAACTCGAAACAAGCACAACATTCGCAATCACCGAGCGCTCAATCGATGACGTCTGAGTCTTAAGGTCGGTCAAAAATGGGGTGTCTACAGTCACCCACGTTTCCTGTTGACCGGAGGCCTTGTAAAGGAGAAGAATTCCTCCACGGTCATAGCCGCCCCCCCGGTCACCTGTGGCCATGCGACCGCGCAGGCCATTAGTATCTTCCATGCGTTAGGCATCAGCTGCCCTGGTGCCACCTCCAGTCGATTCAGTACATCCACCACTACTTAGGGGAGCGGCAGCCTCAACCCCCCCGCAATGCTTCTTCGTAAAGCATGAATTCCATCGGTCGTGCGTCCGACGCCCTCTCCTTAGACGTGGGCAACCTCAGCTCTATCTCCGCCGAAATTTGGTACTTCCTTCGTATCTCCTCCAACTCTTCCGCCATGAACGTAGACTTGTATGCCTTGCTGTGCCAGTGGTCTGGTTCCACTTGGATAATCGGCTTAGCGGTTTCGATCATCGTCGCTAGGCGAGCCCCCATTTCCTCCCTCCTCTCTACTCTGTATTGTTCAGCCAACCCTATTGCGTCGTCCTCTTCCAATGCATCTAGCCTCGTGGCTGGCACTTCATCTCGAGTCATCCCTTCTACATGCCTGCGTATCGCTTCGGATGCTGGCACGAGGAAGTTCGCAAAATGTCGCAATGACATGTCACGCGAAACAAACGAGTGCAGCTCTGGGATGTGTTGGTTTTTTGTGACAAGGTAAGTAAAACGAATAACTCCAAATGCCCACGGTTTGCCTATATTCCAAGGATTGATAGTTTGAAAATTTTTGAAAACTTCTGTCCCCGCCTGTTCGACACCCTATATTAGCCTACCCCTTCGCTTCCTACTAACGCATCACCTCCCTCATTACAGGATTATGCCACGTGTATGACCACGATCCACTACTCTTTTCCCCTTTCCTATCTATTCCACTTCACATCACCAAGTGCCCCACCGCTCCTCAAGCCCCGCGCACCCCCATTTTCTCCCTCGATCACCCTTTGCGGTCGGCCCTCCTCTCAGTCGATCTTCTCGCTTGGCCACCATTTGCAGTCAGCCCTCCTCTCAGTCGGCTTTCTCGCTTGGTCACACTTTGCGGTTGGCCCTCCTCCCAGTTGGTCTTCTCGCTCAGCCACCGGTTGTGGTCGGCCCTCTTCCCAGCCGGTCTTCTTGCTTGATCACCCTTTGCGGTCAACCCTCCGTCCGGTCAGTCTTCTCGCTCGGCCACCCTTTGCGGTCAACCCTCTTCCCAGTCGGTCTTCTCGCTGGGCCACCCTTTGCAGTCGGCCCTCCTTTTAGTCGGTCTTCTCGCTCGGTCACCCTTTGCGGTCGGCCCTTCTCCTAGTCGGTTTTCTCGCTCGGTCACCCTTTGTAGTCGGCCCTCCTTTCAGTAAGTCTTCTCGCTCGATCACCCTTTGCGGTCGGCCCTCCTCCCAGTTGGTCTTCTCGCTCGATCACCCTTTGCGGTCGGCCCTCCTCCCAGTTGGTCTTCTCGCTCGGTCACCCTTTGCGGTCGGCCCTCCTCCTAGTCGGCCTTCTCTCACTCGGCCACCCACAATCCCCGTCTTCTTCCTTATTCCCTTCGTTGGATTGAAGTTGCACTTGGGAATGGGGGACTACTGACATAGGTGGGCCCATAGAGGTTTTTGGCCCACCACTTAGAGCCCAATACACGGTTCAAATACTAAAGCCCAATACTACTGGAACCCAACGTTGCACCAAGAACCAATGGCATCTAAACACTTGTCAAGGGGAGAACCAGCCATGTAAGCAGACAAAGATCCTGCAGAGTTATTGCACCACACATCAGCCATTAATGAGGTCCTTTGCAGCATTTAATGCGATAATCCCTTTATGTCAGAACAGAACAGCCTCACCATGAACAAGGCAAGCTAGAGCATAAACTTTCGGCCAACATGACAGGCCGGAGTGGACAAGAAAATGATGAACAAATTATATAAGAAGGTGTCTAAGACAAAAAGAAGGTTAAGTTCCCTATCATTACTTTATTTTCTACACACCATTAATCTTTCTCTTCTAACTTGCTCGTCGGAGGGTTCGCAGGAGGACTCCCGTTTCCCGTTGAACTTTTGTGCAGGTATTTTAGTGAACCCAGCAACCGAACAACTGTGTTAGGGGCGTGGATCAGCCCAACTCGTCCATCAGGGACAAGTAGTATCATCATAATTCAACAAATCAAAATTTACGTTGTTTATAGATTTTTATTTTTATCATTTGATAACATTAAAATTAGTGCAAACAAAAAGTTTCATTTGATTTCTAAATTTTCAGTCATCTAATGTCGGATTAAAATTTGATTTTTTCCATTATAATGCAGCAGCCTATAGACTATATACAATATGCAGTCATCTTGTTCTTCTTCCGATAACACTCACATGATAAGATCAAGTATCCACATGAGACTTATATCAACTTGTGAGTGTGTTAATAAAATTGGTAATAAATGGATTAATATCCGTAACATTTTTCATAACAAATTTCTCAAACTAGTACATCTAATAAGCACATGAATTTTCTCGTAGACTCCTCCTGTGTGGGTAAAAATCTGACCACACTGCCCATTTAGTGATCAGCAGCTAAGCACCGGCAGAATAGATGGCTCCAGCAACCTGTAACAGAAAAGAAAAAGCTCCGGCGGTGGTTCTTCCACCCGGGGGCACTCCGACGATCAAGTCAGTATGATTCTCAAGGATAATCAAGTATTAAACTGAATACTCAAAGTATGAATTACATACCTTAGACCCACGGGGGTGCCTTTCTTTTATAATGTACTCAATCCAAGTCCAACTAGAAGTATGACTTCTATGAACTCCAATCTTAGTGCTTACTCTGGACTCTTTAGGAGATAGAGATAAACTCCCTAAGAGATTTATCCTTATCTTAATTAAGTCCCCTTTTTGCTCCAGGACTCTTGTCCCTTATCTTCGGATTCCGACATCTTCGGAGGCAACCTCGGCCTAGCCGAGATGACCTCGGCACAACGACCAAGACACGTGGCACCTCGGCTGACACCTCGGCGTCACCTTGCCACGTGTTGGTACTCAGAAAATATATCCCCACAACAACCATAGCAAAATGGCAATTTGTTGCACATGCTTGTACAATACAGTTGCATATGTACCTAAGGACTTAAATCAAGACTTCAAAGAATTATAACTCAAATACCATATCCAAACATTTAAAACTTTACGTTAAAAAAAAGAAGGAAAGATACAATTTATGCAACATCGATACTCTGAGATATGTGTCGCATCTGTGTCTAACACTATGGATAAAATACATGGTATGTCAAATTTTTTTTAATTATTTCTTTTTATAAGATATATTGAAGACACTTCATAGACATGTGTTTTATGTTTAAACGCACCTCATGACACTTTCGTATATTTTTTTATTATATAATTTTTAAAAAGTTTATTTGAAGTCAAATTAAAATATATGGAATAAAGAGGGAAAATGTTAAAAATAAATATACTCACATATACCTTTCATATTTATCTATTCTAAATTTATATTTATATACATAATAAATAATTTTTTTTTAAGAATTATATATATGTATAAAATTATTAATTGTATAAGGCTAAAATTTTATAATTTGCATAAATAGGAAAACACAAAAACAGTTTGTACTCTTTACCATTTATAATAAATTAATGTGTAAATTGGACTCACCTCTATATTTTTGACATAATTATACTAACTTCTCTCAAAATATTAACTCACATAACACTTAAATTTAAAAAATGATATTATCATATCTTTTCTATTAAAATAAATATTTATTTTTATTTATTTCAGTATCTATTCATCATTGATAAAGAAGGTGAGTATAAATTTATCTTAAATTAATCTTTTCACTTATAAATGTAGACAATTTGTGTCAAATCAAAGATTATATATATGTATATATTTTTTTGCAGCTCTGCTACAGAGCCCGAAAGGGTTTCGAGCCAAATTTGGCTCGAATTTGAGAAGAAGGAGGAAGAAGAAGAGAATAAGGAAGAAGAGAAGGAGAAGCAGAACTGGAGGGGGCCTTAAAAATAGGGCTGGAGGCGGAGGTGGAGGCGGGCGGAGGCAGAGGCAGAGGCGGAGGCGGGCGGAGGCAGAGGCGACGATCGGCCGACGACCGACGAGCTGCGACGATTGGCCGACGACCGACGACGAGCTCCCACCTCTCCCCTCTGTTTCTCTCTCGCCTCTGTTTCTCAGGTTCAAAACGAAGAAGAAGAAGAAAATAAAGAAAATGAAGAAAAAAAAAATCAAAATCCAAAACGACGTCGTTTTGAGTTTTGAGCCAAATTCGAGCTACTAATTTCGGGCTCTCAAACATTATTCATTTTTTTGTATCAAGTAATAGAACGTTAATAAAATTAGATTATAATAAAAAGGTAGTAATTGTTCAATCGACTTGAATTTTAAATTTTGACCTTCTCAACGCATAAATACATAGATTATTGTGCCAATTGTCAGAAATGGCGATAATTGAATCCCTATTTTAATAACAAAATCCATGGTTGGAAGAAAAATTCAACAAGCAAACAACCTCACTGTAGAATTGGATGCAAAAATGGTTTCGACCTCGCACAGGATAACAACAAATTAAAGGGTGGTTTGAGATGTTCACGTTTTTTAATTTTTTATAAAAAAAAATGTGTAGAAAATTAGAAAAAATAAGTAAAAAAATTAGAGAGAATATGTTGATAAATGTTAATTGATGTGACCTAAATAAATGTATATATATATATAAAAAAATATACTTTTTTAGTACATATCAAGCACGTACTAAATTCTACGCTTAAGAATGTAATTCTCGACTACAGGTTTCTTTTGGACCAGTTAGTGATTTTAAAGATTAACCATTGTTATCGAGAAGCAAATACAAGTGTTAATTTGCTGGCTAATCGAGGCGACAAGATGGAATTTGGATTTCATTTACTTCATGTACCTGTTTCTATTACTTTTAGGCATGGTTTGGCAAGTGAGTTTAGATAGGTTTGGGACTATTTTAGCCATAAAAAATAAATTAAGTTATTTTAGTCACAACAAATAAAACATCACATCTAACGCATAATCATTACACTATTCTTTCACAAAAAAAGTCAAAAAATCAAAAAACTCTTTTCAAACTAAGCTTTTTAACCCAGATTAAAATAACTAAAAAAACCAAAAAGTTAAAAAGTCAATCCACTTCTTAATCAACTGGCATTCAATGTTGAAGGTGTGTGGCGATGAGTAACCAACTGGAGAGCACCGACAGAATAGATGGCACCTGGCTGACCTGCAACAGAAAGAGAAGATTCCGGCGGTGGTTCGTCCACCCGGGGGCACTCCGACGATCAAGTCAGTATATCCCTCAAAGATAAATCAAGTGCTAAACTCACAAGCTTGAGTATCAAAAACATACCTTAGACCCATGGGGGTGCCTCTCTTTTATAGCCAACATAAACCTAGTCCCAATAGAAACCTAATTTCTATGGACTCAGAATTACTGCTAATCTTGGACTGCCAGTAAGATTAGGATAAACTCTCTAAGAGTCTTATCTTAATACAAACTGAAGTCTTCTCTCATTCTAGGACTCTTATCCCTCATCCAGGTTGAGTTCCCTTTTCATTCTAGGACTCTTGTCCCTTATCCACTTATCTCGGATTCCAATATCATCGGAGATAACCTTGGCCTTGCCGAGATCACCTCGGCGTCATGACCAGGACACGTGGCACCTCGGCTGACACGTCGGCGTCACCTTGCCACGTGTT
>NW_021026548.1:1309307-1342001 GCF_004153795.1 Camellia sinensis | reverse complement strand
TCCAATTGAATAATGAATACCACACTAATTTAATAGGATTATTAATATTTCACTATTAGTCTTGTGAATCAAACATGACCATAACGCCAAGAGAAAAGATGCAAAGGCAAAGCAATTAGGGCCTTTAGTTGTCCCACCCAACTATGTGAATTATTTGGACAGTTTCAGAATTAGCTCATTTACAAATTAGACAATTACCATTGTTTGGATTTAAAAATTAAGAATTAAAAAAACCCAAAAATCCAAACAATTTACTTGATTAAAATTTGAACTTGGTCAATTCTTCTTAAACATAAAATTACCTAATCTCAAAACGGAAGATTTAAAATTTGCTATGTTCAACACCTATACAAATTGAGTTAACACATTTACAAAGTCAGAGATTTCAAATCTGTTAATTTGAAATAGAACAATTTATGAAATAAAGCTATTCTGTCAACCAAATGGCCCCTTTGTCTTATTGTCAGCGAATACCTAAACAATACAAATAAGAGATACATCTCCAGTCCTCATCCATATATATGCACTCCATATGAGGTTCTTAAATCACAAAAAATGACACCAAGTATACAACATATCTTTCCTCCAATTTGTTTCACACAAAGATATATAAAACAAATTATACTATTTTTCATTTTTTTTTAATCTTTAGTCAACTTCTTTCAAATTTCTTTCACAAATATAAGTGCATATAAAAAATAAATAAATAAATAAGAATTATTTTTTGTTTTGTTTATTTTTTGAAATTTGTTTTTTAGTTTTTGATTTTTTGTATTATTTTGTCTTTAGCGAACCTTTTCATATTTTAATCAAATTTTTTATATCTTGAATGCACTTACATTTGTGAAGAAATTCAAAAAACAAAAATCACTATTTTTTTTTTAAATAGAAATAAATTAGGGGAAAAAAAAAACTCAGAGTTTGATCCTTATAACAAAATAAACCCTGAATTTTTAATGTTGACAATTCGTACTCTAATCTTTTAATTTGGTTTCAATTTAAATCATCTGCCTATTTTTATTAAGTAAAATTAATAAAAAAAAATTTTATATTTTAGTCATTAAACTCAACGAAAAAGGGCATTTAGACATTTTATGTATATCTACATGGAGTTTAATGGCTAAAATACCATTTTTCCATCAATTTTACTTAACGAACATAAATGAATGGTTTAGATTAAAAATGAATCAAAAGATTAGGATTTAAATTGACAAAATTAAAAACTCAAACTTCATTTTATTACAAAGGTCAGACTATAGGGTTTTTTTGGTTGTTTCTTCAATACATTATTATTTATTTTTAGTGAACTATTTTGATATTTTTTTCACAAATATATTATTTTTTAAATGCATCTAAATTAAAATTTCAAATTTAGAATTGTCATTGCAAATTTAAAAGGACAAAAGGGTCTTTGAAGCAATTATCCTTCTTCATAATTTCCCATCCAAATCTAAGATTATTGGAATAATCATTTCCAAACATTTAATCCCATCCATCCAGTTAAACAGTCCTCGGACTATTTACTTCCGGACTAATAGTCCATGACATTGCAATCCCCCTTTACATCAATCACATTGCATGGCAAGAACAGAAGACATTGGTGTGAAAAATTCATACTTAAATTCCAATTGCTTTAAAAAAATTAATCTTTCTAATAAATAGCATCAAAAAATTCAAGACCTAGGTAATTAAGCTGCCAATTATACTAATTAGAATCTAAAAATAAAAATAAAAATAAAAAATGACCGATTTCGATAACCGTTACGCCATCCCCAACCCTCACTCAAACTTTTACTAATTGAGTAAAAAATTAATCTTTCCAATGAATAGTATCAACGAATTCAAGAATCAAGCTGCTGATTATACTAATTAGAATTTTATAATATAAAAAAAGGCGACCCATTTCGATATTCGTTACGCCATCGCGAACCCTCACTCAAAGTCTTACTAATTGAGTAAAACATTAATCTTTCTAATGAATAGCATCAAGAAATTCAAGAATCAAGCTGCCGATTATACTAATTAGAAATTTTTATTTTTTTTATTTTTAAAAAAGACGACCCATTTCGATATACGTTACGCCATATCGAACCCTTACTCAAATTCTTACTAATTGAGTAAAAAATTTATTTGATATGAAGCACTCCATGACAAACACAAATTTGAGTAAAGTTTCAGTAATGGCAGAGATGTAAATTTGAAAGCTTACAAAATGATTTTGGAAAATTTGAGTAAACATTTGAGTTTGATTAGGGTAAAACTCAATTTGATATAAATTCGAGTCAAGGAATGGAGATTTTTTTTTTTTTTTTTGAGTACTTTCATAAATATTTTGTGAGGGGTCGTTTCAATTGGGAGACTATTAATCATTTAAAATTAGAGGTCATTCTTCAATCATTTGAAAAAAAAAAAATGAATGTATTAATTTGCCTATTAATTTTTAGGGATGGAGTTTTCTGCCGTCCATAATCGGATTGAAGAGGTGTTATTCGGTCCAATGAGCTTAATTTTAAATCTCGTTTCAACGACTCGAACCATTCATATTTTAAAATTTATTTTTTGTCACTATTCATTTTTTTCAGAGAAAACTGATCCGAACACATGGTTGTCGTTATCCAATCAACTTAATTTTTTTGTAAAAATGTTGTATTCGACGACTCTTAAAATATGAACTATTCGAATTATCGAAACAGAATTCAAAATTAGGCCCATGGACCGAATATCACCTTTCCAATCCGATTATGAACGGGTGAGAAGCCTAACACTAATTTGTATTTAACATCTATAGGGGTGTTGTCAATTTATCTAATTAACACAATGTGAAAATTTTTAAGATATTTTGATGCAATTAGAAATATAAAAACTCAATTAACATGAGAAAATTAATAGGAATTATGACTGTAATTTGTATTTTTTTGAATAAATTACATTTTTTTTGTGTTAAATTTTTACTAAAATTTTATTTCGAATCTTAAATTTTTAATTGTAACAATTAGATTTTCATACTTAATTGGTTTGTCAATGTAGGCATCTTGTCACTGTCATAAAAAAATTGATGGAAAATGATCATGTGCGGGTTATGTGTGCACAATTAAAGAGTGTTAAAATGAAAAAATAAATAAATAAATAAATTATCCCTTTTACCATTCAGATCCTATTTAAATTTTATTTTACATCTTTTATATTTGAAGTTTTAAATCGCAAAGTGATGAGAAGATCACAATAAAATATTAGTTGAAGTCTAAAAATTTAAATTAAAAGATAAATGATAAAAGTGAAATTTAAATAAAAATTCTAGTGATTTTTTCCCCCCTCAATTGGATAAGATGATGAGGTGACAAGTGTGTAGTGATTTAGGCACTACAGGAAATTAGAGATTTTACGGCGTTTAATTAACGATGTTTTATGAAACGTCACTGTTTTAAATAATTAACGGCGTTTTTAAAACGTCGCTTTTGTTGTTAATCAAAACGGCCCCGTTTTATGAATAGAAGACGCTTGGAAGCGCCTCCAAATGACCAACCCTATTTTGTCTCTCCACACCTTTATTTTGAAAACCCACCGCCGTCAAGTTCGAAGTTATCACTCACTCAAATCTCTCACTCTCTTGCTCTCTCTCGATTCTTCTTCAGAGCGATTGCGATTTCTAAGTTTCTCAGACCCAACCTATCTGCAACCGTATGGCTTCAATCTCGTAGTTTCTCAGAGCGATTGCAATTTCGAAGTTCGATTTTGAGCACCGCCGTCTACAATCTCAGAAAAACCAATCGAATCCTTCAAAATCTGCTTCAGCTCCGTGATTTCGAAGTTCGATTTGGAACTCTTCATCTCTTCAATCAGAGGTTAGTGCTTTCGGTCCTTTGTTTTACAATCTCAGAGCTCTACAATCTCAGAACTCTAGATTGTGCTTTCGATCCTTTGTTTGGTTGCTGAGAAAACTTCTCATTACCTCTGAAATAACATCATATATTTGAAAAAAATCTTAGTTGTTCTCTGCTTTTGACTTCTCACTTTCTTCCCATGCTTTGATTAGGGATAACCTTTTTTACCAGTTATGGACGAGTAAATTTATTCATTTTCTAAGTTTATTCAGCTCTAAACAGTGCAATTCTCATAGGCATTATGTAGTTCATAGGCATTCGTAAACAGTGCAATGCTTTGATCCAGGTATTCGTGAGTCTGTATTCTTTTGATTCGATTATGTCCTCTCTACATTTTCTCAATTCATCGCTCTTCTTTCTTCTCCTTTCTCACGTGTTCATAATTTTACTACTTTTCAACTCTTTTTTTTTCTTTTTTGAGTTTCGGTTGAGAGTTTCTAGTTTTAATCTCGGTTCTCGAGAAAGAAGTGAAACTTTAATTGATTTTAATTGTATAGATCGATCGCAGAAAAACACTACACTTTCGGTGCAGAGTTGAGTCGGAAAAATGAAATACCTGCTTCAAGGTCAGGTGCTCATTCACTTCCTAAATCCAATAAGAATAATGTGCTCAGTACAAGCCACTCAAAGCATAATCAGATTGGTCAAACAGGTATACGTCAATTTTTGCTGGTCATACTAGACCGTTTGTTGAATCAAATTTGTTGCCCGCATCAGAAAAAAATGGATTTGTTCAAAGAATAATTAGATTGGCTAACCAGGTTATTATTGTAACAGTATTAATTTTTAAAGGCATTGAATCTGTAATAATTTGTTTAATGTTTATTTGTAATAAATGAAATTGATGTGTCTCTCTGTGATCTGTAACTTATTTTTTCTGCAGATATATATTGTTCAAAAGAGTGCAAGAATACAAGACCCCTTTAAAAATACTAAAAGTTCTTCAAATAAAGCAAAGGCTGGTTGTGATTCCTCATCTTTGTCTGCAAAATCACCACTTCAGCATCCTAGAAGGAATATGGTAAGACTCCAAAAGATCTTTTGACTATTGGCTTAGTGAAACATCGTCATAGAATTTATGGGTTTATGTGTGGCTAACCTTTATGCTATATAAGTTTCTTGCTTTAGTGTTTTGCTGTCATTTTGATTTTGGAAACAATCATCACACATTGGTCTTTGCTTTGAGCTTTTCTCAAGATGTTTAGTATATGAAACAAAGATCATATTGCCTTAGAAATGAAGCTTTCTGAACAAGGGATTGCCACTTTGTTGCCAATATCCCTAAAGTGAACAAGCAAAAATCAAATGATTTCACCTTCTTTTTTTTTTCTTTTTTTCTTGCCTTTTCTTGAGAATCAAACATAACTTAGTAGCAACAACCTTCTTTCACACCCCTCACAAAGAGAAAACCAAGTCACCTACCTTAATCATAAGTCATCATTGTCCCATTTCCTTAATCATTCACCATGTGGTTGAAAAGATTTGGCCTGTTTGTATGGAGCCCATTGTTTCACAGAAAATTCTCCTCCCTAGCATACCTTGGTTCTTGGAGAAGTACAAACCATGGACTGTGGTACGAGTCTACCGTCCTAAATACGATTAATTGCTGTCCTTGTTCCATTTTTCTGGTTCAGCATCTGTATATGGGACGATCACCTCCTGTGTTCACAGAAATGAGGGTTCTTCATCAAACCACTGATCACGACCACTTGGTATGTAATACTGTCTTAGTCATGGTGGATTTATGTCAATAATGTTCTAGATGGTGTACTGCTCAGAGATGCGAGAAAACAAGTATGGAGGAAAGACTTTATTGAATGGAAAAAGTTTTAGGTTCTGGAAATACTCAGCTTCCTCATCTGTTTAATGCGTTAAATTGACAGTTTTCAGTTTGTAATGTTCATGGCATTCAATATGAAAAACTTTATTGAGAAGGAAAGAGCAAATTTTGTTTGCTTGGTGTGAAATATGGAAATGCATCCCTTTAGTTTCACGGGAAGTATGAAAAAGATGCTTAAAGATGACTTTCAAACCTTAGTGGACATTTAAGGAGTCATTTGAACCTGAAAATCTTCTGCAAATGGGAATTATGGTATGCCCCGATTTATTGGCCTTCATTGAGAAGATGAAGTGGAAAATGTTCACTGTGAAAAAGAAGCAACAAACAACATCTAGCCTCCTGGAGCAGTAATGATTTTGTCCAAAATGTTCTAAGCAAAGCATATGTGGTCTCAGTTGCACAACAGAAATGATCCACTCAGTTCTGGATTGGAATGGGAGTGAGTTCTTTGGAGCCTTCTTTTATTTTCTTTTTGGGCGTTGGGGAAGGATGAAATTCTCTGTTTTTCAAATTGCACAATAAGGGATGTAAGCTGGGAAATTTTGTTGGCTGCCTTTACTTAGATCACACTCATGAATGTTAGTTGTCATTTTTCCAGTGTTGTAAAAGTGTATATAACCAGAACATAATTTGGGGTGTGTTTTGTCTTTCGTTTATGTATGGGATTCACCTTTGTGGCCTAAATGAAATACTTTCTGGAAGCTTTTGGAAAGCTGTATTTGATGTCTCAACTGTTAGAGCCTTAGACCATATTAGTTTACCGGTTATTTTCTCCATTTATTTTGAATTTCTCAGATATTATCTTAGATAGAGCGTGCAAATTATAAAGCTTTACGCTTTTAAGACAAATTCTTGCAGCACACAGCTCATTTTGGCAGCCTTGAAGCTGAGAGTGACTGTTTACTTTTGGTCTCCTTTGAGGCTGTAGTTTCTATTGCTCTACGGCTGACTTTTGGATTGTTCTTGCAAAATATGTGAAGTTTTTCTCTTATCCCTTTTTTCCTTTTGTTGAATATCACATATGATATTCTCATAAGAATCTTTAAGTATAACCCTGTTTCATGATTTCTTGTGTCTTTCGATTTCTAGTCCTGAAGATTTTGGATCAGAAGTGTATGGCTATGCTCAGCACTGTCACTCGTTGCCAAGACATGATAACGTATGCTACATGTTTTTCAACTCATGCTATTCTTTAATAGTATAATTCACTTAAGAAACTTTTGAATATCTGTGCTAGTGCCTCATTAACACTAAAAAGTTGGGAATTTCCAAGTGCATTTTTTTCTTTAAAATTTAAATTAATCTATATCATGTCCATCATGCTAAATTGAAGATTCATACAATGCTATGTCGTTCGCAATGAAATTGTATTTTGGTCCTCACAATATATCAAAGTGATCTTTCTAGCTAGTTCCTTATTTATGTAGTTATTTATTATTATTTAATTTTTATAGTTGAATTGGGACTCTATGCTAGATTGCAAGCCTTACCATCTTTTCATAGGAGTGAGTGATACGAGGATGGGTAGTCATCATCACATGGCATTTTCTAGTTATTTTTTTAAATTAAAATTTTTGTTTTGAAGTGATTTGAATCATTTGGTTAGACATATTGGTTGTAGGTGGATCCATGCTGGAAAAGACCTGATGTAGTTTGATTAACCAGTTAATTTCAAAAATGCTGCTTTTATAGACCAGAATTTAATCATTCAGGGCGTTATGTACTTTTTACTAGCTGTTCTATTCTATAAGATTGATGTTGATCAAAGAAGATAGTAGTAGTGTCTTTTAAAGTTAAATGTTGCCTGCACTAATGATTCTATGAATTCATTTCAGTGAGATGATTACCTGTGCTGTTACTGAAGGGGATGACAATCACGGTGAGTGCTTTCACTACTTTGTATAATGTGACCTGTTCTGTTCAAGATTTTAGGATGTTCTGGGAAGGTTCTCTACTCAAACTACTTGACAGCCTGCTTTTGGATAGTGAGCCCTTGGGGTCAAGAAACAAGTATTTCTTTGGCTTTTGTTTGTTCAGTTTGAAATGGACTACAGTATTAAAATGTTTTCAATCAAGTTGTTTAGATTATTGATTAGATTCAAGTTTGGGAGGTTTGACCTTCTGGATTCCCGGAGTTAAGCAATGCTGGTTATGCGGCACCTTAGATCCTATCACAAGGTAATTTATGTAATTGATTGAAGATCGCTGGAAGTAGCATCAAGTTATATAGACAAGCATCTTCTCATTGTTGTGTCATAATTCCTTCACAGGAAAATGCATTGGAATGTGTCCAAAGAGTTATAGGAAAACAAGGCAAAGTAACGAGTTGTTTGTTGCCTATGGTTTTAATGAATGCTTATAAAATATAATTCGCCTTGAAGTTTGTTTTTATGTTACAGAAGATAGTTCCTCTTTCTTATCAATTTTTTTTTCTGTTTCCTTTGCCAGAGCTGCTGTTACACATGGTAAAGATTGTGGCATGGTATCTAAAAGTGAGAAGTTAAGAGTATATCATATATTCCTTTACATTCGTTTTTGTTATTTATGGATGACTTAGTGGAATCCAGTGATATGATCACATCACAGTTCGTCATCCTGACAGAAAGCAACTCGATTCCTACATGGGAGATTTTCCAATTGAGAACAGGTGAATTGTGAAGCAAGGTATGATTGATGTTATTTTGGTTTGTTTGTTTACTTAATCATCAACAAAGAAATTATTAGGTGTTTATAATTTTTTTTAGGGTTTACTTAATCATCAACTAAGAAATTATTCTGTCAGGGTTTACAATTCTTTTTTACTTGCTCTTATATTTTGATTTGCAGTATTGGTGAACATTAAAAATCTTATATGTTTATTTCTTAATTTGCATTAACATTAGGGAGAGTTGTTATTTATTTGAGTTTTGTAGATCATGTAATACAAGCAAAAATGTTACAAGTTATTTAAGAAAAAAATAACAATATATTTTTAAACATTGAGGAAATGTGTCTCTCATAAGTATTAAACATTGAGGAAATGTGTCTCTCATCACCAAATTTCTGTCAATTTTTAATCAGAATTATTGTCAATTTTTTTAATAAAAAAAAACATTAAACAGAAATTGGTATGCTATTAAAAAAAAAAAAAAGGTTATACACATTGTGTTTACTGTCAACTGTGTATAATAGTTGGTTTGTCAATTATTTAAAAAATATCATGTCAACCAAATTTCTATCAATTTTGATTAAACATTAACCAGAATTATTGTGAACCAAATTTCTCTCAGAACTATTAAACATTGAGGAAATGTCTCTCATCACCAAATTTTTGTCAATTTTTAATCAGAATTATTGCCAATTTTTTTAATCAAAAAAAACATTAAGCAGAAATTATTTTTTCATCAAAGAATTACTGTAAATTATTTGAACTATTAAGCACAAATTTGGTCCTTACACATAAAGTTGGTCTCAAAATTATTTGGCTATTATACACAAGAAAAACGTAATAGATCCAAAATTTTCACTAAATCAAGGATGAACAAATTTTTTTACCAAATCTCCAATAATAATACTTTTAATTTTTTCTGATAAAATTTTAAAATAGAGTATGGATAGGAGACGGTTTTCTTTCATAAAAAATAGTATAGAAGAGAGATGGTTTTTAGGATAAGTTTGGAATTTTTTTGAAAAGATTTGAAGAAGACCATGAGAGTAACGATTGGAGTATTCGTATCAGATCGAACTTTTAATCAAATTTTTACTCAAATTTGATGAACAGAGAGAGAGAGAGAGAGTAAGTTAAGTAATTTACCAATCATAACCATCATGGTTTCGTTGTCCTGACTCCTTTACTTAGTTATGTGATGATATCTTTTGATGTAATATGGGCTTCTATTCTCCCTTTTATTTATTTATTCCTTCCAAAATAAAAACCTAGGCTTAGGCGCCCATAGGATTGTTTGACAAAAAGGTATTATTCATTTCTATTTAACTTACTAAACCATCAAGCACATCACTAATCACTGGAATGCTCAGTTGAAGAACTCTACATGCTCAATTTTATTTTTCAAAAATAGATGCCATCAACCATGATTTAGTGGGTCACACATGTATGCAAGATGATAAATATTGGCACCTTTTTAAAGGATGATAAATATTTTCATAATTTTTTTTAATATCTAGAGCTCCTAATTAAAAGAAAAATTTCAAAGACTTGGCATTTTAACATTTATGCGTAATATGGCAAGAGAGTTTATGTTTTCTTTTTTCTTTTTTTGGCACCTTTTTAAAGGAGTATAGTATTCTATGTTGTATTTCAAAAAAATCTGGTGAATGTATATATATGTATATTACTTTAGTTGTCTTTATGAAAAAAAATGTATTAAACTTACAAGTATTTAACTTAACCCAACTATTTAACATTATTTGTTTTGCTTTGAATCAAATTCACCAAGTATTTAACTTAACCCACAAAAATGTATTCAACATTTTATTATAAAAAAATAAAAATAAAAATTGTACCATTCAAATATAATATATTTGTTGTGTGATTCTAAAAAGAAAGTGATTTTTTTTTTTTCATTTAATTTTTTTTTTTGAAAGACTTGGCATTTTAACATTTATGTGTAATATGGCAAGAGATTTATGTTCCTTTTTTTTTCACATTTTTAAGGGAGTATAATATTATATGTTGCATTTCAAAAATTCAGGTCAATGCATATGTGTGTATTACTTTAGTTGCTTGATGAAATAATTATTCATTATTGCTTATAAAATAGCTTTCTTATGTGGTGAATTTTTTTTTTGGCATAAATTTATGTTTGGACTTTCCAAATCATAAACGGTGAACTTCAAAATATTTATGATTATAATGGGTTTTAATTTCATCTTTATAAAATTGAAGTCAGTTAAGAAAGAGAAAAGTTCAAATTCGGACAATTATTGTGCTCGAGTTTTAATTTATCATTTTAATTTTAATGTTCATTTTAATTTTAATGTGATTGTTAAAAAACATCTATTCTAAATGCTGGGTTGACTCAGAAAATGTGAGTTTGATTATGGGTTTCGCAAGAATGTAGAGAGACAGAGTGGGAGAGGGAAGGGACTGTTTGTTTGGAGCTATTTAAAAAGAAAGTAAGGGTGATTTATTTAGTTGATCTTCCTGCAACAAAAAAATTAAATTAACACTCAGAAAAATTTATTTAACATTCAAATGTAATATTTATTTGCTGTGTGATTCTAATGTACAGATGATAAATATTTTTCATTTAATTATTTTGTGAATATCTACAGTTCCTAATTAAAAGAAAAATATGAAAGACTTGGCATTTTAACATTTATCCGTAATATGGCAAGAGAGTTTATTTATTTTTATTTTTAAAGGGAATATAATATTCTATGTTGTATTTTAAAAATTCTGGTCAATCTTTATATGTGTGCGTATTACTTTAGTTGTCTTCATGAAAAAAAATGTTATTAAACTTGCAAGTATTTAACTTAACGCAAGTATTTAACATAATCCGTTTTGTTTTTAATCAAATTCACCGAGTATTTAACTTAATCCAAAAAAATGTATTTAACATTTTGTTATAAAAAATTAAAAAAAAAAATTGTACCATTCTAAACAGAGAAGGCACGTGCCTCTGATATCTGTTGACCTTTTTCTTTTTCTTAGAAGTTTATATTTTTATTTATTTCTTTTCCTCTTGATTGTAACCCGTTAAGTATTTTCTATTCCTGGTAGTTATTTATTTAAATAAAATTTTGAATTTTATTATTCAAATTTTAAATAACATTTCATTTTAAATGTTATTTGAATTTTATTTAAATAACATTTCATTTCCAATTTTTTGCTAATTGCTAATTTTATTATTGCTAATTTTTTGTTTCTTTGTGTCTAAAATTATATAACCAAACATTTTTAGGCTGAAGTACAACAGTTATGAACAATATCACTATTTTTGGTCAAGTAAGTTTTTTTTCTTCTTTTTTCTCTTCATATAAATTTAAGTACCTCTCTTATAAATTTAAGTACAACAGTTATGGACAATATCACTATTCTAATTATTTTTTTTCCTCATACTTTATAGGTGGATGGGGACTTACACCGAACCGTAATATCACCTCCCTTTACTAATTTTCTTATTTATGTGTATAAAGTTTTATTTATCACTTTTTTTTTTTTATATAACAGCCTTGCATTTACTTTATCATATTTTTGTAAAACTATTTTAAAATTATAATTTTCTTTTACATATTAAAATTAATAAACATAAACATATAGGGTGGAATTATTTCAAAACATATATAAAAAATAATGCATTTATAGATGAAATAAGAAAAATCATTAGAGGAAAAAAAAAAAAAAAAAAAAAAAAATATAATTTAGGGCTTTCTATTTTAAAAATTTTTCCTCTTCCTTTGGCATTTCATAAAAAAATGCCAAAGGAAGAGGAAAAATTTTTTAAATAGAAAGCCATCTCTTTAAGCAAAATTCTAAGAGGCTAAAAGTGACACATGGAACCTTTCTAAAATTTTTAAGAAAAGTCTCTATTTTACTTGTAACACCCGCCTTCGTAATTAATTATTATTTACCTGGAGTATGTGCTTTTGTGTGATTTTCCGTCTTAAATGTTTATAAGTGTAGATAAATTGTGACTTATGTGCTATTTGAACTATGTTTTGTTTGATAGATAGATAGGACAAAACAGGATCTAGACCCGTCTGATTCGTAAAATTTTATGGTCACAAATTAAATGTTGGATTAGGTGGTTGGAGCTTAATAAATTAGGCTAAGTTAAATTATAGTGATCCCGGTTTCCCTCTCTTTATTTACTGTATTCCGGACTTACGTCCCGTGATGTTGGTGGTTGTATGTCTTGTTGTCATCCTTTAATTCCATATGTTTGAGTTTTAGGATGTGTTGGGCGTGTTTCGAACAGTTTGGTTGAGCCTTAGTCCCTTTCCTTGTTGCCCAGATTTTTGGTTGTCCGCTCGAGCGAAGTTTTCACACTTCCAATATCTGTGCCTCTGCAAAACTTCTGCAGATGTGTTTTTCACGCTCGAGCGGGTTTCCTTACGCTCGAGCGGAGTGTTCATTGTCTGTGAAAATACTGGGAGAGGAGAAACTACGCTCGAGCGGATGTATTTTATTCTTGTGTCTTGGCGCTCGAGCGGGCCTTCTTGCGCCCGAGCGGGTCCACTTTTGTGTTTGATGCTCGAGCATCATGTTAACCGCTCGAGCGGGAGAGTCGTATATCAATTAGCAACTGTGATATTTTGAACCACTTTTTGCATTCACTCTCTCTCTTACTTTCTAAAAATATATTTTGAGAGCCTCTCTCTCTAGAAACTCCCTTCTCTCTAGGGTTTGATCTAGTTAGAGTGCTTCCCTTTCCTTCGGCCCTTATAAAAGTTGTGTTGATCGTCGAGGGCTTCGTTTTGATCCGAAAAGTTTGGAGTTTGGAGCACTTTGGTTTTGGTCTCTTCTCCGTTTGAGCTCTAACTTCGAGGTGGGGATATCCTACTCCATCATATGAGCTTTGTCTTTGAATTTTGGCATTTTGATATGTTGGGATCGTTGGGTAAATTTGTGAAAGTTTGGGGTCATTGTGTAATTTTTCAAATGATGGGGTTTCAAACATATAAACCTTTATGAAAATGGAACCATAAGGTTGGTATTGTAATTATGGGAACAAGCCCTAATTGTTGATAAATTAATTTGTATAATTAATTTTGGGAAATGAGAAATTGAATAGGAAATATTCAAGTCGGAAAGGTATGAGATTAAAGGGTGGAGTGGGATTAATTTATCGCACACCTAGACAAATGTTGATATGTTGTCCATTTGATGCATTTATTTCATGTTTAGAGATAACTGCTTTGGGCTATCGGTGGAGGATAGTCTTGATTGTTGTAGACAATGTATGATGATTAGGCAAACTAAAACTAATCAACGGAATGTGCCATCGAATATGACGGTTGGAATAATACATTAACCTTATGTATTGATTGATTGTGTGTATGATAATTGTTTATATGCATTGTATTGTGTGGGAGGAGATGGGGGATGTACTCCACGGTTTATTGGAAGATGGGGGATGGACCTCTAAACCGGATTTTGTTTGAGATTGATACAACACTAAAATGTGTATCATTTGTGAAGTATGGAAGTGTTTGTTTGATTTGATATACCACTAAAATGTATATCTGTATCATTTGTGAAGTATGGAAGTGTTTGTTTGATTTGATATAGTACTAAAATGTATATCTGTATCATTTGTGAAGTATGGAAATGTTTTTGTTGACTTTGATACAGCACCAAAAAGTGTATCCATTATGAATTTTCGAAAGTATTGTAGTGATGAGTTATCATCTCACTAAATTATGTGGCCAGACTCTGGGCCTTGTTTTCAAACTTAAAGTTAAATAAGAAATGGAAAATGAATTGTAATATGGACATGATTGTCATGAAACTGTAACATGGTATACGTTGGAATATAAGTGTGGACCATCTATCTAATGTTATTGTTTTAGTCATTGTTTATAGTTGGTTTAGTGTATTTCTATTGGACTGTGGCTCACCCTATATGGGATTTCATTTTCAGGTGCAAGTAGCATGCCACCTCGAAGGACGTAGCTTGGGAGGCTTGAGGCTGTTGAATTTTTTTTTGTTGGTGTTGTGTTTTCTTTGGATGTACTTTATGTAAATTCAAGCCAAGGGCTTAATATGTATTTAAGTTAGTACTCTCATTTTGTAACCAAGTGTTCACTTGAAAAGTTGTAAGCCTATAGGGCAGTTACTTTAGTTGTCAACGTGTAATACATTTTGTAAGGATACTCTGATGATTGTAATATAATATCTCTTTCCTGTAACTTGACTGTATGATAATATGGGTTTATTTTGAGGGCGTTACATAAATAGATTACCGTTAATTTAACTTTAAACTAAATTAAGCTTAAAATTGAGTCAGGAAAAGTAAAGTTAGATATTTTGTATATTAGAACTTCAACAATAAGAGAGAGAGAAAGAAAATCTAAGAGAGAGAAAAGAGAGACACCTTGTAGTGAGAGAATTCTAGAGACTTATAAGAAAAAGAGAAGGAGAAGAGGAGAAGAGAGGGATTAGGCCAACTATTCACCACATTAACCCTTGAGGGTAAGAATTCCTTTCAATTTCTTGAATCTAAGTTGTTCTATTCTTGAACTCATATATAATGAGAGTTAAGGTTGAAAATCCTAGAGAGGAGAAATGTAAGATATAGCTCAAGATGACATTTTCCATGTTTCACACTTATTTCTTGCATGAATTTTGCCTCATGGATGTGGGGACTTGAAATCATATAGATGCATATGTGAAGATTGTACAATTTTATTTAAAACTTGATCTTGAATGTTTTGTGTAAAACCTTGATTTTGGGTTGATATTAGCATTTACTCATTCAACATGCTTTAATCAATTTTGGGCCTTGCTTTGTACAAAATCAAAGTTGGTTTTAGAAAGGGTGAAGCTCCAAAAACAAGGCAGATTTTCGGTGCTGGAACACCCCAGAACCGCATGTGCGGCAAGGAGGACCGCGTGTGCAGGAAGCTGAGCCGCACGTACGGCGGGGAGGCCCGCACGTACGGCGGGGAGGCTCGCACGTGGGGAAAATAGGGGAGAGGAGCTATGTATTCTGCATTAATTACAGGTTACGGCGCACGTGCGGTGGGGAGTGCCGCATGTGCGGCCAAGGCACTTTGCACATACGGCTGTTTGGCAGGTCCAATCTCATTTTTTTGCTTCATTTTTCCTTTTTCTGGGCCTCCGTTAGCAACGTTTCTACCCGTATTTGACATTTATATGCATTGCACGAGTATCACGGGCATTAAAAGAGAACGAGGAACAGTTAGGCCAACCAATCAATAAGTAAAGGTGACAATTAGTAAGTTGCACGGGGAATTAAACATGTTGTACTTGTATATGTCTGTGTAGGTCAAGCGTCACGTCCCAGCCACGTGTTTTGCAGAGCCAACTGTGAGTAACACTATTGTGAATATATGTTTAACTCAAAGTATTTCTTTCCTGCTTTATACTATCCTCTGTTCTAACATGTTTCTTCTGCTTAATGAATGATGATCCTATTTTCTTACACTGTATTTCTTGGCATCCTTAGCACCTATTTACATTGTTACAGAGATCTCTGTCAGTTCCAATTCTTAGAACTCCTGTTTACTATATTGATGGCCATCATATTTGATTGCCGGTCTTCCTGACCATCCTGTAGACACCCCATTTTTGACCGTCCTCAAGACTTGGACGTCATCGTTTGAACATTCGGTGATCATCCTTGTTCGTGTTCGTCTTGAGGTCCCGGAGGTCTCGGCTACGCGCCCTGCCTTAGGATCTCTCGACTCGACTGTTTTGTGTCTGGTTTTACACCAAACACTTGTTGTTTTGCTTCTGAGGGTGGGAAGCAGCTTGTAGGCCATCCCCACACCTCACCGGCCATGGCTTGAGGCCACCGACCTTGTTTCCTTGCCACCGGCCATTAGTGATGGCCGGTCGGCACTATTGATGGTCGGTCGGCATTGTGTTTGGTCGGCCAGCCACTGTTTCTGATCAATCGGCCACTTTTCCTAGCCGAGACCTTTTCCTGAGGGAGCTTGACCCTTTTGAACCTTTTTTTAGCTTCTTGAGGAAGCTTGAACCTTTTTAGCTTCTCCAAGAAGCTTGACCCTTTTCTTCAAGCTTCTAAGAGAAGCTTGAGCCTTTCTTAGCTTCTTGAGGAAGCTTGACCCCTTTGCTCTAGCTTCCTCAAGAAGCTTGACCCTTTTTGCTTTAGCTTGCTTAAGAAGCTTGGCCCCTTTGCTCCATCAACCTAAGGTTCTTGGAAGGTCTTGAGAGGGCTTAAGGAGCTGGTTTTGGTCCAGAGAAGTAGCTGTTTTGCTGAGCTACAAGGGTGAGCACACTTTTTCCCTTTTTAAGCTTTATTTTGCTCCATGTTTTAGCCATACTTGAAAGTATTTTTGAGCTATGGCATAAACTGAAAAAAGTCTTATTTTGAGGTCCTTGACATGCTTGTTTAAGGTCTCTTTGGTGTTTGGGGTTGTTTACCCCCTCTTAGGCCTTGTTTGGCCTCTTTTTTTGTGCCTTTTTTGTGAGCTTCGGGACTACCTTGTATTGGCCTTCTCACCACTGAAATCCATTGGATTTCAGTGGTAGGGATGATGTTTTGAGGTCCTAAGAAGGAGAGGGCCATCCCCTCTCCTTATTGTTTTGTTTACTTGCATTTTTAGCCTTACAAAGGAGCCCATATTTTCATGCATCCCAAGCTTGGTTCAGGCCATTTTTGGTGAGTTTTAGGACCTATATAACCTCTGTCCAGAGGTGGTTTTGTCATATTTAATGTTCATCTTGCATGTGTAGAACAACCCCTTGCATGGCCTTCCAAAGGAGCACCTCATTCTAACATGTGTTGGCTCTATTTCAGTGGGTATTTGTCGTTATTTAGGCATGATTTACCTCGGTTTTAGGTTGGTTTGTTGACCCTTTGCATGCACCATACACTTGCTTTGCATTCCTCTATTTTTCTTAGAAAGGCATCTTGCATTTGGACCACCATACTTGCATGTTTTGACTTAGCTTTGTGAAGTTTTTAGTCATGTTTTAACATGTTTAAGTTCTGTTTGGTGTCAATTTGGTCATGCTTGCCATGCTTTGTATAGCTTCTTTGTGTTCTAGCTTGTTAGCTTCGGGTGTGTGAGTCATTATCATGCTTCATTTAGGCTATTTCAGTGATTTGGAACCACTTCCCATGCCATTTCAGTCCATGTTCCAGGGCCACACACTTGCATTTATCATCCATTCCATGCTTGGGATAGTTTGTGTGTTATGCCTTAAGAATAGACCATTGCATGCGCCTCCATGATTTGGTCTTTGGAAGACCTTCTCATTGGGTTTTGGGGCTTGTTTTGATGTGTTTTAACTCTGATTTTATTTGCCTAAATCATGCCATGTTTGGTTGTAAGAGGTGTAGTGCATTTCCCCTTTTAGGCCTTGTATGCGTCTTGTTTTGTACTTGCCTTTGTAGTATGTTTTGGCCTCATTCCATGCATGTTCTAGCCTTGTTTTGGCCTCCCTTGGGATTGTTTTGGATCACCTTAGCCCTTTAGGGCTTGGTCGACATGGCCATGGTTCAAGTCCCGTGGCTTGCTTTGAGCTTTAAGTCCATTAACATGCTTTGCTTGTCTTATTATCCATGTTCATGTTCGTCTTGAGTTCTTGTTGGTTTCGGCTGCGCGCCTTGCCTCAAGACCTCTCGACCTTTTATTTTTTGCTTGGTTGTGGACATGTTGGTTTGTTGTGTTAATTCTTGTACAAATTTGTTTGGCAAGTTAGAATGTTAACGGGAACCAAGTATAATGTTACATGAATAGCTAGGAAAACATAATTTATTAGAGTTTGATAAAACATTTTGTTGTATGTTTGCGTGTTTCTATTAATTCTTGTACATACAACATTTGGTTTTTGCTCTTTCCCAGTTACAAATATAATTGTACGAATAGGAATTCATAAATTGTGCACCAAGTTTGACGATAACAGAAACAAAAAATAATTTTTTTTCAAATATTTTTTTGTCCCAATTAAGTTTTTTCATTTCTTCTCACAAAAATTTGTTTCAACTAATTTTTTTTTTCAATAATTTGTTTTGGGAGATAATTGTATTTGTCAATTATTATTTTTCCAAATAAATTCGTTTCACTTATAAGTTTTTTTCCAATTATTAGTTTTTTCAAATAATTTTTTTTCCCATATAAATTTTTCCATTTTTCCTCAAATAATTTTGTTTCAATTAATTTGTTCTCAATTATTTGGTTTGGGAGATAATTGTTTTTTTGAATTATTACTTTTCCAAATAAATTTGTTTCAATTATAATTCTTTTTTTCCAATTATTGTTTATTTCAAATAATATTTTTTTCGTAATTCAGTTTTTTTATTTTTTTGGGATTAATAACTTTGTTTCAATAATTTGGTTTGGCAGATAATTGTTTATTTCAATTACTATTTTTCCAAATTAATTTTAAATTTCAATTAAAAAAATTTTCCCAATTTTTTATTTCCCAATTAATTTTTTTCATGTTTTCTCCTATTAATTTTCATGGACATAACAAATGACATGCACTGAGAAAAAGTGTTTACACAAGAAACTTGTTTACACAACAAACTTATCCCATAGCTTAAGTGTCACATCCGTTTACCTGTTTTGTTGTGCTTGTCATGTCATCAAACAAGTCATCAAAGACTGTATGGTCTCGTTTATGTCCACTGCCACATCAACACAACTAGGCCTTGTGCTTGTGGGTACGGGCACTGTGTGGTCAAGATTTCTCGATCTGCCAAAAATCCAAGTCGTGCGTACTACCAATGCCCTTATGGAGTGGTGAATACATGCACCTTCACCTTTTTGGGATAATTTCCTTGTCATACCGTCACTAATAATTTTTTTTAACCTCAGCCATGTGCCAATTGAATTGGGTGGTGTGATGAATCTAGCCGACAAACGCCTCTTGAGAATGACAGAGACAATGTTCGTCATTTTGAGGCGCGTTTGATTGACATTGAACAGACTCTGCATGTACTTAAAGTTGTGACATGTTTTTTGTCCATCATCGTCGTTATTTTGTTGTTCCGTATGTAATATATGTATCCGTGTCTAGATGGTTACTGTACTATGGTTTTCGTATGTGATATATGTATCTGTGTGTAGCTGGTTCCCATACTATGCTTTCCTTAAGTAATATATTACTTATCCGTGTGCATTTCAGTATTGCATATGTGTTCGACAAACATAATAATATATCATAAACACAACGACAAGTAATGCATGGCCTTTTGGCACCGAGTCAGGGTTTCCTAAATTCTCCAATTTTAAAATATTTAGGTGGCGACTCTGTATCTGGCAAAGCAGTCCATGTTTGGCACTTCTTTCAAAAAAATCTGTTCTCTCAAAACGATTTTCCAGATTTGGACTCTTTGGTTCAGATTAAGAACCGTGACACAAATCGAGTCCGAACTATAGCGGGGTCCCTCGCGAGTGCGTCTACAGTTTCTGGCGACTCCGCTGGGGAGTTTAGAGAGCTTGACTCGAACTCATGATATCCTGTTTTAATTACATTTATGTGTTTCTTTGCATTGCATGTGCATTGGTGCGCGTAGGAACACAGTGTTTGCCATCTGTCATTCCTGAACGGTTTGCCGGAGGCTTGTCTTGTCAAGACATGACCATAAGGCTGACCGGTTATGGGCTCTGACAGTATGGGAACACAACCCCAATTTTTACCGGGGTACCCTTTTCGACCATTCGACCTAGTACATATCGAAATCCATAGTGACCATTCCAAACTAGGACAGGTTGCTTACCCGATTATAGGTTGTTTGAAACCGCTGCGTGCGTAGTGAAACCCTAGCTCCTGACAAAATAGGACAGGGAAACCCTACCCCAACATAGGGGTGTTTTGGCTCTCATTTGCTTTCTATGTGCTTTTTGGAGTTGGCCTCTACAGGAATGCATATATCAGTTTGCAAGTCTGGGTATCAGGCCTGCGGTACAGGAAGGCCTTTGGTAATCACGGATATCGGCTAGCCTCAATCATTTGATTGGTACAGGAAGGCCTTTGGTAATCACGGATTACTGGCCAATTATGACGCTAAACCTATAGGGGCAGGTTTGAGTCGTAACAGAGTGGTATTAGTGTAACAACCCTCACCACTGCTTACCAATAAACTACCGATTTCTGCTAAACTGAGACTGATTATGAAAAGTAATTGAATTGATTGAAATACTGAACTGACTGACTGAAATTTGAAACTGATTGATTGACTGTATCTGTTTAAATGCATTATCTATCTGTTGCCTGTTTGATTATCTGTTTGTGTTTTATGTTTTGAGTTGCGAATTGAAGGCCTTATCGACGGCCGAATCTGAAATCAAGTGATGTTTTATGATCATTAGAATTTAGATGATTTTATGGCATATTTAATTGAAAAGTGTTTTGGTATGATGAAATTAAATTGAATTAAGCCAAATTGCATAGTTAGACTTATTTACTATGGTGCCATTGAGTGGGCCACTTAGCCAACACATATTTGAGCCTTGTTATACATGTAAACAAAACATTTGTTCAGCCATTGTTCCTTGTTATTGCCGACTAGAGAGAGACAGTGAG
Source organism: Camellia sinensis (assembly GCF_004153795.1). Taxonomy (NCBI): domain Eukaryota; kingdom Viridiplantae; phylum Streptophyta; class Magnoliopsida; order Ericales; family Theaceae; genus Camellia; species Camellia sinensis. Next base: position 1,321,090 of record NW_021026548.1, on the reverse strand, counting down.
AGGAAAAGAGTGAATTCAACTTGATTTTGTGCATTGGCTTGAAGAATTGGAATATAGGTTGCAAATTAAGCTTCCTCACCTTGTATTGGAGACTTAGGTAAGAGAATTCAACCTCTTATTGTTGTGTTTAAGCTTGTTCTTGCATGGTTTTGAGAAAAGTTGAAATTTAGAGCCAATTTATGGCTCAAATTGTTGAATTGGAGGTTATTTGTTGTATGCATGTATATGTATTGAAGTTTTGAGGTTGTAGTCCATAATTCCTCACATGCATGTCCATGTTTTGAGAGTAGACCATGATTTCATCATGTTTTTGTAAGAGTTAGCTCATTTGAGCTTGTATTTAAAGCTTTGAAATTATTTAAGTTCATGCATGTTCATCTTGTTCATGAAAATTGGTTTCGAAATTGGATTTAATTGAAACACCCTTGGGCTTTGATTTTACAATTGATCTTTGGAATCATGTTAAATTATGAGTTTTGGAATGTTTTCTGGAAAATTGGCCCAAGAGGATCAAAATTTGTACATTTGAACTTGGTTTTGAGCTTGAAGTTCAAATCTGGAATTTCCAGAATTTGGACTAACGCTCGAGCGGGGTTACTAGCGCTCGACCGTGAAATTCGTGCTCCCAGCACTTTGCACTGTTTTGAAGTCCGCTCGAGCGGGCTAATTAGCGCTCAACCGGGGCCTTGTGTTTTATGCTCGAGCGGCTATCGAGCGCTCAATCAAGCGTGATTTTCACACATCTACTACTGTTTTCTGAACTGTTTTCTGAACAGTTTACTGTTAATTGAATGAATGTATGTCCTATATTCTGAACTATATTGTGGCATCCTTAGCAACTACTGTTTACTGTTACTGTTACAGAGATCTCGGTCGGTTCCCACGTTGGAACCACTACTGTCTACTGTTATGATGGTCATCATTTACTGTTCGGTCTTTTAAGACCTACTGTTACTGTACTGCTATGCTAATGGATGTACCACTTATGACTGTTATGACTGAACGACTGATATACTGAATCAACTAACTGTTTTCAATACTGAAAGGACATTCATTCTTAACCTCTTTACGCATTATGTTATTCACTGGGCTTTAGCTCACTATTTATATATATATGTAGGTTTTCAGGCACCAGAACGGAGCTAGGAGCATGGGTTAGACTCCCCTTTTTGTCAAGCCAACCACTGTGCCTCACTACGAGGTTCCGAGCCTGCCAAGCTATGGCTTATGGGTGTTTTAATTTCCCCCGTCTGTCTCTATATCTGTTTTGTAATAACTGTATAGACACGGTACTGTACTGTTAATGGGGATTAGGTCCCTGTTCTGATCGACTGTAAATGTTGTTCATACTGTTTTGTACTGTTCATATATACATGCGAAAAATCTTTTTGCATGCAGACTCACAACTCATTGGACATTGTTTATTTACTGTTTTGGCTTCCGCCAGCCCCTCTACTCTGTATTACTGTATTACTGTTAAGCAAACCTTCGGTAATCTCGGATTACTAGCCGGTTACGGTACTAAACCCATAGGGGCGGGTTTGGGTCGTGACAGAGTGGTATCAGAGCGATACTTACCACGAGTTATTCTGCACACATGTGTCCAAACGAGCTATAGGATGTCCTAGAAAAGCGATTAGGGGTAATTAGCGCTTGAGCGGGACCTTGTGTTTTACGCTCGAGCGGCTATCGAGCGCTCAATCGAGCGTGATTTTCACACATCCAGTACTTTTGCCCTGTTTTACATTACGTTCGAGCGAGTAAGTCTACGCTCGAGCGGAAACATTTGTCTGCCGCTCGAGCGTAGTAACCTACGCTCGAGCGGGACCCCAGTTTTCTGAAATTCTGAAAATGTTTTAAAGTGCATCTTTGCATCCTCATCCCATCCTAGGCCTAGTTTAGGCATCTTAATGAGGATGTAGATATAAAACCACACCGAGGCAAATTAGGGATTAAATTATTATCTTTCCCAACTGTGTAGCTTAGTGTGTATTCAATCTGTAACTGTGTAGGGTTGGCATCTGGGGACGCGCTCTAACTTAACTGTAGCCCAGAACTCTGTGAGTAACAACTGTGTAAAGATATGTTCAAATATGATTATCTTCTGAACAATTGAACTGTTTTCTGAACTGTTTACTGTTAATTGAATGAATGTATGTCCTATATTCTGAATTGTATTGTGGCATCCTTAGCAACTACTGTTTACTGTTACTGTTATAGAGATTTCTGTCGGTTCCCACGTTGGAACCATAACTGTTTACTGTTATGATGGCGATCATTTACTGTTCGGTCTTTTAAGACCTACTGTTACTGTACTGCTATGCTAATGGATGTACCACATATGACTGTTATGACTGAACGACTGATATACTGAATCAACAGACTGTTTTCAATACTGAAAGGACATTCATTCTTAACCTCTTTACGCATTATGTTATTCACTAGGCTTTAGCTCACTGTTTATATATATATGTAGGTGTTCAGGCACTAGACCGGAGCTAGGAGCGTGGGTTAGACTCCCCTTTTTGTCAAGCCAACCACTGTGCCTCACTGCGAGATTCCGAGCCTGCCAAGCTATGGCTTATGGGTGTTTTAATTTCCCCCTCTGTCTCTATATCTGTTTTGTAATAACTGCATAAACACTGTCCTGCACTGTTAATGATGATTAGGTCCCTGTTCTGATCGACTGTAAATGTTGTACATACTGTTTTGTACTGTTCATATATACGTGCGAAAAATCTTTTTATATGCAGACTCACAGCTCATTGGACATTGTTTATTTACTGTTTTGGCTTCCGCCAGCCCCTGTACTCTATATTACTGTATTACTATTAAGCAGGCCTTCGGTAATCTCGGATTATTAACCGGTTACGGTACTAAACCCATAGGGGCGGGTTTGGGTCGTGACAGAGTGGTATCAGAGTGATACTTACCACGAGTTATTCTGCACACACGTGTCTAAACGAGCTATAGGATGTCCTAGAAAAGCGATTAGGGGTAATTAGCGCTTGAGCGGGACCTTGTGTTTTACGCTCGAGCGGCTATCGAGCGCTCAATCGAGCGTGATTTTCACACATCCAGTACTTTTGTCCTGTTTTACATTACGCTCGAGCGGGTAAGTCTACGCTCGAACGGAAACATTTGTCTGCCGCTCGAGCAGAGTAACCTACGCTCGAGCGGGACCCCTGTTTTCTGAAACTCTGAAAATGTTTTAAAGTGCATCCTTGCATCCTCATCCCATCCTAGGCATTCTTAGGCCTAGTTTAGGCATTTTAATAAGGATGTAGATGTAGAACCATACCGATGCAAATTAGGGATTAAATTATTATCTTTCCCAACTGTGTAGCTTAGTATGTGTTCAATTTGTAACTGTGTAGGGTTGGCATCTGGGGACGCGCTCTAACTTAACTGTAGCCCAGAACTCTATGAGTAACAACTGTGTAAAGATATGTTCAAATATGATTATCTTCTGAACAATTGAACTGTTTTTTGAACTGTTTACTATTAATTGAATGAATGTATGTTCTATATTCTGAACTGTATTGTAGCATCCTTAGCAACTACTGTTTACTGTTACTGTTACAGAGATCTCTGTCGGTTCCCACGTTGGAACCACTACTGTTTACTGTTATGATGGCCATCATTTACTGTTCGGTATTTTAAGACCTACTGTAGACGCGCCCGCGGAGGGGCCCCTCGCTACAGTTCGGACTCGATTTGTGTCACGGTTCTGAGTCTTGAACCAAAGAGTCCAAATCCGGCAAATCGTTTTGAGAAAACAGATTTTTAGAAAAAGAAGTGCCAAACATGGACTGCTTTGCCAGATACAGAGTCGCCACCTAAATATTTTATATGGGCCCATTTAGAGCTGCCCAAATCATGTTTAAGTCCACATTTTTCATTGTTGGCATTGCCTCATGTTGCTTGTATGCTTGCATAAATGTCTTGCCATGCCTGATTGCATCCTTAGCTTGCATGCCTAGGTTGCATTGCATCTTGCATGCATGCCTTGATCTTTGACTTGATGATAGGAATTGGCCTTGATGTGTTTGTTTGGTTTGCATTCATTTGACATGAAAGTTGCACACTTGGTCACTTGGGCCATCATGCATGAAATGCGTGATTGGTGGTCAAGAACCGAGAAATATGTCCCTTTGAGTCATTACCATGATAAGAGACATGTGGTGCATATATGCCTTGAATTGTGCTGCCATGCTTTGCCTTGCCTCTGTGCTGTCAATTGCAAGATCTGCAGGAACACTCTGCGACCGACAGTTCTAAGTGCGACGGCAACCTCTTCTCTGCCGATAGCTTCATCCAATGGCCGGTGGCCACATCCCACTGCCGTGGCAATTCCATTCAGCCGATGGTGTTCCCGATGTCCAAGGAAGCAGTCCTGAGGTTTTGGCAGCCTCCAGAGGAGTAAAGGAAAGAAAACAGAGGAGCCTATGCATGGAGGCGCATTTCGAGCAAGACCGAGCGTACATTGCATCAGGCTCTCCTCCCGAGGCGGTTTATCTGTTTTCTTAGCTTAAATTAATTTGCTTAGCTGATTAGGCAATTTTGTTATATTTAATTAGCTTGCGTTGTTAATTGATTTGTATTATTTATTTGGTCCCTCCGAGTGAGGGTAATCTGTAATAAGTGTGTGTGAGTGGTGTGTATTGTCTTCCAATCCCCACTTCTTTCTTCCCTTTATTACCTTGCTTTGATGGTTGGTATTAGGGCACGTTTAAATTAGCATACCTCATGCAATGCATGCGTGCATTCATTCATTTGTCCTGCATGCACGCGGGCTCGTACATCATGCTAACTGCATTTGTACTTCAATTCCAAATGAATACGTGCATCAATTTGATCGCATTTCACATGCCATGTTTAGGTTAGCGAGCCTATTCTAGCAACATTTTGTATGCGATACATTAGGCACTTAACATGGACTTGGATCATGCATGTTTGCTAACGAGTTTCTTGTTTTGGCACGGGATACGATTGTAAGTAGTTATGCTTTAAGCATCCCGCATGCGTGTGAGTGCCACCATGACAGTATGTTTTACATGTGGCTAGATGCTTATGTGATAAACTGTTTGATTGCCTGTGGGTGAAGGTTGGATTGCTTGAGTGGAATAACTCGTTTGAAATCCTGTGTTTTAGCCTACTTGCGAGTAGCAAATTCCAAACATTTTTTTTCCAAGATAAACGGATATGCAATGCTTATTTCTAAATTAGGCAATCTAGTCTATACTTGTTTGCTGTGCGCATAACATAGTAATTCTAGGCTAATATTGAATAAGAACACATAAAGTTTTCAAAAATGGTATTATCAGTTAGTAGAGGCCGATCTTCGGATCGGGCGAGAGGGGGTGCTCATAGCTGATCTTCCCCGATCGTACCCAAGCTCCCGAGCGAGCAACTCCGGTGATGACGGACATGTGGCCTTCGGCACCGAGTCAGGGTTTCCATAATTCCCCCAGCCTCAATCATTTTGATTGGTACAGGAAGGCCTTTGGTAATCACGGATTACTGGCCAATTTATGACGCTAAACCTATAGGGGCAGGTTTGAGTCGTAACAGAGTGGTATTAGTGTAACAACCCTCACACCCTGCTTACCAATAAACTACCGATTTCTGCTAAACTGAGACTGATTATGAAAAGTAATTGAATTGATTGAAATACTGAACTGACTGACTGAAATTTGAAACTGATTGATTGACTGTATCTGTTTAAATGCATTATCTATCTGTTGCCTGTTTTGATTATCTGTTTGTGTTTATGTTTTGAGTTGCGAATTGAAGGCCTTATGAACGGCCGAACTTGAAATCAAGTGATGTTTTTGATCATTAGAATTTAGATGATTTTATGGCATATTTAATTGAAAAGTGTTTTGGTATGATGAAATTAAATTGAATTAAGCCAAATTGCATAGTTTAGACTTATTTACTATGGTGCCATTGAGTGGGCCACTTAGCCAACACATATTTGAGCCTTGTTATACATGTAAACAAAACATTGTTCAGCCATTGTTCCTTGTTATTGCCGACTAGAGAGAGACAGTGAAGAGGAAAAGAGTGAATTCAACTTGATTTTGTGCATTGGCTTGAAGAATTGGAATATAGGTTGCAAATTAAGCTTCCTCACCTTGTAATTGGAGACTTAGGTAAGAGAATTCAACCTCTTATTGTTGTGTTTAAGCTTGTTCTTGCATGTTTGAGAAAAGTTGAAATTTAGAGCCAATTTATGGCTCAAATTGTTGAATTTGGAGGTTATTTGTTGTATGCATGTATATGTATTGAAGTTTTGAGGTTGTAGTCCATAATTCCTCACATGCATGTCCATGTTTTGAGAGTAGACCATGATTTCATCATGTTTTGTAAGAGTTAGCTCATTTGAGCTTGTATTTAAAGCTTTGAAATTATTTAAGTTCATTGCATGTTCATCTTGTTCATGAAATTTGGTTTCGAAATTGGATATTAATTGAAACACCCTTGGCTTTGATTTTACAATTGATCTTTGGAATCATGTTAAATTATGAGTTTTGGAATGTTTTCTGGAAAATTGGCCAAGAGGATCAAAATTTGTACATTTGAACTTGGTTTTGAGCTTGAAGTTCAAATCTGGAATTTCCAGAATTTGGACTAACGCTCGGCGGGTTACTAGCGCTCGCGTGAAATTCGTGCTCCCAGCACTTTGCACTGTTTTGAAGTCCGCTCGAGCGGGCTAATTAGCGCTCAACCGGGGCCTTGTGTTTTATGCTCGAGCGGCTATCGAGCGCTCAATCAAGCGTGATTTTCACACATCTACTACTGTTTTCTGAACTGTTTTCCTGAACAGTTTACTGTTAATTGAATGAATGTATGTCCTATATCTGAACTATATTGTGGCATCCTTAGCAACTACTGTTTACTGTTACTGTTACAGAGATCTCGGTCGGTTCCACCGTTGGAACCACTACTGTCTACTGTTATGATGGTCATCATTTACTGTTCGGTATCTTTTAAGACCTACTGTTACTGTACTGCTATGCTAATGGATGTACCACTTATGACTGTTATGACTGAACGACTGATATACTGAATCAACTAACTGTTTTCAATACTGAAAGGACATTCATTCTTAACCTCTTTACGCATTATGTTATTCACTGGGCTTTAGCTCACTATTTATATATATATGTAGGTTTTCAGGCACAAGAACGGAGCTAGGAGCATGGGTTAGACTCCCCTTTTTGTCAAGCCAACCACTGTGCCTCACTACGAGTTTCGAGCCTGCCAAGCTATGGCTTATGGGTGTTTTAATTTCCCCGTCTGTCTCTATATCTGTTTTGTAATAACTGTATAGACCACGTACTGTACTGTTAATGGGGATTAGGTCCCTGTTCTGATCGACTGTAAATGTTGTTCATACTGTTTTGTACTGTTCATATATACATGCGAAAAATCTTTTTGCATGCAGACTCACACTCATTGGACATTGTTTATTTACTGTTTTGGCTTCCGCCAGCCCCTCTACTCTGTATACTGTATTAACTGTTAAGCAAACCTTCGTAATCTCGGATTACTAGCCGGTTACGGTACTAAACCCATAGGGGCGGGTTTGGGTCGTGACAGAGTGGTATCAGAGCGATACTTACCACGAGTTATTCTGCACACATGTGTCCAAACGAGCTATAGGATGTCCTAGAAAAGCGATTAGGGGTAATTAGCGCTTGAGCGGGACCTTGTGTTTTACCGCTCGAGCGGCTATCGAGCGCTCAATCGAGCGTGATTTTCACAACATCCAGTACTTTTGCCCTGTTTTACATTACGTTCGAGCGAGTAAGTCTACGCTCGAGCGGAAACATTTGTCTGCCGCTCGAGCGTAGTAACCTACGCTCGGCGGGACCCAGTTTTCTGAAATTCTGAAAATGTTTTAAAGTGCATCTTTGCATCCTCATCCCATCCTAGGCCTAGTTTAGGCATCTTAATGAGGATGTAGATATAAAACCACACCGAGGCAAATTAGGGATTAAATTATTATCTTTCCCAACTGTGTAGCTTAGTGTGTATTCAATCTGTAACTGTGTAGGGTTGGCATCTGGGGACGCGCTCTAACTTAACTGTAGCCCAGAACTCTGTGAGTAACAACTGTGTAAAGATATGTTCAAATATGATTATCTTCTGAACAATTGAACTGTTTTCTGAACTGTTTACTGTTAATTGAATGAATGTATGTCCTATATTCTGAATTGTATTGTGGCATCCTTAGCAACTACTGTTTACTGTTACTGTTATAGAGATTTCTGTCGGTTCCCACGTTGGAACCATAACTGTTTACTGTTATGATGGCGATCATTTACTGTTCGGTCTTTTAAGACCTACTGTTACTGTACTGCTATGCTAATGGATGTACCACATATGACTGTTATGACTGAACGACTGATATACTGAATCAACAGACTGTTTTCAATACTGAAAGGACATTCATTCTTAACCTCTTTACGCATTATGTTATTCACTAGGCTTTAGCTCACTGTTTTATATATATGTAGGTGTTCAGGCACTAGACCGGAGCTAGGAGCGTGGGTTAGACTCCCCTTTTTGTCAAGCCAACCACTGTGCCTCACTGCGAGATTCCGAGCCTGCCAAGCTATGGCTTATGGGTGTTTTAATTTCCCCCTCTGTCTCTATATCTGTTTTGTAATAACTGCATAAACACTGTCCTGCACTGTTAATGATGATTAGGTCCCTGTTCTGATCGACTGTAAATGTTGTACATACTGTTTTGTACTGTTCATATATACGTGCGAAAAATCTTTTTATATGCAGACTCACAGCTCATTGGACATTGTTTATTTACTGTTTTGGCTTCCGCCAGCCCTGTACTCTATATTACTGTATTACTATTAAGCAGGCCTTCGGTAATCTCGGATTATTAACCGGTTACGGTACTAAACCCATAGGGGCGGGTTTGGTCGTGACAGAGTGGTATCAGAGTGATACTTACCACGAGTTATTCTGCACACACGTGTCTAAACGAGCTATAGGATGTCCTAGAAAAGCGATTAGGGGTAATTAGCGCTTGAGCGGGACCTTGTGTTTTACGCTCGAGCGGCTATCGAGCGCTCAATCGAGCGTGATTTTCACACATCCAGTACTTTTGTCCTGTTTTACATTACGCTCGAGCGGGTAAGTCTACGCTCGAACGGAAACATTTGTCTGCCGCTCGAGCAGAGTAACCTACGCTCGAGCGGGACCCCTGTTTTCTGAAACTCTGAAAAGTTTTAAAGTGCATCCTTGCATCCTCATCCCATCCTAGGCATTCTTAGGCCTAGTTTAGGCATTTTAATAAGGATGTAGATGTAGAACCATACCGATGCAAATTAGGGATTAAATTATTATCTTTCCCAACTGTGTAGCTTAGTATGTGTTCAATTTTTAACTGTGTAGGGTTGGCATCTGGGGACGCGCTCTAACTTAACTGTAGCCCAGAACTCTATGAGTAACAACTGTGTAAAGATATGTTCAAATATGATTATCTTCTGAACAATTGAACTGTTTTTTGAACTGTTTACTATTAATTGAATGAATGTATGTTCTATATTCTGAACTGTATTGTAGCATCCTTAGCAACTACTGTTTACTGTTACTGTTACAGAGATCTCTGTCGGTTCCCACGTTGGAACCACTACTGTTTACTGTTATGATGGCCATCATTTACTGTTCGGTATTTTAAGACCTACTGTAGACGCGCGCCGCGGAGGGCCCCTCGCTACAGTTCGGACTCGATTTGTGTCACGGTTCTGAGTCTTGAACCAAGAGTCCAAATCCGGCAAATCGTTTTGAGAAAACAGATTTTTAGAAAAAGAAGTGCCAAACATGGACTGCTTTGCCAGATACAGAGTCGTCACCTAAATATTTTTTATGGGGAATTTAGGAAACCCTGACTCGGTGCCGAAGGCCACATGTCCGTCATCACCGGAGTTGTCTCGGCTCGGGAGCTTGGGTACGATCGGGGAAGATCAGCTATGAGCACCCCCTCTCGCCCGATCGAAGATCGGCCTCTACTAACCGTGATATCCATTTTTGAAAACTTTATGTGTTCTTATTCCAATTATTAGCCTAGAATTACTATGTTATGCGCACAGCAAACAAGTATAGACTAGATTGCCTAATTTAGAAATAAGCATTGCATATCCGTTTATCTTGGAAAAAAAATGTTTTGGAATTTGCTACTCGCAAGTAGGCTAAAACACGGATTTCAACGAGTTATTCCAACTCAAGCAATCCAACCTTCACCACAGGCAATCAAACAGTTTATCACATAAGCATCTAGCCACATGGTAAACATACTGTCATGGTGGCACTCACACGCATGCGGGATGCTAAAGCATAACTACTTACATCGTACTCCGTGCCAAAACAAAGAACTCGTTAGCAAACATGCATGATCCAAGTCCATGTTAAGTGCCTAATGTATCGCATACAAAATGTTGCTAGAATGGCTCGGCTAACCTAAACATGGCATGTGAAATGCGATCAATTGATGCACGTATTCAATTTGGAATTGAAGTACAAATGCAGTTAGCATGATGTACCGAGCCGCGGTGCATGCAGGACAAATGAATGAATGCACGCATGCATTGCATGAGGTATGCTAATTTAAACGTGCCCTAATACTAACCATCAAGCAGGTAAATAAAAGGGAAGAAAGAAGTGGGGATTGGAAGACATACACCCACTCACACACACTTATTACAGATTTACCCTCACTCGGGGGACCAAATAAATAATACAAATCAATTAACTACGCAAGCTAATTAAATATAACAAATTGCCTAATCAGCTAAGCAAATTAATTTAAGCTAAGAAAACAGATAAACCGCCTCGGGAGGAGAGCCTGATGCAATGTACGCTCGGTCTTGCTCGGAAATGCGCCTCCATGCATAGGCTGCCTCTGTTTTCTTTCCTTTACTCCTCTGGAGGCTGCCAAAACCTCAGGACTGCTTCCTTGGACATCGGGGAACACCATCGGCTGAATGGAATTGCCACCGGCAGTGGGATGTGGCCACCGGCCATGGATGAAGCTATCGGCAGAGAAGAGGTTGCCGGTCGGCACTTAGAACTGTCGGTCGGCAGAGTGTTCCTGCAGAATCTGCAATTGACAGCAACAGAGGGCAAGGCAAAGCATGGCAGCACAATTCAAGGCATATATGCACCAATCATGTCTCTTATCATGGTAATGACTCAAAGGGACATATTTCTCGGTTCTTGGACCACCAATCACGCATTTCCATGCATGATGGCCCAAGTGACCAAGTGTGCAACTTTCATGTCAAATGAAATGCAAACCAAACAAACACATCAAGGCCCAATTCCTATCATCAGTCAAGGATCAAGGCATGCATGCAAGATGCAATGCAACCTAGGCATGCAAGCTAAGGATGCAACATGGCATGGCAAGACATTTATGCAAGCATACAAGCAAACATGAGGCAATGCCAACCAATGAAAATGTGGACTTAAACATGATTTGGGCAGCTCTAAATGGGCCCAAAACAGCGGCCAAAGTGACCAAAATAAGGGACCAAATGCATATACACGCATGCACATGTTAAGGCCAACACTTAGGCACAAATTGGACAACTCTCAAACACATTTGAAAGAAGTATATCATGGGCAATTAGCATGCAACATAAGCTCTTGAAAATCATGTTAAAACATGGTGCCAAACCAAGCACAAATCAAGCTAAGCATGCAACAAATGACTCAAGTGCTCAAAGTAAACCAATGGAGTATTGAACTAC
>NW_021026548.1:1270420-1309282 GCF_004153795.1 Camellia sinensis | reverse complement strand
ATAAAAATATTTAGGTGACGACTCTGTATCTGGCAAAGCAGTCCATGTTTGGCACTTCTTTTTCTAAAAATCTGTTTTCTCAAAACGATTTGCCGGATTTGGACTCTTTGGTTCACTCAGAACCGTGACACAAATCGAGTCCGAACTGTAGCGAGGGGCCCTCCGCCGGGCGCGTCTACAGTAGGTCTTAAAATACCGAACAGTAAATTATGCCATCATAACAGTAAACAGTAGTGGTTCCAACGTGGGAACCGACAGAGATCTCTGTAACGATACAGTAAACAGTAGTTGCTAAGGATGCTACAATACAGTTCAGAATATAGAACATACATTCATTCAATTAATAGTAAACAGTCAAAAAACAGTTCAATTGTTCAGAAGATAATCATATTTGAACATATCTTTACACAGTTGTTACTCATAGAGTTCTGGGCTACAGTTAAGTTAGAGCGCGTCCCCAGATGCCAACCCTACACAGTTACATGAATTACACATACTAAGCTACACAGTTGGGAAAGATAATAATTTAATCCCTAATTGCATCGGTATGGTTCTACATCTACATCCTTATTAAAATGCCTAAACTAGGCTAAGAATGCCTAGATGGGATGAGGATGCAAGGATGCACTTTAAAACATTTTCAGAGTTTCAGAAAACAGGGGTCCCGCTCGAGCGTAGGTTACTCTGCTCGGCGGCAGACTTTTCCGTTCGAGCGTAGACTTACCCGCTCGAGCGTAATGAGAAACAGGACAAAAGTACTGGATGTGTGAAAATCACGCTCGATTGAGCGCTCGATAGCCCTCGAGCGTAAAACACAAGGTCCCGCTCAAGCGCTAATTACCCCTAATCGCTTTTCTAGGACATCCTATAGCTCGTTTAGACACGTGTGTGCAGAATAACTCGTGGTAAGTATCACTCTGATACCACTCTGTCACGACCAAACCCGCCCCTAGGGTTTAGATCCGTAACCGGTTAATAATCCGAGATTACCGAAGGCCTGCTTAATAGTAATACAGTAATATAGAGTACAGGGGCTGGCGGAAGCCAAAACAGTAAATAAACAAGTCCAATGAGCTGTGAGTCTGCATATAAAAAGATTTTTCGCACGTATATATGAACAGTACAAAACAGTATGTACAACATTTACAGTCGATCAGAACAGGGACCTAATCATCATTAACAGTGCAGGACAGTGTTTATGCAGTTATACAAAACAGATATAGAGACAGAGGGGGAAATTAAAAACACCCATAAGCCATAGCTTGGCAGGCTCGGGATCTCGCAGTGAGGCACAGTGGTTGGCTTGACAAAAAGGGGAGTCTAACCCACGCTCCTAGCTCCGGTCTAGTGCCTGAACACCTACATATATATATAAACAGTGAGCTAAAGCCTAGTGAATAACATAATGCGTAAGAGGTTAAGAATGAATGTCCTTTCAGTATTGAAAACAGTCTGTTGATTCAGTATATCAGTCGTTCAGTCATAACAGTCATATGTGGTACATCCATTAGCATAGCAGTACAGTAACAGTAGGTCTTAAAAGACCGAACAGTAATGATCGCCATCATAACAGTAAACAGTTATGGTTCCAACGTGGGAACCGACAGAAATCTCTATAACAGTAACAGTAAACAGTAGTTGCTAAGGATGCCACAATACAATTCAGAATATAGGACATACATTCATTCAATTAACAGTAAACAGTTCAAAACAGTTCAATTGTTCAGAAGATAATCATATTGAACATATCTTTACACAGGTGTTACTCACAGAGTTCTGGGCTACAGTTAAGTTAGAGCGCGTCCCCAGATGCCAACCCTACACAGTTACAGATTGATACACACTAAGCTACACAGTTGGGAAAGATAATAATTTAATCCCTAATTTGCCTCGGTGTGTTTTAATCTACATCCTCATTAAGATGCCTAAACTAGGCCTTAGGATGGGATGAGGATGCAAAGATGCACTTTAAAACATTTTCAGAATTTCAGAAAACTGGGTCCCGCTCGAGCGTAGGTTACTACGCTCGAGCGGCAGACAAATGTTTCCGCTCGAGCGTGACTTACTCGCTCGAGCGTAATGAAACAGGGCAAAAGTACTGGATGTGTGAAAATCACGCTCGATTGAGCGCTCGATAGCCGCTCGAGCGTAAAACACAAGGTCCCGCTCAAGCGCTAATTACCCCTAATCGCTTTTCTAGGACATCCTATAGCTCGTTTGGACACATGTGTGTAGAATAACTCGTGGTAAGTATCGCTCTGATACCACTCTGTCACGACCCAAACCCGCCCCTATGGGTTTAGTACCGTAACCGGCTAGTAATCCGAGATTACCGAAGGTGCTTAACAGTAATACAGTAATACAGAGTAGAGGGCTGGCGGAAGCCAAAACAGTAAATAAACAATGTCCAATGAGCTGTGAGTCTGCATGCAAAAGATTTTTCGCAGTATATATGAACAGTACAAAACAGTATGAACAACATTTACAGTCGATCAGAACAGGGACCTAATCCCCATTAACAGTACAGTACCGTGTCTATACAGTTATTACAAAACAGATATAGAGACAGACGGGGAAATTAAAACACCCTAAGCCATAGCTTGGCAGGCTCGGAACCTCGAGTGAGGCACAGTGGTTGGCTTGACAAAAAGGGGAGTCTAACCCAGCTCCTAGCTCCGTTCTGGGCCTGAAAACCTACATTATATATATAAAAAGTGAGCTAAAGCCCAGTGAATAACATAATGCGTAAAGAGGTTAAGAATGAATGTCCTTTCAGTATTGAAAACAGTATTGATTCAGTATATCAGTCGTTCAGTCATAACAGTCAGTGGTACATCCATTAGCATAGCAGTACAGTAACAGTAGGTCTTAAAAGACCGAACAGTAAAATGATGACCATCATAAGTAGACAGGTAGTGGTTCCAACGTGGGAACCGACCGAGATCTCTGTAACAGTAACAGTAAACAGTAGTTGCTAAGGATGCCACATATAGTTCAGATATAGGACATACATTCATTCAATTAACAGTAAACTGTTTCAGAAAACAGTTCAGAAAACAGTAGTAGATGTGTGAAAATCACGCTTGATTGAGCGCTCGATAGCCGCTCGAGCATAAAACACAAGGCCCGGTTGAGCGCTAATTAGCCCGCTCGAGCGGACTTCAAAACAGTGCAAAGTGCTGGGAGCACGAATTTCACGGCGAGCGCTAGTAACCCCGCCGAGCGTTAGTCCAAATTCTGGAAATTCCAGATTTGAACTTCAAGCTCAAAAACAAGTTCAAAATGTACAAATTTTGATCCTCTTGGGCCAATTTCCAGAAAACATTCCAAAACTCATAATTTTAACATGATTCAAAGATCAATTGTAAAATCAAAGCCCAAGGGTGTTTCAATTAATCCAATTTCGAAACCAAATTTTCATGAACAAGATGAACATGCAATGAACTTAAATAATTTCAAAGCTTTAATACAAGCTCAAATGAGCTAACTCTTACAAAAACATTGAAATCATGGTCTACTCTCAAAACATGGACATGCATGTGAGAATTATGGACTACAACCTCAAAACTTCAATACATATACATGCATACAACAAATAACCTCCAATTCAAACAATTTGAGCCATAAATTGGCTCTAAATTTCAACTTTTCTCAAACATGCAAGAACAAGCTAAACACAAACAATAAGAGGTGAATTCTTCTTACCTAAGTCTCCATACAAGGTGAGGAAGCTTAATTTGCAACCTATATTCCAATTCTTCAAGCCAATGCACAAATCAAGTTGAATTCACTCTTTTCTCTTCACTGTTCTCTCTAGTCGGCATAACAAGGAACAATGGCTGAAACAAATGTTTTGTTTACATGTATAACAAGGCTCAAATATGTGTTGGCTAAGTGGCCCACTCAATGGCACCATAGTAAATAAGTCATAACTATGCAATTTGGCTTAATTCAATTTAATTTCATCATACCAAAACACTTTTCAATTAAATATGCCATAAAATCATCTAAATTCTAATGATCATAAAACATCACTTGATTTCAGATTCGGCCGTCATAAGGCCTTCAATCGCAACTCAAAACATAACACAACACGATAATCAAAACAGGCAACAGATAGATAATGCATTTAAACAGATACAGTCAATCAATCAGTTTCAAATTTCAGTCAGTCAGTTCAGTATTTTCAATCAATTCAATTACTTTTCATAATCAGTTCTCAGTTTAGCAGAAATCGGTAGTTTATTGGTAAGCAGTGGTGAGGGTTGTTACACTAATACACACTCTGTTACGACTCAAACCTGCCCCTATAGGTTTAGCGTCATAATTGGCCAGTAATCCGTGATTACCAAAGGCCTTCCTGTACAATCAAAATGATGAGGCTGCCGTATATCCGTGATTACCAACAGGTCCTCCTGTACGCAGGCCTGATACCCAGACTTGCAAACTGCATTATATGCATTCCTGTAAGAGGCCAACTCCAAAAAGCACATAGAAAGCAAATGAGAGCCAAAACACCCCTATGTTGGGGTAGGGTTCCCTGTCCTATTTTTCAGGAGCTAGGGTTTTCACTTACGCACGCCACAGCGGTTTCAAAACCTAAAAATCGGGAAGCAACCTTCCTAGTTTGAGATGTCCTTGGATTTCGCATATGTACTAGGTGAATGGTCGAAAAGGGTACCCTGGTAGAAAATTGGGGTTGTTTCCCATACTTGTCAAGAGCCATAACGGTCAGCCTTATGGTCAGTCTTTGACAAGACAGCCTCCGGCAAACCGTTTCAGGAATGACAGATGGCAAAACACTGTGTTCCTACGCGCACCAATGCACATGCAATGCAGAAGAAACACAATAAATTTAATTAAAAACAGGCTATCATGAGTTCGATGTCAAGACTCTCTAAACTCCCCAGCGGAGTCGCCAGAAACTGTAGACGCAACTCGCGAGGGACCCCGCTATAGTTCGGACCGATTTGTGTCACGGTTCTTAATCTGAACAAGAGTCCAATCTTAAATGTTTTATGTTTTATATATAAATTATTTTTTTGTGGTGGTAGTGATTTTGAGAGAACAAGATTTTTTTGAAAAGAAGTGCCAAATGCTATGGACTGCTTTGCCAGATACAGTAGTCCCCACCTATAAATATTTAATAATTGGGAGAATTAGAGAACCCTGACTCGGTCCTATATGCACGTTTCCCATTCTACCATTAAGTTTGCCTCGGCTCGGGGCATTGTTACGATTGTATCTTTTGTTTTTGGTTTTGTTGGTCTTGTTGTGTGTGTTGGAAAATCAGTGGTTGTTATGGTTTGGTTGTTGCTTGTGATGTTACATTCATATGAGAGGTGCTAGGTCTTCTGGATCGCACCTACCCCCTCTCGCGGCGACATGCAGTATACAGGCCTCTACTAACCCATGATATGCCGTTCTCCTATATAAATGTTATAGTGATTACCCTTTTGCCACCGACGGTTTCTCTACTATCAATATTACTTGATGGTTAGTGTCGCACCAGCCTCTCCAAACTACCATCGATGACCCCTTGGAGACTCAAATTGCCAACACCAGCATCACTCATGCTTTGTTGAAAATGGTTGGCTCCTCGTCAAGTAGGCTAAATGCAGGTCACGCTCTGTTAGTGGGCTTTTTTAGTTAGCTAAAAACGGATCTGTCCTAACTCTCCTCTCTCAGCTGACAATTCACAGTTATATATTCTCGTTGTTGTTTGTTCGGTATCCCAAATTGTGTGTCAAGCTCTAATTTCGACGCGTTATTACTGATTACACTACAGGGTCATTTCAAGCAGTTTTTAACTATCCCAGTGAAGCGACGCTTGTTCCGTGTGAAAAACACCACTGATATTCTGCTAATAGAATGTGTCTGCGGAATTTGTCACATGGATACGTTCTTCAACACTCGTGCACAACGCATATCATCTATCAACTGAGATACCCTGCAAAAGAATTACAGAGTACTCCAAGCCAAAACCAGAAACTAGTTAGTATCAGTATGTGAGCAATGATTCCAGTTGTTGATCGATTTG
Source organism: Camellia sinensis (assembly GCF_004153795.1). Classification (NCBI taxonomy): domain Eukaryota; kingdom Viridiplantae; phylum Streptophyta; class Magnoliopsida; order Ericales; family Theaceae; genus Camellia; species Camellia sinensis. Next base: position 1,303,242 of record NW_021026548.1, on the reverse strand, counting down.
ATCTTGCTCGTGTAGTAGTAAGCCCTTAGCACGATTGTAAAATTGCATAGCAATATTTGTGTATCCTGGCGTACTCGACTCTCCTTTAAATAACGACATGGCATGTGACTATGCTGACATTGCATACTAAACAAATAGCTCAACCGGTGAGTATTATCTTTGATAATTAATATGGATCTCCTACGCGTAGTGTGCATGAATTGCAAATTGTATATGTACTGTTGAATGAACGAGAGAGTATCTGGTATTCTAGTTGAGTGATGTGTCGTGAGTTGCCCCAAATCGTATGGTACTATGGATTACAGGTACATATGCTTGATGGGTAATTGCTCCGATGCTATCCTAAATCAGTGTCTGGATCTATTCTAATTTCTAAAGACGTTTTGATTGACCTTGGATAAATCTTGATGCAAAGTTGTGCCAAGATGGTATGATCCTCTCCCGAGTATGATATAGACAAATGTCGGAGAGATTGCATCGCGTGGCAGATGCAGAAGTGTTGTAGTAATATCGTTAGAATATGGGACTAATTTAACGTTAAGACTGCATTTAAAGCAGGTACAATTTCAAAATGAGCGGACGGAAAGAAAGAACGTGAGGCTTAAGAAACAGAGACTTCATGTTGATACAACAGCTGTACCTGACACCTATGACACTAATTTAACTTATAGATTGCCTCGCGCCAGTAGACAGGCTACAAAGAAGTAGAGCTCAGTTGATGTTGTAATTATGTCCTAAATACAGGCTTAATATTTTAATATAGGTCAATGCGCACACTAAGTTCGTAAGTTAGTGTGAATATTAAGATTTAAGCTAGCGGGACTCATGTAGCTATCAACAACGTATCGTCCAAGATATAGGACATTGGAAGAGTGGGAAAATTAGGGTGACTACAGTATATCATGATTTGCTGCTCTGGCTCTGGTGGCCTACCGTTGAGTCCACCAACGCCATGGGACTAACGAGGAGTCTTCGCCAATCTGGTGCGTTATTTTTTCCGGTAACGCTTTATCTGTATGCCTCCCTAATTTACATTGCATCTACACTCCCATCTATGATTAATGTCTTGTGTCTGAGTGTTTTGGAACATCCACTGCTGGTTGGGATCATCACCGGTCATTTAATAGATGCATTGGTGCATCGGTAGACTAGCCACTGTCTTTAACAAACGATCTGATAAATGTAATCTCGGTGTGCGTTTACATTGGAACACTCTTGAGTGTTCCCCGGTCGGCAACGTATCTATTACGATTTGTCACAGCGAGGAGATGTCTAAAATGTGTCCCTGAATTCATTCGATTCCCATAAGCTTATCAAAAAGAACTTGTTTGGCAACTGGCAGAGAGCGCTACAGCCACTATCAATATTGGCGTGGTCTATATGTTACCCCGTGCAATCTTGTCAAGAGGTCTCCCTTATATTGTTGGAACCGGCTCACTCTTCCGACCCTCCCACCCACGTTGCTATCAATGTTTTATGTTTGACTCACTCCTAAGGTGATCCGGTTCTGAATATCTGTGGCGTTCTGAATGACCTACATGCCGGAGCAGCCATACTACATACCGTTATTATTACTCAATGTAGTCAATGTGTATTCGTCCGCAAGTAGATGCCATAAGATCTGTGTGCAATTTCACGAATAGTTTGATGAGAATCAATTGTGTACAGAAGCCACGAATCTTATAAGATCTCACCGAGCTTGTAACTTTTCCCATTCCACTCTACCCTTGATGTACAGTCAGAAGAACTTTTATTCTGAATAAGGTCGACTGCTCCAAAATGATATGTTTTACAAAATTTCTCCAAGCCCCAGATAAGTTATCGACGAGGTCCCAATCCATGCTTACTGTGACTTGGCAAACTTTGTCTACGACAGTAGCTGCCGCTCTAGTTTGGGGGCTGTGACACCAATACAATCTACCGTATGGCATAGTAGGATGAAGGTTTGGGTCCTTCGAACTGATTATTGGAGGCAGGAGTGATTGCTCAGTATTTGAGAGCGGTCAAAGCAGACAACACAAACTACATTGAGCGCGAACAATGGGGTCTGGAACCAATTGAAGAATACACTTAGTAAGACCAAACATGGCATGGACTAAATGACTAAAAACAGAATTTTAGCACATAAAATAAAGCCCAAAAGACCACTTAGATGGCATCTAAATGGCTCAAATTCAAAGGCATGCACAAGTGCCAAAACATGGAGCATACTACACAAGCTTCCAAAACATTAAAGATGCGTCCAAGGTAAACATATAGGCATGCAAATGGGACTGAAATGACATGGTAGACGGTTCCAAATCACCAAATCAATACAAAAATGTCATGCTATACATTCACATGCATAAGGCCAACAAGCCGGAATGCAAAGGGGCTATACTAAGCATGCCAAATCCGACCCAAACAACCATGGACAGACCTAAAACATGGCAAAATATGCACAAAAGCTTCACAAGACTAAGCCTAAAACATGCTCTAACAAGGGCTAACAACCTAAGGCACATTGAGGCAATAACATGGCATTACATGGTAGGTATGCTAAGCATGTATGGTGTACCAAAACCAACAAAAATCAGAGGTATAATATGACATATTAAGAACAAAAAAACAGCCAAGACATGGTCAACATGAAGCCTAGCTAGGTGCTCTCTCAAGAGGCCAAAAATGGTCCATTTTAAGGACAACAAGGAGAGGGGGTAGCCCTCTCCTTTTGGAGACTTCAAGGCACCATCTTGACCACTTAAATCCCTTAAGATTTCTGTGGTGAAGAGGCCCAAACACCAAAGTCTCGAAACTTGCACAAAATAGCACAAAATGGGGCCTTTCAAGGCCTAAGAGGGGTCAAACACCCTCAAACCACAAAACACCCTTAATAAACAATCAAGAGGGTCTAAAAATAGAACTTTTTTGTATTATACACTAAGCTCAAAAATGATTTTAAGATAGGTAGAAATAAGGTGCAAAAATGGGAAATAAAGGGGTGAGATTCTTACCCTTGAAGACCTCTTCAACAATGATGCTCCAATGGCCTTCCTTGGCTTGAATCCAACACCAAAACACCAAAATCAGCCCCTTAGAACCTCAAGAGCCAAAAAAAGGTGAAACACTAGGTGTTCGTGTGCAATAGTAAGACACAAAACACCTAGAACACAAAGAGAGAAAAAGAGAGATAGGATATGTATGGATCCTAACCCTAAAAACTAAAGCTTCTCTCTGTGTTTTTTTGTCTCTAAAATGTCTAAAGTCTCCAACCCTTGCAACAAGAGAGAGCCCCTCTCTTTATAGAACTTCTTGTCTTGTAAAGCTTACAAGACAAGCTTCATAAGAGGGAGATCCCTCCATACACGTGTATGGAGGGGAGCAAAAAGCAAGACTACTGTCTTAAAATATCTGCAAAAGCAGATGCACAGTAGTCGGCCGGCCAAAAATACCATTTTGGCAAAAAATAGTGCCGACCGGCAGAAAATAGTGCCGACCTGCAACAAAAGGTGCCGACCGACAAACATAGTGCCGATGGCAGAAAAAAAAAAAACAGCCGGTGGCCTCTAGCCACTGCCGGTGATGTGTGGGGATGCCTCACAAGGCATTCCCTGCCCCTCCAAGGCAAAACAAAAGTGTTTGGTGTGAAACCAGACACTGAACAGTCAAGTTCGGAGATCCTGAGGCAAGGCGCGTAGCTGAGACCTCCGGGAACTCCAAACGAACACAAACAAGGATGATCATCGAGTGTTCAAACGATGACGTCCAAGTCTTGAGGACGGTCAAAAATGGGGTGTCTACACCTGCTGTTACTGTACTGCTATGCTAATGGATGTACCACATATGACTGTTATGACTGAACGACTGATATACTGAATCAACTGACTATTTTCAATACTGAAATGACATTCATTCTTAACCTCTTTACGCATTATTTTATTCACTGGGCTTTAGCTCACTGTTTATATATATACGTAGGTGTTCAGGCACCAGAACGGAGCTAGGAGCGTGGGTTAGACTCCCCTTTCTGTCAAGCCAACCACTGTGCCTTACTGCGAGGTTCCGAGCCAGCCAAGCTATGGCTTAGGGGTGTTTTAATTTCCCCCATCTGTCTCTATATCTGTTTTGTAATGACTGTATAGACACTGTACTGTACTGTTAATGGGGATTAGGTCCCTATTCGGATCGACTGTAAATGTTGTATATACTGTTTTGTACTGTTCATGTATACGTGCGAAAAATCTTTTTGCATGCAGACTCACAGCTCATTGGACATTGTTGTTTACTGTTTTGGCTTCTGCCAGCCCATGTACTCTGTATTATTGTATTACTGTTAAGCAGGCCTTCGGTAATCTCGGATTACTGGCCGGTTACGGTACTAAACCCATAGGGGCTGGTTTGGGTCGTGATAGAGTGGTATCAGAGCAATACTTACCACGAGTTATTTCGCACACACGTGTCCAAACGAGCTATAGGATGTCCTAGAAAAGCGATTAGGGGTAATTAGCGCTTGAGCGGGACCTTGTGTTTTACGCTCGACCGGCTATCGAGCGCTCAATCGAGCGTGATTTTCACACATCCAGTACTTTTGCCCTGTTTTGCATTACGCTCGAGTGGGTAAGTCTACGCTCGAGCAGAAACATTTGTCTGCCGCTCGAGCGGAGTAACCTACGCTCGAGCGGGATCCCTGTTTTCTGAAATTCTGAAAATGTTTTAAAGTGCATCTTTGCATCCTCATCCCATACTAGGTATTCTTAGGCCTAGGTTAGGCATCTTAATGAGGATGTAGATGTAGAACCACACCGAGGCAACTTAGGGATTAAATTATTATCTTTCCCAACTGTGTAGCTTAATGTGTGTTCAATCTGTAACTGTGTAGGGTTGGCATCTAGGGACGCGCTCTAACTTAACTGTACCCCAGAACTCTGTGAGTAACAACTGTGTAAAGATATGTTCAAATATGATTATCTTTTGAACAATTGAACTGTTTTCTCAACTGTTTACTGTTATTTGAATGAATGTATATCCTATATTCTGAACTGTATTGTGGCATCCTTAGCAACTACTGTTTACTGTTACTGTTACAGAGGTCTCTGTCGGTTCCCACGTTGGAACCACTACTGCCTATTATTATGATGGCCATTATTTACTGTTCGGTCTTTTAAGACCTACTGTTATTGTACTACTATGCTAATGGATGTACCACATATGACTGTTATGACTGAACGACTGATATACTGAATCAACTGACTGTTTTCAATACTGAAAGGACATTCATTCTTAACCTCTTTACGCATTATGTTATTCACTGGGCTTTAGCTCACTGTTGATATATATATATGTAGGTGTTCAGGCACCAGACCGGAGCTAGGAGCGTGGGTTAGACTCCCATTTTTGTCAAGCCAACCACTATGCCTCACTGCGAGGTTCCGAGCCTGCCAAGCTATGGCTTAGGGGTGTTTTAATTTCCCTCGTCTATCTCTATATCTGTTTTGTAATAACTGTATAGACACTGTACTGTACTATTAATGGGGATTAGGTCCCTGTTCTAATCGACTGTAAATGTTGTACATACTGTTTTGTACTGTTCATATATACGTGCGAAAAATCTTTTTGCATGCAGACTCACAGCTCATTGGACATTGTTTATTTACTGTTTTAGCTTTCGCCAGCCCTTGTACTCTGTATTACTGTATTACTGTTAAGCAGGCCATCGGTAATCTCGGATTACAGGCCGGTTACGGTACTAAACCCATAGGGGCGGGTTTGGGTCGTGACAGAGTGGTATCAGAGCGATACTTACCACGAGTTATACCGCACACACGTGTCCAAATGAGCTATAAGATGTCCTAGAAAAGCGATTAGGGGTAATTAGCGCTTGAGCGGGACCTTGTGTTTTACGCTCGAGCACTATCGAGCGCTCAATCGAGCGTGATTTTCACTCATTCAGCACTTTTGCCCTGTTTTGCATTACGCTCGAGCGGGTAACTTTACGCTCGAGCGAAAACATTTGTCTGCCACTCGAGCGGAGTAACCTACGCTCGAGCGGGACCACTGTTTTCTGAAATTCTGAAAATGTTTTAAAGTGCATCCTTGCATCCTCATCCCATCCTAGGCATTCTTAGGTCTAGTTTAGGCATCCTAATGAGGATGTAGATGTAGAACCACACCGAGGCAAATTAGGGATTAAATTATTATCTTTCCCAACTGTGTAGCTTAGTGTGTGTTAAATCTGTAACTGTGTAGGGTTGGCATCTAGGGACGCGCTCTAACTTAATTGTAGCCCAGAACTCTGTGAGTAACAACTGTGTAAAGATATGTTCAAATATGATTATCATCTGAACAATTGAACTGTTTTTTGAACTGTTTATTGTTAATTGAATGAATGTATGTCCTATATTCTGAACTGTATTGTGGCATCCTTAGCAATTACTGTTTACTGTTACTGTTACAGAGATCTCTGTCGATTCTCACATTGGAACCACTACTGTCTACTGTTATGATGGCCATCATTTACTGTTCGATCTTTTAAGACCTACTGTTACTGTACTGCTATGCTAATGGATGTACCACATATGACTGTTATGACTGAACAACTGATATACTGAATGAACTGACTATTTTCAATACTGAAAGGACATTCATTCTTAACCTCTTTACGCATTATGTTATTCACTGGGCTTTAGCTGACTGTTTATATATATATGTAGGTGTTCAGGCACCAGACCGGAGCTAGGAGCGTGGGTTAGACTCCCCTTTCTGTCAAGCCAACCACTGTGCCTCACTGCGAGGTTCCGAGCCGGCCAAGCTATGGCTTAGGGGTGTTTTAATTTCCCCCGTCTGTCTCTATATCTGTTTTGTAATAACTGTATAGACACTGTACTGTATTGTTAATGGGGATTAGTTCCCTGTTCTGATCGACTGTAAATGTTGTACATACTGTTTTGTACTGTTCATATATACGTGCGAAAAATCTTTTTGCAAGCAGACTCACAGCTCATTGGACATTGTTTATTTACTGTTTTGACTTCCGCCAGCCCCTGTACTCTATATTACTGTATTACTGTTAAGCAGGCCATCGGTAATCTCGGATTACAGGCCAGTTATGGTACTAAACCCATAGGGACGGGTTTGGGTCGTGACAGAGTGGTATCCAAGTAATACTTACCACGAGTTATACCGCACACACGTGTCCAAACGAGCTATAAGATGTCCTAGAAAAGCGATTAGGGGTAATTAGCGTTTGAGTGGGACCTTGTGTTTTACGCTCGAGCGCTATCGAGCGCTCAATCGAGCGTGATTTTCACACATCCAGTACTTTTGCCCTGTTTTGCATTACGCTCGAGCGGAAACATTTGTCTGTCGCTCGAGCAGAGCGGGACCCCTGTTTTCTGAAATTCTGAAAATGTTTTAAAGTGCATCCTTGCATCCTCATCTTATCCTAGACATTCTTAGGCCTAGTTTAGGCATCCTAATGAGGATGTAGATGCAGAACCACACCGAGGCAAATTAGAGATTAAATTATTATCTTTCCCAACTGTGTAGCTTAGTGTGTGTTCAATCTGTAACTGTGTAGGGTTGGCATCTGGGGACGCGCTCTAACTTAATTGTAGCCCAGAACTCTGTGAGCAACAACTGTGTAAAGATATGTTCAAATATGATTATCTTCTGAACAACTGAACTGTTTTCTGAACTGTTTATTGTTAATTGAATTAATGTATGTCCTATATTCTGAACTGTATTGTGGCATCCTTAGCAATTATATTTACTGTTACTGTTACAGAGATCTCTGTCGGTTCCCACGTTGGAACCACTACTATCTACTGTTATGATGGCCATCATTTACTGTTCGGTCTTTTAAGACCTACTGTTACTGTACTGCTATGCTAATGGATGTACCACATATAACAGTTATGACTGAACGACTGATATACTGAATCAACTTACTATTTTCAATACTGAAAGGACATTCATTCCTAACCTCTTTACGCATTATGTTATTCACTGGGCTTTAGCTCACCGTTTACATATATATGTAGGTGTTCAGGCACCAGACCGGAGCTAAGAGCGTGGGTTAGACTCGCCTTTCTGTCAAGCCAACGACTGTACCTCACTGCGAGGTTCCGAGCCGGCCAAGCTATGGCTTAGGGGTGTTTTAATTTCCCCCGTCTGTCTCTATATCTGTTTTGTAATAACTGTATAGATAATGTACTGTACTATTAATGGGGATTAGGTCCCTGTTCTGATCGACTGTAAATGTTGTACATACTGTTTTGTACTGTTCATATATACGTGCGAAAAATCTTTTTGCATGCAGACTCACAGCTCATTGGACATTGTTTATTTACTGTTTTGGCTTCCGCCAGCCCCTGTACTCTATATTACTGTAATACTGTTAAGCAGGCCTTCGGTAATCTCGGATTACTGGCCGGTTACGGTACTAAACCCATAGGGGCGGGTTTGGGTCATGACAGAGTGGTATCAGAGCGATACTTACCACGAGTTATTCCGCGCACACGTGTCCAAACAAGCTATAGGATGTCCTAGAAAAGCGATTAGGGGTAATTAGCGCTTGAGCGGGACCTTGTGTTTTACGCTCGAGCGGCTATCGAGCGCTCAATCGAGCGTGATTTTCACACATCCAGTACTTTTCCCCTGTTTTGCATTACGCTCGAGCGGGTAAGTCTACGCTCGAGCAAAAACATTTGTCTGCTGCTCGAGCAGAGTAACCTACGCTCGAGTGGGACCCCTGTTTTTCGAAATTCTGAAAATGTTTTAAAGTTCATCTTTGCATCCTCCTCCCATCCTAGGCATTCTTAGGCCTAGTTTAGGCATCTTAATAAGGATATAGATGTAGAACCACACCAAGGCAAATGAGGGATTAAATTATTATCTTTCCCAACTGTGTAGCTTAGTGTGTGTTCAATCTGTAACTGTGTAAGGTTGGCATCTGGGGACGCGCTCTAACTTAACTGTAGCCCAGAACTCTGTGAGTAACAACTGTGTAAAGATATGTTCAAATATGATTATCTTCTGAACAATTGAACTGTTTTGTGAACTGTTTACTGTTAATTGAATGAATGTATGTCCTATATTCTGAACTGTATTGAGGCATCCTTAGCAACTACTATTTACTGTTACTGTTACAGAGGTCTCAGTCGGTTCCCACGTTGGAACCACTACTGTCTACTGTTATCATGGCCATCATTTACTATTCGGTCTTTTAAGACCTACTGTTACTGTACTGCTATGCTAATGAATGTACCACATATGACTGTTATGACTGAACGACTGATATACTGAATCAACTGACTGTTTTCAATACTGAAAGGACATTCATTCTTAACCTCTTTACGCATTATGTTATTCACTGGGCTTTAGCTCACTGTTTATATATATATGTAGGTGTTCAAGCACCAGACCGGAGCTATGAGCGTGGGTTAGACTCCCCTTTTTGTCAAGCCAACCACTGTGCCTCACTGCGAGGTTCCGAGCCTGCCAAACTATGGCTAAGGGGTGTTTTAATTTCCCCCGTCTGTCTCTATATCTGTTTTGTAATAACTGTATAGACACTGTACTGTACTGTTAATGGGGATTAGGTCCCTGTTCTAATCGACTGTAAATGTTGTACATTCTGTTTTGTACAGTTCAAATATACGTGCAAAAAATCTTTTTGCATGTAGACTCACAGCTCATTGGACATTGTTTATTAACTATTTTCGCTTCCGCCAGCCCCTGTACTCTGTATTACTGTATTACTGTTAAGCAGGCCTTCGGTAATCCCGGATTACTGGCTGGTTACGGTACTAAACCCAGAGGGGCGGGTTTGGGTCGTGACAGAGTGGTATCAGAGCGATACTTGCCATGAGTTATTCCTCAGACACGTGTCCAAACGAGCTATAGGATGTCCTAGAAAAGCGATTAGGGGTAATTAGCGCTCAAGCGGGACCTTGTGTTTTACACTCGAGCGGCTATCGAGCGCTCATTCGAGCGTGATTTTCACATATCTAGTACTTTTGCCCTATTTTGCATTACGCTCGAGTGGGAAAGTCTACGCTCTAGCGGAAACATTTGTCTGCCGCTCAAGCGGAGTAACCTACGCTCGAGCGGGACCCCTGTTTTCCGAAATTCTAAAAATGTTTTAAAGTGCATCTTTGTATCCTCATCCCATCCTAGGCATTCCTAGGCCTAGTTTAAGGCATTTAGGCATCTTAATGAGGATGTAGATGTAGAACCACACCGAGGCAAATTAGGGATTAAATTATTATCTTTCCCAGCTGTGTAGATTAGTGTGTGTTCAATCTGTAACTGTGTAGGGTTAGCATCTGGGGACGCGCTCTAACTTAACTGTAGCCCAGAACTCTGTGAGTAACAACTGTGTAAAGATATGTTCAAATATGATTATCTTCTGAACAATTGAACTGTTTTGTGAACTGTTTACTGTTAATTAAATGAATGTATGCCCTATATTTTGAACTGTATTGTGGCATCCTTAGCAACTACTGTTTACTGTTACTGTTACAGAGGTCTCTGTCGGTTCCCACGTTGGAACCACTACTGTCTACTGTTATCATGGCCATCATTTACTGTTCGGTCTTTTAAAACCTACTATTACTGTACTGCTATGCTAATGGATGTACCAAATATGACTGTTATGACTGAACGACTGATATACTGAATCAACTGACTGTTTTCAATACTGAAAGGACATTCATTCTTAACCTCTTTACGCATTATGTTATTCACTGGGCTTTAGCTCACTGTTTATATATATATATATATGTAGGTGTTCAGGCACCAGACCGGAGCTATGAGCGTGGGTTAGACTCCCCTTTTTGTCAAGCCAACCACTGTGCCTCACTGCAAGGTTCCGAGCCTGCCAAGCTCTGGCTTAGGGGTATTTTAATTTCCCCCATCTGTCTTTATATCTGTTTTGTAATAACTGTATAGACACCGTACTGTACTATTAATGGGGATTAGGTCCCTGTTCTGATCGACTGTAAATGTTGTACATACTGTTTTGTACTGTTCATATATACGAGTGAAAAATCTTTTTGCATGCAGACTCACAGCTCATTGGACATTGTTTTTTTACTATTTTGGCTTCTGCCAGCCCCTATACTCTGTATTACTGTATTACTGTTAAGCAGGCCTTCAGTAATCTCGGATTACTGGCCGGTTACGGTACTAAACTCATAGGGGCGGGTTTGGGTCGTGACAGAGTGGTATCAAAGCGATACTTACCACGAGTTATACGGTACACACGCGTCCAAATGAGCTATAGGATGTCTTAGAAAAGTGATTAGGGGTAATTAGCGCTTGAGCAGGACCTTGTGTTTTACGCTCGAGCGGCTATCGAGCGCTCAATCGAGCGTGTTTTTCACACATCTAGTACTTTTGCCCTGTTTTGCATTACACTCGAGCGGGTAAGTCTACGCTCGAGCGAAAACATTTGTCTGCCGCTCGAGCGGAGTAACCTACGCTCGAGCGAGATCCTTGTTTTCTGAAATTCTGAAAATGTTTTAAAGTGCATCGTTGCATGCTCATCCCATCCTAGGCATTCTTAGGCCTAGTTTTGGTATCTTAATGAGGATGTAGATGTAGAACCACACCGAGGCAAATTAGGGATTAAATTATTATCTTTCCCAACTGTGTAGCTTAGTGTGTGTTCAATCTATAACTGTGTAGGGTTGGCATCTGGGGACGCGCTCTAACTTAACTGTAGCCCAGAACTCTGTGAGTAACAACTGTGTAAAGATATGTTCAAATATGATTATCTTCTGAACAATTGAACTGTTTTCTGAACTGTTTACTGTTAATTGAATGAATGTTTGTCCTATATTGTGAACTGTATTGTGGCATCCTTAGCAACTACTGTTTACTGTTACTGTTACAGAGATCTCTGTCGGTTCCCACGTTGGAACCACTACTGTCTACTATTATGATGGCCATCATTTACTGTTCAGTCTTTTAAAACCTGCTGTTACTGTACTGCTATGCTAATGGATGTACCACATATGACTGTTATGACTAAACGACTGATATACTGAATCAACTGACTGTTTTCAATACTGAAAGGACATTCATTCTTAACATCTTTATGCATTATCTTATTCACTGGACTTTAGCTCACTGTTTATATATATATATGTAGGTGTTCAGGCACCAGACCGGAGCTAGGAGCGTGGGTTAGACTCCCCTTTTTGTCAAGCCAACCACTGTGCCTCACTGCGAGGTTCTGAGCCTGCCAAGCTATGGCTTAGGGGTGTTTTAATTTCCCCCGTCTGTCTCTATATCTGTTTTGTAATAACTGTATAGACACTGTACTATACTATTAATGGGGATTAGGTCCCTGTTCTAATCGACTGTAAATGTTGTACATACTGTTTTGTACTGTTCATATATATGTGCGAAAAATCTTTTTGCATGCAGACTCACAGCTCATTGGACATTGTCTATTTACTGTTTTGGCTTCAGCCAGCCCCTGTACTCTGTATTACTGTATTACTGTTAAGCAGGCCATCGGTAATCTCGGATTACTGGCCGGTTACGGTACTAAACTCATAGGGGCGGGTTTGGGTCGTGACAGAGTGGTATCAGAGCGATACTTACCATGAGTTATACCGCACACACCTATCCAAACGAGCTATAGGATGTCCTAGAAAAGCGATTAGAGCATTGCATGAACATGTTAATGTTAAAGTGTGTGTGGCTATGACATGACTGAATAAATGTTAATGTGATAAACTGTTTAAGTATGCAACTGCTTATGTGTATAATAATTATAACTGCTTATATTAAAATGGATAATACAAGAACTGCAAATGAATCTGAATCCTCATCCTCTGAGGCAAGAATGGCAAGACTGGAGAGAATGATGGAGCTCATAACTAAGAGGTTAGATCAACAACAGAATCAACAGCTCCCACCTCCTCCTCCAGTACAGCCGAAACAAAATACCAATGTTAATGATGGGGACATAATTGCTGTCACCCATAAGTTCAGCAAAATGAAACCACCATCCTTTCAGGGAGGCCTTAAACCGTTAAAAGCTGAAGCATGGGTTTTTGAGACAGAAAAATTATTTGAAGTGTTTCCGTGCTCTGAAGCACATAAAGTACTGTTAGCTACATTTACCTTGCAAGAAGAGGCCAGAAGGTGGTGGATGCTTATCTGCAATGACAACACTGTAATGACTTGGGCTCAATTCAAAGGAGCCTTCTTTGAAAAGTGCTTCCCTCAGTGTGTCAGGGACAGAAAAGTAACTGAATTTGAACAGCTGAGACAGGGCACAATGTCCGTTGCTGAATATGAAACAAAGTTCACCGAGCTTGCTAGATATGCACCACACGTGGTGGACACTGATTATAAGAAGGCCAAAAAGTTTGAAGGCGGCCTTAATGTTGCAATACTAGACAGAATTAATGTTTTGAAGCTACCGAACTATGTAAATGTTCTTGACCGAGCTTTGATGGCTGAATCGAACATCGAGGCACTGAAAACTGAAACACCAGCATCTGAATTGCGTGGTAAAAGGCAGGGTTTTAAATTCAAGAAAGGCAAGCATAACCCATTGAACAAGAAACAGAATACGGGGTCAACAACTAGCCCTAGCCAAGGGAGTGGTTTCATACCACCCTGTTCTGAGTGTGGTAGGAAGCACAAAGGGGTCTGTTACAAAATATCTGGAGCCTATTACAGGTGTGGCAAGGTGGGCCACATGGTTAAAGACTACCCCTCTGCTCCACAAGCCAATAGTAAAGCTGCACCAATCGTGGAAGCATCAACTATTGTACCAAAACCGAACCCCAAAGCTACCAGGAAAGAGCCCATGAGGCAGGGCCGAGTGTTCGCCCTGGTATCGGGAGATGTGCAGAATACCGAGACCGTTGTGTCAGGTATTCTCTCTATTTGTACTGAAAATGCTTATGTACTGATTGATTCGGGGTTTACGCATTCATATGTGTCGCATGCTTTTTCGCGAAAACTGAATAGACCATTAGAACCCATGAATTATCTATTAGCTATGTCATCACCCATTGGGGGATCCATGACTTGTGCATATATGTACCCTGCCTGTGAAATTATTGTTGGGGATGCACATTTGTTTATTGACTTACTGCCACTAAACATTAACTATTTTGATGTAATATTGGAAATGGACTGGTTAACGAAATATCATGCCACCATAGACTGTGTAACGAAACAAGTAGTTTTCCGTCCACCGGGTTTACCTGAATTTGTGTTTAATGGGTTTGGAGTGGTACCTCCTCCGTATTTGATTTCATCTGTAAAAGCTGTTAAATTGATTAGAAAGGGGTGTAAAGGATATCTATGTTCTGTATTGACTGTATCTACTGATGATAATGCTAATGTGAACAGTATTCCCATAGTTAGAGAATTCCCAGATGTTTTTCCAGATAATCTGCCAGGGGATTTGATTGACAGGGAGATTGAATTCATCGTCGATGTGATTCCGGGTACCTAACCAATATCTAAAGCTCCTTACCGAATGGCTCCGACTGAATTGAAAGAATTGAAAGTACAACTACAGGAACTGTTAGATAAGAAGTTCATCAGGCCCAGTACTTCACCGTGGGGCGCACCGGTTTCATTTGTAAAAAAGAAAGACAGCTCACTGAAACTGTGTATTGAATACCGTGAACTGAACAAGGTAACTGTGAAAAATAAATACCCATTGCCACGTATTGATGACTTATTTGATCAGTTACAGGATGCTCAAGTGTTCTCTAAGATCGACCTCAGATCAGGATACCATCAGCTGAAAGTTAAACCAGAAGACATTGACAAAACTGCTTTTCGAACGAGGTATGGACATTACGAATTTTTAGTTATGCCTTTGGGAATTACCAATGCACCTGCTGTATTTATGGACCTCATGAACAGAATCTTTAAACCATACCTTGATGACTTTATTTTTGTATTCATAGATGACATTCTAATTTATTCCAAAAGTAGAGAAGAACATGAACATCATCTGAGACTTGCTCTACAGACCCTAAGAGAACAGAAACTTTATGCTAAACTGTCTAAATGTGAATTTTGGCTTGATCATGTTATGTTTTTGGGGCACGCTGTTAGCAAAGATGGAATTTCAGTTGATCCACAGAAAGTTGAAGCGGTAGTAAACTGGCCTAGACCAACAAATGTGACAGAAGTCCGAAGCTTTTTGGGATTAGCTGGATATTACAGAAGATTTGTCAGAGATTTCTCCAAAATTGCCTTACCATTGACTCAATTAACGCAGAAGGGGATATCATTTGACTGGATTGACCAAAGGGAATCAGCATTCCAAGAGTTGAAAACTCGACTAGTGACTGCACCCGTTCTGACCTTACCTACAGGTACGGATGGTTATACTGTATTTAGTGATGCTTCTCATAAGGGTTTGGGGTGTGTTTTAACGCAGAATGGGAGAGTTATCGCTTATGCTTCCCGACAACTAAGACTGCATGAAAAGAACTACCCGACCCATGACTTGGAACTTGCCGCAGTGGTATTTGCATTGAAAATCTGGCGTCACTATCTGTATGGGGTGACATGTGAAGTATATACCGATCACAAGAGTCTGAAATACTTGTTCACACAGAAAGAACTAAACATAAGACAGTAGAGATGGCTAGAACTAATTAAAGACTATGACCTACAGATTTTGTACCATCCGGGAAAAGCCAACGCCGTTGCCGATGCACTGAGCCGGAAATCGATTGGAAATATAGCCGGTTTGCTCACTGGGCAGAAAGAGTTGCTTTGTGACCTTGAAAAATCTGAAATTGAAATTGTTTTGCAAGAACAAGGTGGAACAATAGCTGCTATTTCTGCTCAACCGGCACTGATTGAAGAAATTAAAGAGAAACAACAATCGGATGACTTCTTGAAGAAGATCATCGAAGAAAGGGAATCTAAACCAAGACCAGGTTTCAAATTTGAAAACAATGTGCTGAAATTTTAAGAAAGACTATGTGTACCGAATGATACTGAACTAAAAAGAAGAGTTCTGCAAGAAGGCCACAATTCAAAACTGTCTATCCATCCAGGAAACACGAAAATGTACCAAGATTTGAAATTGAATTTCTGGTGGCCGGGGATGAAAAAAGAAATTGCTAATTTTGTATCGAAATGTCTTCATTGCCAACAAGTTAAAACCGAACATCAACGACCCGCAGGCTTATTGCAGCCCTTACCCATACCGGAGTGGAAATGGGAACATATCACCATGGATTTTATTGTGGGATTGCCTCGCTCCAGTAAAGGTATGGACTCAATTTGGGTTATTGTTGATAGACTGACTAAATCTGCTCACTTCTTACCTGTTAAGACAATTTATAATGCGGACAAATTGGCTATACTCTATATTGATGAAATTGTTAGACTGCATAGGGTGTCTGTGTCCATTGTTTCCGACAGAGATTCGAAGTTTACATCGAGATTTTGGCAAAGCTTACAGACTGCAATGGGTACTGAACTGGGACTGAGTAGTGCCTATCATCCTCAGATAGATGGCCAGTCAGAAAGGACCATCCAAACTCTGGAGGATTTACTGAGAATGTGTGTCCTTGATTTTCAGGAAAACTGGGAAAGCCATTTTCCCTTAGCTGAATTCGCCTACAACAACAGCTATCATTCAAGTATTGGTATGGTGCCTTTCGAGGCATTGTATGGCAGGAAATGTAGATCTCCGATTTGCTGGGCAGAAGTTGGAGATGGGCCTTTACTTGGGCCTGAGATTATATATGAAACAACTAAGAAAGTGAAACTGATACAACAAAGACTAAAAACTGCATAGAGCCGACAGAAAAGTTATGCGGATGTCAGAAGACGGGACAGAGAGTATGAAGTGGGTGATCACGTTTTTGTCAAAGTAACACCGATGAAAGGCCAGACTTGTTTTGGAGTCAAAGGCAAGTTAGCGCCAAGATATATCGGACCGTATGAGATTATTGAGAAAATCAATCCGATGGCGTATCAAGTTGTGCTTCCTCCTGAAATGGAGCATATGCACAACGTCTTTCACATTTCTATATTGAGGGATTACCTCCGAGATCCTTTCCATGTGATAGAGCCTACTCGTGTAGTGCTAAGTGATGACTACACTTACAAGGAACGACCTATTCAGATTGTAAACAGACGGATCAAGAAGTTGAGAAACAAAGAGATCCCGTTAGTGAAAGTCAACTGGCAAAACAATGGTGGCGTGTATGCCACTTGGGAAAGGGAAGATGACATGGCTAAAAGATATCCTGAGCTGTTTCCACTAAATCCTGTTTTCTTCCAAAACGAAGGTAATTCGAGTTTAGAGGACTAAACTCTTTTTAATGAGGGGAGACTGTAATAACCCTCACCACTGTTTACCGATAAACTACCGATTTCTACTAAACTGAGACTGATTATGAAAAGTAATTAAACTAATTGAAATACTGAACTGGCTGACTGAAATCTGAAACTGATTGATTGACTGTATCTGTTTAAATGCATTATCTATCTGTTGCCTGTTTGATTATTTGTTTGTGTTTTATGTTTTGAGTTGCGAATTGAAAGCCTTATCGGCGGCCGAATCTGAAATCGAGTGATGTTTTATGATCATTAGAATTTATATGATTTTATGGCATATTTAATTGAAAAGTGTTTTGGTATGATGAAATTAGATTGAATTAAGCTAAATTGCATAGTTAGACTTATTTACTATAGTGCCATTGAGTGGGCCACTTAGCTAACACGTATTTGAGCCTTATTATACATGTAGACAAAACATTTGTCCAGCCATTGTTCCTTGTTATTACCGACTAGAGAGAGAGTGAGAGGAAAATAGTGAATTCAACTTGATCTTGTGCGTTGGCTTGAAGAATTGGAATATAGGTTGCAAATTAAGCTTCCTCACCTTGTATTGGAGACTTAGGTAAGGGAATTCAACCTCTCATTGTTGTGTTTAAGCTTGTTCTTGCATGGTTTTGAGCAAAGTTGAAGTCTAGAGCCAATTTATGGCTCAAATTGTTGAATTGGAGCTTATTTGTTGCATGCATGTATATGTATTGAAGTTTTGAGGTTGTAGTCCATAATTCCTCACATGCATGTCCATGTTTTGAAAGTAGACCATGATTTCATCATGTTTTTGTAAGAGTTAGCTCATTTTCATGCATGTTCATCTTGTTCATGAAAATTGGTTTGGAAATTGGATTTAATTGAAACACCCTTGGGCTTTGATTTTACAATTGAGCTTTGGAATCATGTTAAATTATGAGTTTTGGAATGTTTTCTGGAAAATTGGCCCAAGAGGATCGAAATTGTACATTTGAACTTGGTTTTGAGCTTGAAGTTCAAATCTGGAATTTCCAGAATTTGGACTAACGCTCGAGTGGGGTTGGTGGTGCTTAAGCGTAAAATTTGTGCTCCCAGCACTTTGCACTGTTTTGAAGTCTGCTCGAGCGGGGTAATTAGCGCTCAAGCTGGACCTTGTGTTTTACGCTCGAGCGGCTATTGAGCGCTCAATCGAGCGCGATTTTCACACATCCAGTACTTTTGCCCTGCTTTGCATTACGCTCGAACGGGTAAGTCTACGCTCGAGCAGAAACATTTGTCTGTCGCTCGAGCGGAGTAACCTACGGTCGAGCAGGACCCCTGTTTTCTGAAATTCTGAAAATGTTTTAAAGTGCATCCTTACATCCTCATCCCATCCTAGGCATTCTTAGGCCTAGTTTAGGCATCTTAATGAGGATGTAGATGTAGAACCACACTGAGGCAAATTAGGGATTAAATTATTATCTTTCCCAACTGTGTAGCTTAGTGTGTGTTCAATCTGTAACTGTGTAGGGTTGGCATCTGGGGGCGCGCTCTAACTTAATTGTAGCCCAGAACTCTGTGAGTAACAACTGTGTAAAGATATGTTCAAATATGATTATCTTCTGAACAATTAAACTGTTTTCTGAACTGTTTACTGTTAATTGAATGAATGTATGTCCTATATTCTGAACTATATTGTGGCATCCTTAGCAACTACTGTTTACTGTTACTGTTACAGAGATCTCTGTCGGTTCCCACGTTGGAACCACTACTGTCTACTGTTATGATGGCCATTATTTACTGTTCGGTCTTTTAAGACCTACTGTTACTGTACTGCTATGCTAATGGATGTACCACGTATAACTGTTATGACTGAACGACTGATATACTGAATCAACTGACTGTTTTCAATACTGAAAAGACATTCATTCTTAACCTCTTTACGCATTATGCTATTCACTGGGCTTTAGCTCACTGTTTATATATATATATGTAGGTGTTCAGGCACCAGACCGGAGCTAGGAGCGTGGGTTAGACTCCTCTTTTTGTCAAGCCAACCACTGTGCCTCACTGCGAGGTTCCGAGCCTGCCAAGCTATGGCTTAGGGGTGTTTTAATTTCCCCCGTCTGTCTCTATATCTGTTTTGTAATAACTGTATAGACACTGTACTGTACTGTTAATGGGGATTAGGTCCCTGTTCTGATCGACTGTAAATGTTGTACATACTGTTTTGTACTGTTCATATATACGTGCGAAAAATCTTTTTGCATGCAGACTCACAGCTCATTGGACATTGTTTATTTACTGTTTTGGCTTCCGCCAGCCCATGTACTCTGTATTACTGTATTACTGTTAAGCAGGCCTTCGGTAATCTTGGATTACTGGCCGGTTACGGTACTAAACCCATAGGGACGGATTTGGGTCGTGACAATTAGAGCACGAGTTACACTGCACACACACGTCCAAATAAGCTATAGGGTGTCTTAGAGAAGAAATTATGCGCATTTATTTGCAAGTGTGAGTGTGTGTGGGTTTCTTATGTGCCTATGTGATGACAATGTAAATGTGAAATCTATTTTTCCTATGTTTATTATCAACCTGCTTACATATAGACCAATGGAGGAGACAGGACCTACATATACATCTGATTCTTCTGATGCATGAATGGAATGGTTAGAGCGAATGGTGGAGTTATTGACAGAATCTTTAAGACGACAACCAAGACAGCCATTTCGACCTCCTTCTCCACCCTCAATCTTGGTTGAGCCATCTAACAACGGTGACATTATTACTTTGACGCAGAAGTTTAACAAAATGAAACCACTTATCTTTCGAGGGAGCCTTGAACCGTTGAAGGCTGAAGCATGGGTCTTAGAGATTGAGAAGTTGTTTGAAGTATTTCCCTATTCTAAATAGCAAAAGGTTTTGCTGGCAACTTTCACATTGCAAGAAAAAACGAGAAGGTGATGGATGCTTATCCGTGATCAGCAGACTACCATGGCTTGGGCACAGTTTAAAAAGGAATTTTATGAAAAATATTTCCCACAGTGTGTAAAAGACCGCAAAGTAGCAGAGTTTGAGCAACTAAAGCAAGGTACTATGTCGGTAACAGAGTACGAAGCTAAATTCACCGAGCTTGCACGGTATGCACCACATATGGTAGACACCAATTATAAGAAGGCTAAAAAATTTGAAGGTGGCCTGGATGTTGAGGTCCTTGACCGGATTAATGTACTCAAGTTGGTAAAATATGTTGATGTCTTGGATAGAGCCATTATGGCTGAGGCGAACATTGTTGGACTAAAACAAGCAAAGACACCGGTGAATGAATGGAATGGTAAGAAACAGGGATTCAATTTTAAGAAGGGTCAAAATAACTCCAACAATTCACAAAATAAAAGGCAGAATACGGGATCATCAAATAGCTCTAGCCAAGAGAACGATACATCTATCTGCCCGAAATGTAGAAAACGACATAGGGGAGTTTGCCACAGAATTTCTAGTGCATGTTTCCGGTGTGGGAAATAAGGCCACGTGATCAAAGATTTTCCACTGGGGTCCCAAAGCATGAGTCGGCCTATGGCAAGTTCTGCCACTTCAGCTTCAACACCAAGGTTAATCCGAAAGCAACTGTAGGGAAGGAAATGTTGAAAAAAGAACAGGTTTTTGCATTAGTATCGGGTGATGTGCAGCATACGGAGACAGTTGTGTCAGGTATTCTTCCTATTTGTTCCTAGAATGCATATGTGTTGATTGACTCGAGGTCTACACACTCCTTTGTGTCCTATGCTTTCGCTCCAAAAGTAACTAGATCATTGGAACCAATGCCTTATTTGTTAACTGTATCTTCTCCAACTGGAAGGTCTATGACTTGTGCGTATGTGTATCATGCATGTGATATTACTGTTGGGGAGATGACTTTATATGTTGATTTGTTGCCTTTAAATATCACTCATTTTGATGTAATCTTGAAAATGGACTGGTTATTGAAGTATTGCGCTACTATTGACTGTTTGACTAAACAAGTTGTGTTCCGATTACCTGAATTACCTGAATTTACATTTCATGGAGTTGGTGTGGTATCTCTCCCATATTTAATTTCTTCCATGAAAGCGATTAAGTTGATTAATAAAGGCTGTAGAGGATTTCTATGCTCTGTGCTAACTGTGCCAATGGTTGCCAAACCTAATGTGGATAGCATTCCTATAGTTAAAGATTTTTCAGATGTTTTTCCAGATGATTTTCACGGGAATTTAGTTGACAGAGAAATTGAATAACTATTGAGATAGTACCAGGTACTTGGCCAATTTCCAAGACCCCATACCGGATGTCGACTACCAAATTGAAAGAGTTGAAAATTCAATTACAAGACTTGTTAGACAAGAAGTTCATCAGGCCTAGTAAGTCACCGTGGGGCGCTCCAGTATTATTCGTGAAAAAGAAAGATGGATCCTTAAGGCTTTGTGTGGATTACCGGGAGTTAAACAAGGTGATTGTGAAGAATAAGTACCCGTTGCCATGTATTGATGACTTGTTTGACCAATTGCAAGGGACGCAAGTGTTTTCTAAAATTGATTTGCGATCCGGATATCATCAGTTAAAATTTAAAGCTAAAGATGTGGAAAAGACTACCTTTCGAACAAGATACGGCGACTATGAGTTCCCCGTTATGCCATTCGGGGTTACTAATGCACCGGTTGCTTTTATGGATTTAATGAACAGAGTTTTCAAGCCGTTCCTTGATAAGTTCATTGTTATGTTTATTGACGACATTTTAATTTATTCCAAAGGTAAGGAGGAACATGAACAACACTTGAGACTAGCATTGCAAACGCTGAGGGAGAAGAAATTGTATGCTAAATTGTCTAAGTGTGAGTTCTGACTAGATAGTGTCATGTTTTTGGGTCATGTGATAATGAAATATGGCATTTCTGTTGATCCACAAAAGATAAAGGCAATTGTAAATTGGCCTAGACCGATGAATGTTACAGAAGTATGCAATTTCTTGGGCCTGGCTGGATACTATCATTGGTTTGCAAAAGGCTTTTCTAAAATCGCCTTGCCACTCACTCAGTTAACACAAAAAAAGGTCTCCTTTGAATGGACGGAACAGAGAGAGTAAGCTTTTCAAGAATTGAAAATGCAACTTGTGACCGCACCGATTCTCACCCTACCATTAGGTACAGAGGGTTTTACTATTTTCAGTGATGCATCTTATAAAGGTTTGGGGTGTGTGTTGATGTAAAATTGAAAGGTAATTGCATATGCTTCCCGTCAATTGAGACCGCATGAAAAGAGTTACCCAACTCATGATTTAGAACTTGTTGCAGTAGTTTTTTCCTTAAAGATTTAGTGCCACTACCTGTACGGGGCAACATGTGAGGTGTATACGGACTGTAAGAGTCTCAAGTACTTCTTTACCCAAAAAGAGCTGAATATGAGACAGTGCGATAATTAGAATTGGTCAAGGACTATGATTTGCAAATCTTGTACCATCCGGGAAAGGCTAATACCATTTCTGATGCTCTTAGTCAGAAATCAAGTGGAAGCTTGGCTTGTGTACTTACTAGACAAAAAGCATTACTACAGGAAGTGGAAAGATTTGAACTTAATATTGTCCTGCGGGGTCAAGGTAGGATTTTAGCTACTATCTCTGTACAACCGGCAATCTTTGAAGAAGTTAAAGAAAAACAATTGCAAGATGAATTCCTGAAAAATATTATAGATGAACGGGATTCCAAACCAAGACCGGTTTTCATTTTTGAAAATGATATGCTCAAATTTCAGGGAAGGTTGTATGTACCGAATGATGGTGACTTGAAAAGGCAAATTCTGCAAGAGGCGCACAACTCAAAATTCTCTACCCATCCAGGAAATACAAAGATGTACCAAGACTTAAAGCAGAATTTTTGGTGCCCGGGAACGAAAAGAGAAATTGCCAAGTTCGTGTCCACCTGTTTGCACTGCCAACAAGTTAAAACAGAACATCAACAACCCGCAGGATTACTTCAACCATTACCGATACCGGAGTAGAAATGAGAATATATCACAGTGGATTTCGTTGTTGGATTACCTCACTCCAGCAGAGGTATGGATTCAATTTGGGAAATTGTAGACCATTTGGCAAAATCTGCTCATTTCTTACAGGTGAAAATGACTTATAATGTGGATAAGTTGGCTACATTCTATATCAATGAAATTGTGAAACTGCATAGAGTGCTTGTATCAATTGTATCTGATAGGGATCTAAAATTCACTTCGCGATTTTGGCAAAGTCTACAAAAAGCGTTGGGGACCAAATTAAGACTGAGCAGTGCATACCATCCGCAGACAGATAGCCAATCAGAAAGGAAAATACAGACGCTTGAAGATATGTTACGTATGTGTGCATTGAACTTCCACAGAAATTGGGAGACACATTTGCCTTTAGTTGAATTTGCGTACAATAACAAATTTCATTCAAGCATTGACATGGCACCATACGAGGCTCTATATGACAGGAAATGTCAGTCACCGATTTGTTGGGCTAAGGTTAGAGATAGACCGTTATTGGGGCCTGAAATTGTACAAGAAACCACTGAGAAAGTGAAGTTGATCCAATAACGGCTGAAAACAGCTCAAAGTCGACAGAAAAGCTATGCGGATATGGGTAGACGAGAGAGAGAATATGAAGTGGGCAACCATGTTTTTATCAAAGTCACTCCGATGAAAGGACAGACCCATTTTCGAACCAAGGGAAAGTTAGCACCTTGGTACATCGAACCCTATGAGATCATTGAGAAACTTAATCCAGTAGTGTACCGGGTAGCCCTACCTCCAAATATGGACCACATGCATAATGTTTTTCATGTTTCCATGTTGAGAGAATATCTTCAAGACCCTCTACATGTCATTAAGCCTATTTAGGTGCTTGTGAGTGATGACTATACATACGAAGAATGGCCCATTCGGATTTTTAACCGTTGTATCAAGAAGTTAAGAAATAAATAAATTCCTTTGGTCAAAGTGGATTGGCAAAACCATAGTGGGAGCTATGTAACTTGGGAAAGAGAAGAAGATATGCAAGAGAAGTACCCGAGCTTTTTCCATTAGACCCTACACTCTTCACGGAAGAAGGTAATTGAGTTTAGAGAACCAAACGTCCTAAGGAGGAGAGATTGTAACACCCGCCTTCGTAATTAATTGTTATTTACCTAGAGCATGTGCTTATATGTGACTTTATGTCTTAAATGTTTATATGTGTAGATTAATTGTAACTTATGTGCTATTTGAACTATGTTTTGTTTGACAGATAAAAGAAAATAGGAACTAGACCTGTTTGATTCATAAAATTTTAAGGTCACAAATTAAATGTTAGATTAGTTGGTTGGAGCTTAAGAAATTAGGCTAAGTTAAATAGATTACCCTTAATTTTACTTTCAACTAAATTAAGCTTTAAATTGAGTTAGGAAAAGTAAAGTTATATATTTTGTATATTAGAACTTCAACAATAAGAGAGAAAGAGAGAGAGAGAAAAAAAAAACCTGATAGAGAGAAAATAGAGACAGATTGTAGTGAAAGAATTCTAGAGACTCATAAGAGAAAGAGAAGGAGAAGAGAAAGATTAGGCTAACTCTTTACCAAATTAACCCTTGAGGGTAAGAATTCTTTTCAATTTCTTGAATCTAAATTATTTTATTCTTGAACTCATATGTAATGAGAGTTATGGTTGAAAATCCTAGAGAGAAGAAATGTAAGAAATAGCTCAAGATGACATTTTCCATGTTTCACACTTATTTCTTACATGAATTTTGCCTCATGGATGTGGACTTGAAATCATATAGATGCATATGTGAAGATTGTACACTTTTATTTAAAACTTGATTTTGAATGTTTTGTGTAAAACCTTGATTTTGGGTTGATATTAGCATTTACTCATTCAACATGCTTGAATCAATTTTGGGCCTTGCTTTGTACAAAATTAGAGTTAGTTTTAGAAAGGGTAAAGCTCAAAAAATAAAGCAGATTTTCAGTGGTGTAACACCCCAGAACCGCACGTGCGGAATGGAGGACCGCACGTGCAGGAAACCAAGCTGCACGAGTGGAAAACATGGGAGAGGAGCTGTGCATTTTGTATTAATTGCACGTTTTGGCGCACGCGCGATAGGGAGTGCCATACGTGCGACCAAGGCACTCCGCACGTGCGGCTGTTTGGCAGGCCCAATCTCATTTTTTTGCTTCATTTTTCCTTCTTCCATGCCTCCGTTAGCATAGTTTCTACACGTATTTGATGTTTATATGCATTGTACGGGTATCATGGGCATTAAAAGAGAATGAGGAACAATTAGGCCAACCAATCAATAAGTAATGGTGACAATTAGTTGGTAGCACAATGAATTAAACATGTTGTACTTGTATATGTCTATGTAGGTCAAACGCCACCTCCCAGCCACGTGTTTCGCAGAACCAACTGTGAGTAACATTGTTGCAAAGATATGTTTAACTCAAAGTATTTTTTTCTGCTTTATACTATCCTCTATTCTGACATGTTTCTTTTGCTTAATGAATGATGATCCTATTTTCTTACACTGTATTTCATGGCATCCTTAGCACCTGTTTACATTGTTATAGAGATCTCTGTCAGTTCTAATTCTTGGAACTCCTGTTTACTTTATTGATTGCCATCATATCTGATTGCCGGTCTTCATGATCATCCGCTCGGTCTTCAAGACCGTCTATACTAGTTTGCTATTAGATGTACCACCTATAACATTTGTGCTTCCTATATGAGATAAGAATCTGTTAAGTATATGATTTGCTTTACAGTAAGGACATCATGCATAACCTCATTACACTGTTGTTATTTACTGGGCTCTAGCTCATGAGTTTATATTTATATGTATATGTAGGTGATCCAGTGCGAGAGGGGGCTTAGTGGTATCGACCTTCCCACGGTTTTGTCAAGCTACATTTTGTGTCTCACTACGAGGTTTCCATCTGTCAAGGCTTAGGATGGCCGGTAATCACCCTTTTGTCAGTCACTCACATGTTATAAACAGTTTCATTTTGCTTACACATATGGTGTTGATGGGAATGTACTCTCTCTTTCTCTCTCGGTTGTATTTTGGTAAACTTGTTGTATCTTGATGTACAGATATGTATATATATCTATAGCAATGCATTTTGTCTCATATACGTTGCCATAGCTCGTTGGACATTTTATTTTCCGATATATTAGCTTTCGCTAGCCTCGATCATTTGATTGGTACAGGAAAACCTTTGGTAATCACGGATTACTGACCGGTTACGATGCTAAACCTATAGGAGCAGGTTTGGGTCGTGACATTACTTATATAAATAAAAGGAAAAAAAAAAAAAAAACAGAGACAGAGACAGAGAGATGATAAAAAAAAATTTTTTTGCCAAGGATGGGGAAAAGCTTAATAAATAAAAAGCCATCTCTTTAACTATAGGAAGGACACTTGACAAAATTCTAGAGGGCTAAAAGTGACACACGACACATTTCTAGAGTTTCGTAAGAAAAGTCTCTACTTTATATGATATGATGGTGGAATTTATTTTTAGATCTGTGGAGTCCACCATGAATTTTATTTTGATGATTTGAACCGTTTATTTTGTAAGGTCATTTGTGCATAACCTCAAGCGATTGGCTTGGTAGTCAAGACTTAAGACTTGGTATTATACTCTTTTCAAGGTCTCAGACTCAAAACCTCATAAGTGTAAACAATTTTTTAGGGTCAGCCCATATGGGACTTTTGGTCCTAACTTTAATTGGAACCTCCGAAGTGGATGTTAGAATTGGCATCTCAAATTAGTTAGTCCAATAGGCTGGATACCAAACTATCAAAAAAAATAATAATTCTTCGTATATATCATCCAAAAAAAAAAAGAAGTAAATATGATAATTATTATTTATTTAATTTATCCTATTTCTTGCCAAAAAAAAATAAGTAGTCTATTTTTAAAAACACATTTATCATTAATTTTTTTAGATACAAATGTGATAAATTGAATTGGCTACATTATCTAATTAACCTACTCCCCTGATATACATGAATAACCTTAAAAAATAAACAATTTGGATCATCAAAACTAAATTTATGGTGGGTTTCAAAGGTCCGAATTGCATCCTCCAATCCAAATTATAGACTATAAGAAATTCAACTCCTATATGCATATATGATTCCTTTATTACTAATTATTTTTTATTTTAATTTTCTTCATATTATTATTAATAGAAAAATTATCAATACTTTTTGATAACTTGCTTACTAGGGAATATTTTTTTAGTTTTTATAGTTCAATTGATAGGAGATTGCTTATAAATATAAGGAGAATTAATCAAACTGGACAACTATAAGCAATAACGCATATTTTGAAACTCAATAAACAACACAATAAATAATCAACACAAGAAAAAGTTCATAACAAGAAAACATAAAGAACTCTCATAATGAAATAAATAATTATTCGCTAATTTTGGTCAAGATTAATACAAAAGCAATTAAGTAATTTAAGGAATATTTTTTTATTGAAAATGATAATTTTTTTAATCTCAAAATCTTTGAGGCAATAGTTCCGGAAAATTTTATTTCCACATACTTATTACCTCAGTACACATCATTTCTCAATACACACATTTATGAATTTGATTAAATACTATTTGTCTCATTCCACACGCCATATATTTTACAACCCCGCTAGGTAGCTTGAAAGATAGGAGGCTCGACTGGCTCGAGACCAAAACGCTGTCGTTTTGTTTTGTTTTTTTTTTTTTTTGGTAACTCACAAGTTCCATAGAGAAGGAAGAAAGAACAAGAAGAGAAGTGGAGAGGAAGAATCAAACAAATCAAACCCAAAAATCAAACTAACAAATCAAACCCACAAATAAAAACCAAAAATTCAACCTAAAGAGATTCAAATCAAAACAAAAAATCAAACCCACAAATTAAAACCAAAAATCAAACCTAAAAAGATTCAAATCAAAACCAAAAATCAAACCCACAGAAATTCAAATCAAAGCTGTGTGTGTAGCAGAGAGATGAAATGAGATGAGAGACATCCACAATAATAGAGAGGCCGTTGAATGCTTCACCACCCACCTTACCTAAACTTCGTTAATAAGTAGCTCATCAATCTCTCCTAACACACAGACACACACAAGAGAAAGAGAGGAAAAGAGTCTCCTCTGTGTGATGTATACAGATCTGTCTGTATACAGATCCATTCCTCCTCTCCATCTTTTTTTTCTCCTCCTCTTCCTCCTCCTCTTCATCTTTCCTCCTTCTCTCTCTCCATCTTCTGTTGATTCAGAGAAAAAATTGATCTGGCGGTTTTCAAATCTATTCCCCCTCTCTGTAAACAGGAAAGAATAAATTGAAAAAAAATATATATATTCAAAACGACGTCGTTTTGGATATTCGAGCCAATTCGAGCCACATGTTTTTCGAGCTACGAAGTATTTTCCTATATTTTAATTATAATCCTTAACTCAAATATTATACAAACTTTCCACCCAAACACACACCCACCAAAAACTGGTAGTTCCTTCACTTCTCTTCTAGAGATTCCGGTGAACCAAACCATAGATCTTACACTTGTCGGAAACCAACAAAACTCCGACAACACTTCCTAACGATGTTTGCAGTAATCATCAATGTCTCAATTGCACTCTCAAATTCCCCTCCAACAACGCCCTACTGGAACTAGCATCCAGGTTCTCAATCTTTGCCTCCGCCACTGATAAATCACTAGAGACGAGCTCAATTCCATTCAATTCAAGTCCCAACTCGCACAAAGTCAAACAAGAGCTAGACACGGACTCAAACACCAATTCCTCTAATCCAATTGTTCCCAACCACAATAAAAAATCAGCAAAGCGAAAAGAGCCAGAGAATTAAGTTTTGATTATTCGGTAATGGTTTTTTGAATAGAATCAGTTTTTTCGGTTGTTAAGCTCTGAAAATTTCCTAAAATTTCATAACTTGATTTATGAATGTAATTAATTTTTTCTATTTGGAAGTTATTTTTCAAACAAAAATATATAATAATTTCGACAGTTGATTTCCGGCAAAAATAAAAAGTTTCGGCACTGGTTTGCCAAATGAAAATCGCACCCAAAAAAAAAAAAAAAGGCACTAAAAAACAACTTTTGGAGTCGTTGGAAAAGCTCCGTAACCGTAGTCCAGAGAATGAGGAAAGGAGTAAGCATCCATAGCTGAATACAAGGAGTTCATAGAAGAATCGTCAGTGATGAAGCCAGGAGTCGAGTTTTTTGTTTATAAAATTTGCACTCATTCATCAAGATGTGCACTGAATTTTTCTGTTTTTTTAAATGATGTGTATACAGAAAATTTGAATATAATATTAAGGGCGTGTTTTGATATCTATTATGATTATTTTATTTTAGGATATAATTATCATTAAAATAAAGTTTCATTAAGTATGCGCACTAAGATAAGTAAGTGTATGAAAATAAAATTTTTTCCAATAGTGAAAGAAAAAAAATTTATATGACAAAGAGCCCTATAAAATGAAAAAAAAATATCAATATTGTACTTAACAAAAACTAATCTCTTGACCTAAATAAAAATGTACAATGATGGTCAATTAAGCTAGTCTAATTAGTTGTCCTATAGGCATTCGTTAATTGTAATTGTAAAACTATGATAAAAATTTGTTTGATTTAGTTTTTGAATTTTTTATTTTTCATGATTTTTTTTGTCTGTGGTGATTTTTTAAAAATATTTAATCAAAAAAATTTACTTTTTAAATGCACCTAATTTAGATATATTTAAAAAATAAAATATATGTGAAAAAATTATTACAAAAAATTACTAAATACAAAAAATATGAAAATGCATTATTATTTTTTTTTGAATTTCTTTCTATTTAATGATTTTTTTTTTTTAGATTTCTTGACAAATACTTTATTTTTTAAGTGGGTCTAAAAAGTTATAAAAAAAAATGGGTATTCGGTCCATAAATCTAATTTCAAATTTTGTTTGGCTAGAAATTCAACCGCTCAAACACTGGGAGCTTCTATTTGCACACATCCTTTCCACTCTTTGCACATCCTTCTCACTACACGCACTTAAAAAATTAATCCCAAATTATTTTGCTCACTGCACACACACCTTTAATTCCACATCTACCCTCATGCACACACACATACCCAGACCCCCAAACCCATCTTTCCAAACAGTTTTGCACACACCCATTGCACTCTCAACCCCGTCTCTCACACACATCCATCTCTCACAATCTACATTTCGTCCCCAAAAGCTGCATCCATCAAGACATCTCATTGAAGCATTGAAGCATTGAAGACGTCTCATTGAACCATTGAAGAAATTCTTCATTTGGAGAACTTAAGTTGGTTTACTTATTTCAATCATCATTCCTATTTCATTTGTAATGTAGGGTTTGTTTTTACCATTTTTGAAACGAAAGAATGCATTGCCCACCAAAATGAGAAATTTGTTCCTCGTTCGAAACGGGTTTTCCACAAATAAACAACTTGTTTGGAAGTAGAAATCCGAAAATTATCATTTATTTCAACAGTAGAATTCTGAATTTTTTTCATTCTATTAACATTCTACTTCCAAATATGTTTAATTCGGACAACATTCAACTTCCGAAATGAATTTGGTTTTTCGGTTTTCAACTTCCGAGCATAATATTTGCGGTTTTCAACTTCTGAACGGTTTTGTTTTTTTTTTTTCCCCTCTTTTGTATATTCTTTTTACAATTGTATACTCATTAAATATATTAATTTTTTGCAAATAATATGGATTCTGAATGTCAACAACGTGTCCCACCTATTACTTCAAATAAACGACGTTGTGAATTGGATGTTGACCATGAATGGGGACGAGGGCGTGGGCGGGGTCATGGTCGAGGTCGTGATCCAGTTTCGTGACATGTTATTTGTCAGTTGATGAATTTTTTGTGGTGTTTTTGTAAGCTAACATTGTTGTACACATCTTTTAATGACATTATAAAAGATATTTTGTTATTAGAATGGAATGGTAACAATGGTCAATGACATTGTAAATGATATTTTGTTATTATAGTGGAATGGTAACAATGGTCTATGACATTGTGAATGATATTTTATTATAAGAATGAAATGATAACAATGGTCGATAACATTCAATCCATACCCCAAAACACATCAACATAAAAAAAACACGTCCATTAATTTCTTCCATAGTTGTAACATTGTCAAATGCATACATGTATCATTCGACATCAACAATATCAAATGTCTCTCAAGTAGCCACAGTATCATGAATGATGTCCTTGAAATGCTTAATGCAACGCACATATGCATAATCCCAGTCGACAATGCGAGGGTGATGGTATTTTCGCCAATTAGTAGCTATAGGAGGAACTGGATGGCCTAGCTGCAAAAAAACCTGCACCAAATGTCACTTGAGTTAGTGGTCATACCTCATAACTTCCTGTACATGCACAAAATGATAAGTTTCTCTTATAGCTGGACGAAATGATTTCCATTGAAACTGCAAATTTAATATGCAATTTACGAATTTGGAATATAAAAGGAAAAAAAAATTACTTCATTCGAAAGTACAATGTCCAAAAAAATGCTACTGTTCGAATGTAGTTGTCCGAACTATTTTTACCGATTCGTAAGTTGAATGTTGAACACTTTACATTATTTCGGATGACAAGTTCCGAAATTAAATAATTATTTTGGTAGTAGACTATTGAATAAATTGATATATTTCGACCCTGATTTTTCGAAAGATGCTGAAAAAAAAACAAAAACAACTTTTACATAGCAAAACTCACCTTTCCTTGACTATCTTTCTCATAAACATTTATCTGCTTCTGGAAATTTGAATTTTCAGAAGTGAAGTTTTCTATAACAATGATGAATGAGGATGAGATTTAGTGTGTAAATTAATCAAAAGCTAAGAATCAAGAATGAGGGTGTTTAGTGTGTAAACTAATGAATGGAAGCAAACAATGAAGGGTTTCAAAGCATAAGGATGGAATGTAGAGGTTTAGAAAACCAAGTATGGAATAATGGAGTAGTTACAATGGACTTGTGGAGCTTCAACAATTTCAACATGAGTCTGGATGTGGATTGAGAAATTGTGTTTATTTGAATTGTGTGTGATGTCCATAATAGTAATTTCAATTAGGGATAGAATTGTAATAAAAATAATTATCATTAAGTGTGTGCAAATAGAAGCTCTTTCAAACACTTCGTCCATAAGGACAAGTTTAGATAGAATGACCAAAATACCTAAGGTATATATATGTGCTATACACAAACCAAACCTAGCAGCTCACAAACTACCTCTCTCCCTCTCTCTCTCTCTGTGTCAATCGCCGTCATCCACCCTTCATTGGCACCCCCGCTCATTCCTCCCCCATGGTCAGTTGCTCTCTGTCTGTCTGTCTGTCTGTCTGTCTCTCTCTCTCTCTCTCTCTCTCTCTCTCTCTCTCTCTCTTTCATCCTTCTCTGATCTCCAAAAGCTCAGCTCTACCGCCACTGGTGATGTCTTCTGGTC
>NW_021026548.1:1205918-1269996 GCF_004153795.1 Camellia sinensis | reverse complement strand
TGGGACTAGCCACGGCAAGAAGAGTAGCTACCAAGCAATCCACATTTACTTTTCTCTCTTCACTTCATTACCTTGGACTAGCTGGAGCAAGATAAGCAGCTACCATGCAATCCACATTTGTGTCTTCCGAAGAAGAATTATTTTTAGTGGTTTTTCTTGTCTTAATAACTAAATTCAAATAACGGGGAAAATAGATGGTATATTGGCTTGAGGTAATGCTTATCAATGTTGGCTTATAATCTCTGTGAATCAAGGAACCCCTTTGTAGAATATGCAGTGCAATATGCTGTAGCTGCAGCCCTTGCGACATTGGAAAAGGATAAGAAGGATTTGTTACACAAACTACTTTTACAAGGTAATGTTTGATGCTTCATCTTTCTTATTAAAATTAAGTAATTGTAAATATCTAATGTCTCAACTGGATTATTCATGCAGGTCTTGACATTACAATCTTAGGTTGCAATGACTTCTATTCATATTGGAATCAGGTATTGTACCTTTCCTATTGTACTTTTAAAATCTTTTACTTATTTTATCTTTAGTGGTGTTTATTTGCTCATATTTTTTTCCTATCATGTTCTTTCTCTTTTACTACAATTGAAACATCTACTATAATGATTATGCTTTCTGAGCTACTAGAATGAAAGTGATTTTTTGGATCATCTTATCTATATCATTAATGTATTGTTACAAATTTGCACGTTGTTATACTTGAGATGTTTCCATATGCCAATGTTGAGAGCAAGCCAAAGTTTAACGGATTGAAGTAAGTTTTCAATGCTTCTAGGTGGGGTTTATCATGTGAGATTGGAAAAGGGAAAGTTGGCAGTGGTTTTGATGTTAGTTCTGCAGTTTATGGTAGTCAACGATATGTTCACTTTTCACCAGAAGTGCTTTCTTCTGCTCAGGTTTCTCTTTCTCTCCCTCTCTCTTTCTCTCTCTATATATGCAATTATATTTTGTCCTCGTAAAGTATTATTGAATTCTTACCTTGCCCTTAAAGTTTATTTTTCCCAATTTGGTCTCTAAACTATATGATCATTCCCAATTTGGCTCAATTCCCAACTACCGTCCAAATTATTGACATAAATTTGCACGTGGCACTCTTTGGCCCTACATGGCATATTAAATAACCATTCATTTTGGTACATGTATGATAGCATTAGTGTTACACTTTGGCATTACAATTCATCAATGATCACTGATCAAAACATAGCATGAAAACATTCAACTTGTCAGATATCAAGGGCTCTGTGGCAGAGCTTATGATGGGAATGAGCTGAGAACATGAAAAACAAAAGAAGGTTAGGAAGTTATAGAAGACTGTTCTTGACAGTAGTGCCCTTTTGGGGACAACATTGTAACGAGGGTACTTAATTAGGTGTATCTTTCTACAAACGGACATAGCTGGGAGGCTAGTGGAGGGCATAGTTTTGTCGTTTTACTTTTGATGTATTACATGTAATTTCAAGCCAAGGGCTTAATGTGTAAACGAGTTAGACCTCTTTGTTGTAACCAAGTGTTAACTTGGAAAGCTGTAAGCCCGTAGGGCATTTTGTTATGAGATTAACATGTAATACTTATGTAATGGAATTCTAATGAATGATAGAAGGTGGTTAGTTTATCTATCAACGCTTGTCTTATTTGTTGGGTTTAATGTTATTATTTTGAGGGCGTTACACAACTAAAAAATTTAGTCGGGAAAACTTAAAACCTGACTTTTGGCGACTAAAAATTCATTTTTAGCGACAAAAAATTTAGTCGCTAAATGTGTTTTTTCTTGTAGTGTATGAGGAAATGATCTTCACTTAAATCCTGCATCAAATAATACGTAACATGCTTTTATAATTAACAATGCTTGACTACTAAAATAAAGAGATTCTGGGTACAGTTAACTAGACCACAACCTAATAAACAACGATTTATTTATTTAAAAAGAGAAGAAGAAAAAGAAGATGATTGAAATGAAGACATTCATATTATAACACTCTCCCACAATCAGTATGCTTGAAGAACACAGTTTTCTTGCTGAGATCATAACCAACCAAGAAGTTCACTTGTGCCACATTACCATAGATTGCAATATTTGCTGGTGCGAAAGCGAGGCACACAATGTTATCGCTTGTTCTAATGAAAGTGTTCATAGGATTCAG
Source organism: Camellia sinensis (assembly GCF_004153795.1). Lineage (NCBI taxonomy): Eukaryota > Viridiplantae > Streptophyta > Magnoliopsida > Ericales > Theaceae > Camellia > Camellia sinensis. The sequence continues at coordinate 1,267,843 of NW_021026548.1, read as the reverse complement.
CTTCACGTCTGCACCAGTGAAGTGTGCTGTAATAATGGGAATTGTGATATTATTACTAACCATAGACATTTTGCAATCCAATTGAGCTCTTAACAGCCGACTCTAATTTCTCATAAAGATCGAGTGGAAGGTATGTCAATGTTGTTCCCGAGTCTATGATGATGTTACCATTCCCAGAGGCACCAAATGCATTTGGTGATGATGATGAATAGTTGTAAATTTCCAACTTTTGTCGTCCGACTGAAAATCCTTCTTGTGTTAAGAAATAAAAGGTGTTTGGAGATTTCAGAATAATTGGTGTAGATACCACCTCATTCCCTGACATCACACCATTGTCACCAAAATGCATTTGACTAGACTTTGCGCTTTGAGAAGACATTGGCATCAAACAATAGGAAAATTTGCGAAATAAGAGAAACTGTTCCACCACCAAGACCAACTATGCCTGAGCCCTCATCATTGAATGTGCCAGCATTGCTAAAGCCACACACTACAAGAAAAAGGACATACAGTGACGTTTTTTTTATGACGTTTTTCAAAAACGTCGTGAAATTGTCCAGAATTTTCAAATTCCAAAAAAATTAAACTAAACCATCTCTCGTTTTGTGCCCCGTTATTTCTTTTAAACAGTGGCTCAACTCAAGGCTATGACATTCTTCTATTCAGATTGAACAGAGGCGTGACTTCAGAAAGAGAGAGAAATCGAGGCATCGGATCTTCGAGGCGTCGGATCTTCAATCTCCATCAATTCTTCAGTTGTTTGATCTGAAAAATCTTGTTCTACTCGTGATTTGAGCTTATCTCTCCGTGATTGTTTGAATCCCTATGATCTAAATCGATCTAGGGCTCAAGGTTAGGGTTTTCTGATATAGATTTGCTAGGTTTGGGGATGCGGTTGGATCAGGAAATGGTGGGATTGGGGATGCGGTTGGATCCTCTCGAGAAAGCCCACCTTCGCCAGAGATCTGGAGATGAACAAACAAGAGACTGCTGTTCTGGGCTGCCACAACAAGGGTGGCTGGAGACACGTCTTCTACAAGCTCAGAAAGCTTCTAGTTCGCCCTCATCATAACCTCCCTCAAGCCTTCAGGTACGACTCCGTTACTTATTCTCAGAACTTCGACGATGGAATCGGAAAGATCAACACCAGATCCCAACTTAATCATTGATTCATTTGGGCATCCATATCCATCAATCAATGTTGTTTTGGAAAATTAACATCATCATGTGTTCGTGGAAAAATAAAGCTGTAGATCGTCTCAAGATCAAGCTCACGTTTTTGCATCTGCCATATCGTTCGTTCCTTCCTTCCTTCCTTCCTGCTTTCTTTCTTTTATTTTTTATTTTTTAAATTTTTTATGTTGATGATGAATGGTGTTAATTGGGGGACTTTTTAATTAGGGGGGGGGGATTGTTACTTGTTAATTGTTGTGTAAATTAGATGTAAGAATTTCTAATACGTAAATGTGGGTTTGTTTAGATGTGAGTGGTTCTAAGGATGTCGTCTGGGCTCCCAAAAAACAAAAAAACAATGAGTGTAATATTTTTTTAAATTCCAGTATGTAATTTCATGATTAATTTCTTCATTTATTTGAGTTTAGTCTCTCTGCAGTTTCTCTATTATGTACTATAAGACTTTGATTCAATTGAATGTTATTATTGTCCATCTACTCTTTCTTGCAAATAATTCTTTGTTAATTTTGATTTTTTTGGTAATCAGGAAGTTAATTAAAGGTCTTCAGTGCATTTTATGAAAAAAGAATTAAAACAAGATTAGAGATAATGCAAGGGGTCGTCTTGTTGTCTGTGTGATAAATAAAGAGTCTCATTGTTGGCTTCAAGCATTTTTAATTTTTAATAAAGTTACATCTGTATATTATGAGAAACTCAAAAAAAGCAAAGTTGTAGTAGTATTAATCTAGCTGTAATATTATGGAAGAGTCCATTAAATCCTATCTACCATGAATTTAGATTTTTGAATTTTGTAAAAAAAAAACAAAAAATTATGATAAAAAGAAAAAGATTAAGATACAAAGGGAATATACTTTACATTATTAGATCTCACCCACCATCTCTTAGCATGGTAGTGAAAGTGTCGGTGCATTATATTGATACACCTTCATTTCAGCTGGTTATTCTAAAATAAATAAATAAAGAAGGAAAATTAGGGTTTTGTTAAAGAAATTGTTTCTTAAATTTGTCGATATGATTCAGGCATTAACAGAAATCTCGTGACTGTAGGTACTACTTAACAGATGGCATCGCATCTACAGACGTCACCGAAGAGAACAAGAGATGGTATTTTTTTTCTTCCTAATATTATGTATTGTTTTATCAAACTACAAAGCGTCAGCTTGGTATTTCCCCTTTTATGTTGTGATGTTCTTTTTCCTTGCAGATGCAATCTGAAGTTGTTGAGGAAATTATTTACGGCTTGGAATCAGGCATTTTGTTTGGGTACTGTCTTTCTATGTGGTTTTACTTGAAAATTTTTTAGCACGTTAATATTTCTTCCATCTTTTGGGTTAATTGCACTAATAATACTGCTATTGTCAAAACCTGACAGGGATACAATCTTTTAAAAGACGAGGGAAAACAAATAAAAAAATAAATGGAAATTCTAAAAGGAATAATTTGATGATGCAAAATGCTACCACTACACGATACACGAGTAAAACACCCACTGTTATTTGGGAGACATGGTTGGACACCATGACAGTTATAACTGCTTTCCTAGTAACTGGAAGAAGTCTGAAAGACTCAAAACAGGTCATTGTGGGAAAGTAGGATACTGTGTGGACCTTTTTGTTCAGAAGGAGATTTCACATGTATCATAAAAGGACTTAGTTTTTCAGTTGGGCTACCTAATTGTTTAGCGTATTACCAAAAGGAGTGCTAGTGTGAAGTCCTTGTGGAAAATTACTTGTAGACAGATGGCATGAAGGACTAGATATTGCTTCTATCAATCTTCTTTACACTTTTTCCCCCTGATCTATCACTGAATATTACTTTACCCCCATAACTTTAAAACCATACATTTGGATCCCTCAACTATAAAAATTGCTTCACTTCCACCCTTCCAAAAGAAGGGTATTTGTACCATTTTTCATAGTTAATGGTTCTCAATGTACAGTATTGAAGTTGATGTGGTAAAGCAATATTCATTGATAGTTGAGGGGAGATAAAAGTGTAATTAACCCTTTGTCTGCAGGACTGGTGGCTTTCTCCTTCTAGACTTCTTATCCAATAACTCTTTCTTTTTTTCTTTTTTTTTTTGAACCTGAGGTGAAAGGTGAAGAGAGTAAGGAGGAAGCAGAGGAGGTAAGCAAGAAGGCGAAGAGAGGCCGAAAGGGTAGTTCGAAGAAAGCTGCAAAAGATGAGAAGGCGGCGAAGAGTGAGCCCGGCTCGAAAGAGCCTGTTACGCCAATTGAGAGGCCGATCAGGGAGAGGAAGACTGCCGAGCGGTATTCGGAGCCTTCGACTGGGAGAAGTGCAAGCAAAGCATTGTCCATTGAGAAGGTGTTGACAGTAAATTTATGCTATACTTTTTTTTCCCCCTTAGTAATTGTGAATTTTCTCACATTGTGTTTTGTAAATATGCAGGGTCAAGGCACACAGCTTAAGGATATACCAAATGGTATGTATTTATCATTTATCTAGTTCTGAGTTTGTCAATTCAGATGTAGAAAAGTACTAATTATGGATTGACAGCTAGAATTTGAATTGCATCAATACAGATTTGTTGTTCCTCAATCTTATTTTGTTATATTGTTTTATGATCTGTCTGGCTAGGATGTCTTGGTTTTCACATCGATCTCTAAAGTTCATTTAAATGTTATTTTCCCAAGGAGGTGTTGTTCCAGTGTATAAGCGGAACATTTAAATGAGTTATGTTGGTGATGTTTGGAGTCTTTAGTTTCTAAGGTCAGGTCATAGCTTTTGATTGGTTAGATTTACAATGCTCTTTCATAATTCACACATAAATTGTATGGGTGTATTAGAAGCTTGAATAATATTTTTGCCTTGAACATCCAACAATGCACTAAAATATTAATTTTGCTAATTGTGAAGCAAATTGAAATGAGAATTGTAAGATTTGACACAAAATATAAAAATGATATTAAACAATCGGATATATGAAAAATTAAAATAAATGGATTTTGGTAATTTTGGAGCTTTGTGATTTAAAGTTGCCAGATGTTGAAAGCAATTGGTGCTTTGTAATATAACTCTGGTATAACGGTGTTACCCAAATTGTAAAATAGCTTTTGTTTGGACTTGTACTTACTGTTTAGATGTGCACTACTGTATGGCTCAAGAAAAGGGGGGGGGGAATTCTGCGTCATCTAGTGATAATTGCCTACAAGCCTTGATGCATTGGAAGCAGTAACTTTACCGGAGGATGAGGCCCACAATTTGATGTTAAAACTACTCACCAGAATTACGTTGGAACTTTGTTTACATATTTACATTTGTAGTGATCCCTTTCATTTCAGAGGAGAAAGGAACTGGAAAAGGTGGGAAGCCTCTCCATTACAAAGGGAGCAAATTCCATAGGATCATTCCCAGTTTTATGATCCAGGGAGGTGATTTTACTCTTGGTGATGGGCGGGGTGGAGAATCAATCTATGGTGACAACTTTGCCGATGAGAATTTTGAACTGAAGCACACCGGCCTTGGTAAGCACAAAACCCCTCGCAAGTACCTTATCTAAACTCTAGGCTTTCAAGTTTGCCACAAGAATTTTGATTTAATTTTTTTTTCCCTTTCTTATTACAGGAGTAATATCCATGGCAAATGGAGGAGCAGACACCAACGGATCACAATTCTTCATTACTACTGTGACAACTAGCTGGTAATTAACTATGTACTCCTCTCTATAGGAACTTTTCCAGCACTTACTAGAGAAATACGCATCCTGCATAGGGGTGGCACTGTTTTGGTGGCCTGCCTAATCTAGCCCACATTTTTAAGGGCTTTGAATTGATAATTAGGCTTATTGGGCCAGGCTGGCCTGAACTTTTTAAATGCTAGTCTCAATTCATCTGAATTGGTCAACTCTATATAACTTACAATTAGTCAGATTTGTGTTGTATGTTTAAGTGTTGTGCTCACAATTGGTATGTTTTCATTGTCTCTGCTCATTTAAAGCCTCTTTTCTCATGAATTTTGGGTTTTGTATGTTGAAAAATGTTAGTCTAAAAGTTTGGGTCTGTCTGTATGTTTTACTGTAATCATGTAGTGTAGAGGACAGGAAACTAGGAATTACCAAGAACTTCGTGTAACACTTAACAAGAGATGGTATTTTTTTTCTTCCTAAGCGGAACATTTAAATGAGTTATGTTGGTGATGTCTGGAGTCTTTAGTTTCTAAGGTCAGGTCATAGTCTTTAGTTTCTCCTGATGAGCTGAGCTGACCCTTTTTCTTCTCTCTTTTGTGTTGTTGAATAGCTTTGACAATTTTATGCAACTTGTGATTGGTACATTATGAACACCCATGAGCTGAGTTGAGCTAACCTGGAGCTGAGCTGCACCTTTGGACTCTATGCTGGCTTCTTTTCTTTTTGGTAACAGGTGATTGGATATTGAAGACAATGTCATGATGCAAATCGCACCACTAATTGCTTGTTTATCAGGATTGTTGAGACCATGGTTTATGATTGTGTTTTATTTATTTTTTAATTTTTTAATAATTAAAAAAAATCAATTCATTATGTAGTTACTATATATGCATTTTGCACCTGAACATTAAATTTTTGTACATGAGTATTTGAATATCTGACATGTGCATGGAAATGGTATCTTTGTCCCTTCAAGACTAATTGATGAGCTGGATTTACTATGCATTTAGAGGCCATGAGGTGTACCAAACACCGTTCAAGGAGGGGACTAAGGAGGCCCAGGTTTCAGATTGCAATCTCCAGCTCCCAAACATGGCAGAAGATGATTTCTCTGTGATGAAGAACTGGGTTTCAAGGAATTATTACCCTGCAAGTCATGCATTGGACAATGGGGTTGAATCTGGGTCTGTGAGTGCATTGGGGTATAGGGATTTGCAGTCACTGAGCTTGCCCTGGCTCCCAATCAAGCTGTGTTACTGGTTCACAGCAGATCTCACCCACTGTTACTGAGTGTGTAGCCATGGAGGGAAAGAAAAAAGGGTCTGAGAAGCTTGATCAGAAGCAGGTTGTCCATAGGAAGTCCATTGATACATTTGGACAGAGGACTTCACAGTATAGAGGTGTCACAAGGTTAGTTCTTTAATCTCCTTCCATCTCTTTTCTGTAATTTGCTAGATGTTCTTTGTTATTGCATCTGTCTATCTTTTTATTTTATTATACAAAATGCATACCTTTCTTCCTACATCACTCATTATCCTGTTAGGAATTAGTCACACCTAACCAAGATTGGCTCACAGAAAAACAGAAAAGAATAAATGCATAAGAATTATAAATCACATGCATATACAAAAATACAAGATTTACATAAATTACCCAAAAACGATCCACAAATTCATGATAGTTGCAGTTGCACTGAATAAAAAAGATTACACAAAATATATAGAGATAGGTGCCCCTCGCAACCACATGCATATAATTAGAGCAATGTATCACAAATGCATAAATACCAAAAATACCCTTACTCCAAATTCGGTATCAAATGGCTCCCTATCTAGTACTTCCCCAAAAGCAATATATTGCTTCATGATCTTGCTGTGTTTGCATTTTTTCAATTTCTCTCTCATTCATTCTTGTGAGTTAAAGGTGGCTTGGCCTAACGATAAGTTTGCTGTTGACATCTCTGGTGGTACGTGTTCAAGCCACTGCAACAACCTCTCCAAAAACGGGATAAGACTTTGTACATCTTATTCTCTTCAAACCCTGCATTAACGGGAATCTAGTGTACTGGATCACCCTTTATTTATTTTTATAAGTCATGTTTCCCTTGTTTTCATGTTTAGTACTTTGATTTTCTCTCTGTGGATTATCATCCATCAGGCATAGATGGACTGGTAGATATGAAGCCCATCTATGGGACAATAGTTGTAAGAAAGAGGGACAAAGCAGGAAAGGAAGGCAAGGTTAGTGAAGGAAACATATAATCCATCCACATTGCCTCCTTAAGATTTTTACTTTGCCAGGCCCTGCATTGTTGGCCATCTTTTGTTGTTCAAGTGATTAATATACTATTCTTTCCTCATTTCTCATGTTCTTCATTGCTGGGTGATACCAATAATGACTATCAGTTTATCTGGGTAAGTCTTGTTATTGACAATGATTGAGTAATAAGCATGTTCTTTCCTTCAATTCTCATAGCATCATCATTGCCAAATACTAATTTTCAGGGGGTTATGATATGGAAGCAAAGGCTGCAAGAGCTTATGATTTAGCTGCACTCAGGTATTGGGGCCCTTCGACCCATATCAATTTTCCGGTGGTTCTCTGACCCTCTCATCAGGTTATTTCATCTAACAATTGTTTTGTAACTGACATGAGACTCTGTATATTGATGATTTAGCTGGAAAACTATCAACAAGAACTTGAATATATGAAGAACATGACCAGACAAGAATATGTTGCTCACTTAAGAAGGTATAGTCTCTCCCCTTGTATATTAGACAACAATGTTTGTTTTCTTTGTTTGATGTGTTTTTATCTCTAATATATTGATCTTTGCAGAAAAAGCAGTGGCTTCTCAAGGGGTGCTTCAATGTACAGAGGAGTCACAAGGTCTTACTATTTTTTGCACATACATCTGTTAATCTATAATTTTTATTGGCACGCTTCCTTTAATTATAAGTAGAAGTATATTTGATGTACATCTCGTCGTTCCCAGACCCTGCCCTTCTTTATGGGTCTCTAATTCTGATGTAATCTTCAACAGACATCATCAACATGGACGCTGGCAAGCTCGAATAGGCAGAGTTGCAGGAAACAAGGACCTTTATCTAGGGACATTTAGTGAGTTCCTTTGCATCTTCTCAATTTATTTGGGCAAAAAGTTTTTCCCGTAGACATCTAATTGCTAAAAAATCTTCTCATTTCAAATTCTGCCAAGACATTAGTGGTTTTGCTACATAATTTGCTAAAAAAATGCAACTATTTAAATGCAATATGTGGCTTTCTGTTCTTGTACTGGTTTTGATTTCATTTCGATCTGGTTCTGATTTAATTGCAATTTTCAGGCACCCAAGAGGAAGCTGCTAAGGCCTATGACATAGCAGCAATAAAATTTCACGGGGTTAGTGCTGTCACTAACTTTGACATATCAAGGTACGATGTGGAGCGCATCATGGCAAGCAATACCCTTCTTGCCGGAGACCTTGCCAGGCGAAACAAGGCTATCGAATCTGCAAAAGAGGTCCCTAATCATGAGCTTGCCATTCTGAACTGTAACAGTGAAGCCACTCACCTGAATCTGTGGCTTTCTGTTCTTGTACTGGTTCTGATTTCATTTTGATCTGGTTCTGATTTAACTGCAATTTTCAGGCACCCAAGAGGAAGCTGCTGAGGCCTATGACATAGCAGCAATAAAATTTCACGGGGTTAGTGCTGTCACTAACTTTGACTTAATGGGTATTGTGTATTCATTTTGTATTTTGTAGTTTCTGTCAATGAAGTTAGCTTCTGTGAATCCAAGGTTGGAATTTAACCTGGATAGTCTCTTGTCAAAAGATGTGAGTATAGAAACTTGTAAAATCAATTTCTTTTATCTATTGTGATGTTTTTTTCTAAAATTGGTTGTAAATTCCGGGTATTTCAGCCTAATGGCTCTTTCCCACATCAAACATACCCATTAAATTGGTCAAGAACCCAAACCACAATACAGGATTTCAATCATCCCACATGAAAATTGAACTGTGGTCACCATTTATTTGCCCTCAACTCAAGGCCCAGAGGCTGCTGTATATTAATGGATTTTTTTTTACGAGAAATATTAAAAGAAAAATCTTGATGCTTACCTAAAATATAGTAGAATCACAAGTTGCTTCATTCACTAACTAAATTTGATTTGTTGGATGAAGAACTGTGTTGAATCAAGAAGGGTTGACTTTTGTTAAATCTATTTTCTATAACAGCTTTAGATATGTTACATATGATCTCTATAATTGAAATTGGTTTGATCTGTTTTTGCAGGAATAGTATGTATCTTGAGCAGTTGACTCGTCTCAGTTGTGAACTACAACTCTTTATGAGTTCAAGAAGAGCATACAGTCTCTAATGTTTTTGTAGTGGAAGTGGATAGAACCATAGATAGACCTGTGGATGGAACCATAGATAGACCTGTAGACACTAATGCTTGCTTAAAAATGGGTTTTGAGCCACTGGTTTGGTATTGTCAGCCAGTGGCAAATGGACACTTTGGTTGTTTCCATCTACAATTTGGTTCTTATGGGCCTGTGCTTATATCGAATATGGCTGACTACGAAAATTTTATCGCTATTTTTTAGTTTTTTTATAGGTATTTTTTTAGTTCAATAACATAAAATTAGCACAATTTAAAAAAAAAAGAAAAGGGCTATCATGGCGTTTCTAAAAACGTCGCTAAATAGCATACCAACAGTTGGAGTTTTGAAAAACAGATACGGCGGCGTTTTAAAAACGTCGCTAAATAGAATAGTGATGTCATCTTACCGTTAGAAGAACTTTTAGCGGCGTTTTTTTAAAATGCCGCCTATAGTAATATAGCGACGTTTCTAAAGCGCCATAGAGTTATAGCGACGGCTGCATCTTCGACGTTTGGTGATAAACGCCGCACAAGGATTTAACGGCGTTTTTAAGAGCTATAGCGGCGTTTTTTAAACGCCTCTAAAACTCTAATTTCCAGCAGTGACACCCAAAAATTATCCCTGAAAAGGATGTTGGTTGGCCATTAGTTGAACCCAAGGTGATTGTATCGGTGGCAACAACACCTTGTGTCACGCCCCAAGCTCCGTGACAATGCCGCACACTCATTTAAGTGAGCATGCAAGGCTAAGAGTCCAGCACATAACCAACAATGTAAAATACTCCAATTAAATCCTTAATTGTCATAATGCTAAAATCCATAAAAATTGATTATTCTTATCATATGAAATTATCCACCAAGTCCACTAATAAAATCCATTAACAAAACAATAATCCAAGTACTTAAATCATAGTCTTACTCTCGGCACTCCCACATGTAAAAATAATTTCGCGCAACTCTACTCTTCAGAATCTGAAAAGAAAAATAAGGGTAAGCTAGATAGCCTAGTAAATAACCAACCATCACTGCTAGCTGGATCAAATATACAAAAATAAATAAATAAATCGATAACCAATAAATATAATTTTTTTCTATAGTTCAATAAATGAACAATCATTGTAAGATGGTTTCATAGCTAAAAATAAACAATGTACAATACATTTTAAATGAAAAGCCAACAACATAATTCAAAGTAATTCGTTGTTCAAATCGATGGTTCGATATTCAGATGGTTCAATGATTTGATTCACAAAACCCAAGTCTTAATGACTACGGTCACTTAGCCCGTGACAAGGCCCAAAACCACACATAGGCCGGTGGTAAAGCCCCAAAAGAAACTAGTTTCTGTGCCAATAAATAATCCCTATTGGCTAGGGTCCAAATCATAGTCAGACTAGAGTGATGTTCAAAATTCAAACAATACACAACTTTTAAATAAAATATTCGATATTTTCAGAATAAATATTTAGTACAATTTTCATAATAATTCCACAAAATATTCAAATAATTTTCATAATAATTTTCGATGTTGTTTTATACTTGACCCATATTTTATTTTAAGAGAACATGAAGGCTATGAATAAATACTTACAATTTTAAACGATTCAATAGGAATAAAAATGTACCAACAATGATAGAGGGTTACTTACATCAAACGCATAAAAATAATATTCCAACACTAACTCCAAACACTCAGCTCCACCACTTTAATCACGCAAACCTAATAAACAAAACTTCAAATAAATTAATATTTTTACGTGTGACATACACCCACAAAAGCCCTATCATATTAGATTAATGTATTGCTTTAATATCCAAGTGATCAAACCATTCAACCCAACTTTATAGCCAAACACACCCTTACCCATAATACAAAACTCCATTGATTCTATTACCCACCCAAAGGTACACTTAAACATTGCACCCAATTCTCAAAACCTAAGTTGGCACCTAAAGATCTACCAAATCCCCTTAATGCATTGATTGTTAAATTCCTCAACATAAACTTAACAATTAACAGTAAAGACAGATTTTACCTCGACCAATGGGTGTCCCAAAATCACCAACGTGCTGCCTCCAATCCCTATTGCAGCCTCACTTGAACCTCTCTTCTCTTTTTCTTTTCTTTTTTCTTTTACCTTCTCAAACCCTAGCCGCCTATGGCGCAATTCCCAGCTTCTGTTTTGTTTGTTTCCCAAGACTTAAAGCCATAATATATAGGTGGGCTTATTAACCTAATTTCTCAATGTTACAAAATTACCCATCTAAGTAATAGAAAATATAATGCCATCTCATAACTAATTCTTTGATATTAATAAATGACTCGTATAAATTAATTTAATTACTAATCTATCCAATAAAATAATCCTACACACAACTTGGATTTTACACCTTGACTGTAGGACATATCACCATATGAAAGTGAGTACTGGCAAGTTTCATTGTTATAGCAAGAACTTCTTGCATTTGCCGTTTGGCATAGGTTTGAATGACAAGAGACCTCTTTGTACGTTGAAGAACTTTTAGGATTAAAGGGAGGAGTTTTTGCTTGTGACAGTTCCTACAAGGCAAGCATTGTGTCCATGTAAGGTCACTGCCCGTGTCAGCAATTGCTAGGATATTGAAGGGTGGTGTGCCAACTGTTATTTTCATCAAATAGGAGCCATCAGAAGGGATTACTTCACTTGAGGCAGATTGTGGTGACATGGAAGCTGAGGTGAAATAGTTAACACAACTGTGTGAACGTCGTAAAGCGTTGATCACTCGATCAAAATGAGTTAATGAAGAATTGTAAAAGGGAGAATCTGGTGAATCTCTATGGATTAGGTCTACGCTAAATCCAAAATTGTTAGCTTCAATGAGGGAAAACATAGATAGAACGATGATGGACACTAGGATTGCAAATATAGAGAAAAAGAGTGAATAGAATGTTGTAAGAATGGTTGCCATGACTCTTTGAGAAATGAAAAAATGCATATGTTGTTCATATATATGGAGATAGATGAGAAAAGGTCTATTTATAAGGAAGAAAGGTAACTAATATGGTGTAAATGTCACATCTACATGATCTAACTTTGTTATGATGAAATGATGTCTTTTCCTTTCTTTTGGTTAACAAGTGACTTTACTTACATGCAAGGATTTCTTTGATAGTGAAATAAATGAAAATGTCATGAAAATAATGAGGAAATTAAAATTAATTGTGTAAAAGAAAACAATAATTTTTTTATTTTGTACAAAAAAAAAATTAATTACTTGAGTTCATGCAAGCACCACGCAATATCTAGTGACAGATGATAATTATTAACTATATACCCCTTAGCGAAAAATTTAGGTAGACATACCTTGCATTGTATCTACTGCTAAAAAACGTTTATTTGTTAGAATATTTAAAGATATTCAATTAAAACGTAATTGGTAATGTGTGAAGAGTTTTAAATTATATATATGAACCAAACTTGGGTTATTTATGTTGTTTTTTAACCCATTGTCTACTCTTAATTGGTTTGGATTTGAAGTATTCTCTTCTTATGGACAAGGATTGTGGAAATACTTATTTGATTTGGTTTTAGGTGTAGCAACTCGGGTTTTAAATCTGATTTGTATTCTCCATTTAGGTAATTGTAGGGTGTACTCGTTTAGTTTTCAAATCCCGATGGTATTAAATTATTTGTTGCTTTCTTGTCTTGAAACTATGATGTTGTGTTAATTCTCATTAACATTTCGGACGTTTCGTGTTGTGTTTTGGACTTGAATTTGCAAAATTCGGACTTAGAATGGAGATTGAGAGTAGAACACCATTAAGGGTGTTTCCGCACATGCAGAATGAGATGATCGCACGTGCGGGTGAGAGCAAGGTTAAGGGCTATAGGTTTGGCTAGTTTCGGCATTGCACGTGCAGGTAAAGTGGAATTGTTGCAGGTTGGCTGCTACAAGAATCTACATGTGTGGCTAGGGCACCACACGTATGACAGTCAGTTGGAGCTGGCCCACATGGTCTTCTCTTGACTAAGGGATTATTTGGGGTGATCAAAATAAGCACACTTTTTGAATTTTTATGAAATATGGGTTGAGGTTAGATTTGAAGTGATGTGACTTAAAAAAGATAATATGACTTAAATAAGATAGTGACTTTTTAACTTTTTGACTTTTTTCAAACATATCAAACCAAGCCTAAGCATTCCATTTCTTCAATTTTTCTTTCTCTTGGCAGAGACCCGCACAAGGATCTTCTAGAATTTTTTTTTTTTAAAGTTTTCTAAAGTGGTGTATTGTGTGGTTGAGATTTAATGACAAGTCACGTCAATTTTTTAGCATTAAATCTCAACCACACAATACACCACTTTAAAAAACTTTAAAAAAAAAACACTCTAGAGGATCCTTGGTGCAGAGACCCACCTCCCCCTCATTTTTGTTTGTTTCTGTATTTATATTTCTCTCTTTTTTTTTTTTTTACTTTATCTCTTTAAAACTTACAATTCTTGAACTCAAGGGCATAACTAATTCAACTTTTTTTTTTTTTACTTTATCTCTTTAAAACTTACAATTCTTGAACTCAAGGGCATAACTAATTCAACTTTTTTTTTTTTTACTTTATCTCTTTAAAACTTACAATTCTTGAACTCAAGGGCATAACTAATTCAACTTTTTTTTTTTTTACTTTATCTCTTTAAAACTTACAATTCTTGAACTCAAGGGCATAACTAATTCAACTTGTGTTTGGGCCATGAAGAAAAGTTGTAAAGCTCAACAAGGGCTACACATCTGCCATTTCTGATTTCTTTTATTACTATTCTTATACTATTATTTTTTTTAATTATATACATCACACGTAATATATATATATATATATATATACATAAATAATTGAAATCACTAGCATTTTATATATGGTAAATTCTAACACACACCCCTTTCAAAAGAATGTACTATATACACTCCTAGTTATTCCATTTTTTACTTTAATTATGGTTAATTTTCTTTTTTAGTTATGACATTATTTTAATTATGACTTATAAATTCTTTAATTATGTCTCATGTTATATTTGGTTATAACATTTCTTTTAATTATGACTTAAAAGTATAAAATTATATCAATTTTTTTTAATTATAAGATGCATATAATGTTTCCCTTTATATATATATATACATCAGTCTCGCTACAAATACGACCCCACGACCCCCATTGACGTGGACTTTGAAACACATTTCAAAGAAATTTTGTAACAATAATGCATGCATTTCACACCCTTAGACTTCTCTCTTTCTCACTCTAGCATCCTCCGACATACTCCCTCTCTTGCATCCTCTGTTTCATCCCTTTCCGACAACTCCTCTACTCTCCAGCGCCGCTATCACCGTCGCAAACCCATCACGACCCCCCCTCTCTCTCTCTCTCTCTCTCTCTCTATTCCTCTCCTCCATCTCCGGTGTCTCTCACTCTCCTCCATCTAAGGCGATTTCCTCCATTTTCTTTTTTTCTATGCTTGTCTTTCTCTTTTTATTTCCTTCTTCACTAGTTCAAATTGCAACAATTTATGGGAAATAAGTCTCATAAAGACCACCACTGCTTCTTTTCCTATATTCTGACACCATTATCGAAAAAAATTTAAAACATAGTCGGTCAGCCTTAAAACCATTTGGCTAGCCAAAAAAAATATAGGCCAGCCAACTTTTTTTCTAGCAATTTAACAAAAAGAAATTCAGAACCTAGTATTTCTATAACACAAAGGAGTAAATCCCAAAAATACTAACTCGAATGAAAAAAAATCAAACAAGAAAAATTTCTATTATACAAACCCACTTCCTCTTCTTCTTCTTCTAATTTTTCAAATTGTACAAAGCATATATATATAATTATTAACATATAGAGAGAGGGGGAAACAAAGCTGTTAGAAATAGGCGCCCATATGGCATGACCCTTTTGAACCTTATCCAAATGAGTTTTGAATTTGAATTCAAACCTATTTGGATAACCACTCAGGATATATATCTATCATATCCTGATATGGATAGATGATATAGATATCAGATATTATCTTATATAACAAATATGGATAAATGAGATAAATAGATTATATATCTGATATATGGGATATGGGTGATTAAGTGAAAAATAACGTATGTTTGAGTTTTTCTCATATACTGACTCTCTCCCAAAAATAACGATCAAAGCCATTTGCATTGTGGTTTGTGTGGGTGATATTCACTATTGTAATATCACCCCATTGCTGGATTGATTGACCAGATTCAGGAAACACGTGATTTACCCACGAGATCCTTAAATTCAGACTCTGTTTGAAAGGTATGACCATAATTTTTATTCCGCTGCGTTATACTTTGTTTACATCGGTATCAGAGCATTAATGTATATTTTCGTGTTTCTTTTAATCATGTGTATTTTTTTATATGTATATGTATACATTATATACATGAATGTTTGTAAAGGAGAAAAAAAAATCTATTTTTATTAGATTAAGAGCATAAATATTTTTTTTATGTTCATTAATGTCTTTTTTAATACTATAAATGGTTTTATTTTGAAAAAAGGAGTCCGGCAGTACAAAAATCGGACCAGAAAACACCCTGGAAGGCGGCGCGTGGTCTGCACGCGCCACCTGACGCTGTGAGTCGCTCTCACGCACTGCCACGCCCTTACACGCGCCAGACGCCCTGTCGACGCGCCTGCACGCGCCATCACGCGCGCGTCAGCGGCGCTATCCACGCGCGCGCCACGCACTGAGCCGCATTGTGAGCCGCGCCGTTTTCCTCCGACGGCTTGGCTGGCTTGGCTGCTGATGAATAAGGCACTGTTTGTTTTGTTTTTAATTCTGTATCGCGTTAAATGGTCATAATTAATTCATTACATATTTGTTTTATGCATGGTTTGTACTGTTAAATTCAGAATTAATTTTTCTACATTCTGTAAAATTTTGAAAATTTTACGAAAATAAAAAATATTTTTTCTGTGTTAATAATTCATGTTTTATGCTTTAAAATGTTTCTGGTATTGCATAAATAATTTTCTGGGGTTAAAATTTTTATTGTAGACTTCTGAAAGGTTTTACTATTTACTAGTAATGTTGTCTCAGTTTATCAGTTTTTGGATTTTTTATTTCTAATTTTATGTGTATTTATTAGTTATTTAAAATTCTAGAATATTTCAGAAAAATTTCAGAAAATTTCAGAATGATGTACACTTTAATTATGGCATAATCTGAATATTGAATACAACATATTTTTTTTTTGGGTTTGTAATATGTTGTAATTAGAAGAGCATGATTATTTATTTATTTATTAGAATTCCATTATTAAATAAATATAGCATGAGTTATTTGTAGATTTACATTAAAATGCTATTGTATGGAATTTATCATGCTTTGTATATGCCATAGTCAGTGGGAGGTTATTCGGTTGAGAGAAATCTTTGTAGATTAACTCCCGAAAACCAATATTTTGCGCATAAATTAAACTAAATTTTGGATAATTGTCACTTGTGGCGCAAGAAATGATTACGAGCATAGCGGGTTTTCGATCTTGCGACTTGTGTAATATTGTCACTATTTAATTTAGATTTTTGCGGCAAAATTATATTATGCTAAACAAATTAATCCCAATGCGAATTTCTCTCTAAATTGATTTAACTTATGGAAGTTAATTTGATTGACCTAGACTTAGTAGAGATGTTCAAATGTGAACAAACTAATCCCATTCTTTAGATGAGCAAAAGTCTTGGAGACTTTAGGTCAAACCTTAATTGAGCCAAAGTAAGGAAACATGACTCAAAGTCGCCGTGGTTTTGTTGCCTTGTTTGGCACAATAAAAACTAATGTGTGCGCTATGGTTAGCGGCACGCTACATAGTCTTGGTTGGCGAGTTTTGGAGATGAGATAAATATAATATATATCTGATATATGGTTATGGGTAACCATGTCAGCCATGATACGTGAGCTTGCGGCTGCTGGGTATAATTTGACTCAAGAGCAGCAAGTACAAGCTGTGATTCGCTCTCTGCCAAATTCTTGGGAGTAGATGAAGCAGAACATGATGCATAATAAGAGTGTGAAAACATTCGAAAACATATCGCGTCATTTGGAGCTAGAGGCTGAGCGCCTTGAGGCGGCTAAGTCTGATGGTTCTGCTATGGTGGTTGAGTCAAGCTCATGTAGGACTTCTCAGTTCAAACATGGAAAAGCAAAAGGTGCCCCTAAGAAGCAAGCAGCAGCTGCGCTTAAGCCTAATGGCGCTAGAAATTTAAAGCGTAGGGGTAAGAGAGGTGGTAAGAAGGCAAAGGCTAAATTGACATGCTTTAACTGTAACAAAGAAGGACACTTCGCTCGGGATTGCCCTGAGCAGAAGAAGGTACTCCCTTACTTAATTTCTCGTATTCAATGCTTTGTGTCTAGTCAAGCATTAATTGCTCATTCTCCTCATTTTTGGGTTGTAGACTTCGGAGCAACAGACCACATCGCGAGAGACAGAGTAGGGTTCGTTGAGTATCGCCGAGTACCTGCTGGGAGCAGAAAAGTTTACATGGGGAACGAGTCTAGTGTGGAGGTGCCTGGCATTGGCACATTCAAGCTGGAAATGCGACGAGGGCGCACCTTGTATCTTCATGATGTTCTTTATGCTCCGGATATTCGGCGAAACTTAGTTTTAGTTATTAGCATGATGAGCCTTGGTTTTAGCTTTTGTTTTGAGAATAATGGTGTTAGCATTTATTTGGGAACAATTTTTTATGGTTTTGGTTATCTTTCAGATGGTTTTTTAGTTTTGGATGTGGACGATTCTAGTCTTAATAAAAATGCCAATGGCTCTGTTTCTAATATTGTATCTTTTTGTGATAATGATTCATGAGATGGCATGCTAGATTAGGCCACATAGGGCAAGATAGGATGACTAGATTGGCTAGAGAAGGTCTTTTAGGCCCACTCGCTAGTCACTTTGCCTACTTGCGAGCACTGTCTTGCTGGAAAGGCAACAAGGAAACCATTTGGGAAAGCCATAAGCGCATCTATCCCATTGCAACTTATTTATGATATATGTGGACCAATGAATGTGAGGGCAAGGCATGGAGCCCCTTATTTCATCACATTTATAGATGATTGCACGCGCTTTGGTCATGTCTATTTGATTTCTCATAAGTCAGAAGCATTGGATTGCTTTAGACGGTATGTTAATGAGGTTGAGAATCAATTAGACAAGAGCATTAAGGCTCTAAGGACTGACCGAGGACGTGAGTATCTATCTGAGCAATTTAAAGTGCTCTGTGAAGAAAAAGGAGTTATCAGGCAATTGACAATTCCTAGGACTCCGTAACAAAATGGTGTAGCGGAGAGAAAGAATCGCACATTGCTTGACATGGTTAGATCAATGATGGCGCAAGCTAATCTTCCAATTTCTTATTGGGGAGATGCTTTGTTGACTGCTGCCTACGTCCTTAATCGTGTGCCCTTCAAATCAGTTCCTTTCACCCCATATGAGATGTGGACTGGCAAAAAGCCTGATTTGGGCAATTTGCGGTCTTGGGGTTCGGCAGCTTACATACACAACGCTTCTCATAAGTTTGGGAAGTTGGGCCCTAGAGGAAAGAAGTGTATCTTCATTCGCTATAGTGAGCATTCTAAGGGCTATGTGTTTGTTGGGGAGCATCCGGATGGAAGTGTGACTGAAATTGAGTCGCGAGATGTGGATTTCCTAGAGGAGGATTTCCCTAGCAAAGGTGAGGTAACTAGAGAAGTAGAACTCTATGAGATGGAGGATCTACTTGAAGGCGCACCTAGTAGCCTAGTAGAGAATGAGGAAATAATTCCTCAAGCTCCTAGGGACAATGGGAGCGATCTACCTGCCCATGGATTAGATCCAATGGATGAGGATTCTCAGGATTCTCAACTACGTAGAAACAAACGTGGAGCTATACCCCGTCGTCATTTTGAGATTGAAGGGGAAACATTCATGATTGCTCTGAGTGATGAGATGGAGCCTAAGAATCTCAAAGAGGCTCTCTCATCCCCTGCTAGTAAAGAATGGAGTACTGCAATACATGAAGAAATAGAGTCTATGAAGAAAAATCATGTCTGGGACTTGGTTGATTTGCCGCCAGGGCGCAAGACTATTGGGAACAAATGGGTTCTCAAAATCAAGCGCAAAGCGGATGGTTCTATAGAAAAGTATAAGGCTCGCCTAGTGGCGAAAGGTTACACCCAACGAGAGGGTGTGGACTATGAGGAAACTTTTTCACCAGTTATAAGGTTTGCCTCTATTCGCCTAAACCTGGCCATAGTAGCTCAGTTGGACTTAGAGCTATATCAGATGGACGTTAAAATTGCATTTCTTAATGGAGAATTGGATGAAGAGATCTATATGGATCAACCAGAAGGCTTTGTGGCAGTAGGTCAGAAGCACAAAGTTTGCAAGCTTCAACGATCTATTTATGGCTTAAAGCAATCATCCAGACAGTGGAATCTGAGATTTCATCGAGCCATTGTTTCTAATGGGTTTACGATGATTGATGAAGATCACTGTGTGTACGTTAAGCGGTCTAATGACATTTTTTTGATATTGTCATTATATGTAGATGATATATTATTGGCTGAAAATGACAAGGAGATGATTGTCACCACTAAAATGTGGTTGTTCTCTATATTTGAGATGAAGGACATGGGTGAGGCAAGCTATGTGCTCGGTGTTAAGATCCTTAGGGATCGCTCTGGGAGACTTCTTGGTTTGTCTCAAGAGACTTACATTAAGACTATTCTAGAGCAGTTCCAGATGCAGAGCTGCAAACCCATTGACACTCCTGTTACAAAAGGCGAGAGCCTAAGCCTTGATATAGGTCCTAAGACTCAAGAAGAAAATGAAAAGATGGCCCGTGTTCCCTATGCAAATGTTATTGGAAGCTTAATATATGCTATGATGTGTACACGTCCTGACATTTGTTATGCAGTCGGATTGGTGAGTCGTTACCAATCCAACCCAGGACCAACTCATTGGAAAACAGTTAAGAGGATATTATGATATCTTAAAGGGACTACAGATTACACACTTTACTACCAGAGTCCAGATCTACATCTAGTTGGCTATTGTGATGTTGACTGGGGAGGAGACCTAGATGAGCGTAAGTCTACTTCAGGATATGCTTTCATGCTTAGCGATGGTGCTATTTCTTGGAGCAGTAAGAAGCAATCCTGTATCGCCTTATCGACGATGGAGGCTGAATTTGTGGCTTGTTCATCTGCCGTTCAGGAAGCCGTGTGGTTGAGGAGATTCCTTCAGCATTTAGATGTTGTCACACACACTTCAGACCCTGTGACTATCCATTGTGACAGCATGGCTACACTCGCTTACGCTAAGGATCCTAAATACCACGGCAGAACCAAACACATTGATGTGAGGTTCAACTTTATCAGAGACATTTTGGCGCAGAAAGAAGTGATCCTGGAGCACATCCCTACGAGTCACATGGTTGCGGACCCTTTGACTAAGCCCATTGCTAGAGATGTTTATCTTACTCATGTTAGGGCTTTAGGACTACGTAGGTGGTGATATATTTATGTGTATTCAGTTGAACTCATATATTTTTGGGATATTTATGCCATTATTATTCATATTTGTTTCTATTACACATTTATGTTTACTACCTTTTGCAATGGTTTGTGAATTAGCATACACAAAATAATTAAATTGATGTTAGCATGCAAGATTAGCTCACTCACACGAGCAATCGCCCTTAGCGCTAGGTAGAGAGTAAGGATGAGACTAGTGGCTTATTGTATTTGGAGCAAATAGAAAAGCCAAAATTATCCACTAGCTATGTTGCCTTGGTTGGAGCCAAGATGAGGTCTTGTTAGAGACCGACCATGGATATGAGAGTACCCACTTTTTCCATGATGTGCCTGTTATGGATAGCCAGATGCGAGATCTCATTTGATGCCTGAGAGGCGAGCAAATAGAGAATTCAAGTTAGACGCTAGGAAGCGACTTGTGCGCTTAAGGGCGACTAGACTAAGATCTGTATAGTGTGTGAGTTTAACATCACTCTTTGGAAGAGTTACTCCACTATAACGTGCATTCATACTATATGTGCTTATCGACCCGTTAGCGAAGTGAAAGAATGGATCCCTGCTTCTTTACCCTATGAGTCCTGAAAGTCATTTTTCCCTAAATGACTTAACTTTGTGCCTTTTGTGACCTTTGACTATGTCATAAGATGAGGAGTTGATGTTCAGCTACTTTGGTGTGTTGCCTGCGGTCATGTATGATTCGGCTTTAAGGGACATTACTGGGAAAGCGGTCAATTTCAAATTGAATGATATGAGGGTGAAGGGAAGATCATCTAGTTCTACATCTCTGCTCTATATTCACTGTCGACAACTCACATCGCTCTTTATAGGATGCTGATTGGGTGTGAATATAATGCGGGACCTAGGAGAGTCAAACATGCTCTTTGAGGGATTAGAGATGTTTTTAGACTGATATAGCTAGATGGGTCTAGGTACATGAGACACTATTTCTGTTTTTTTTGGGTTGATGTTTCTATGCTGACTCATATTGAGTTTTTAGTATAGAGCTCCCACTTACAGGTGTTCTCAGCAGTCGCACGGTGCATTGGCTACTATGAGATTGTTCATTTTTTGGGGAGATTGAGATAGAGATGTGGCAGTGTCATGGCAACTCATGTGCGAGTGGGAGATGTTAGAAATGGGCGCCCATGTGGCATGACCCTTTTCAGCCTTTTGAACCTTATCCAAATGGGTTTTGAATTTGAATTCAAACCTATTTGGATAATCACTCAGGATATATATCTATCATATCCTGATATGGATAGATGATATAGATATCAGATATTATCTCATATAACAAATATGAATAAATGAGATAAATAGATTACATATCTGATATATGGAATATGGGTGATTAAGTGAAAAATAACGTATGTTTAAGTTTTTCCCATATACTGACTCTCTCCCAAAAATAACGATCAAAGCCATTTGCACTGTGGTTTGTGTGGGTGATATTCATTATTGCTGGGTTGATTGACCAGATTCAAGAAGCACGTGATTTACCCACGAGATCCTTCAATTCAGACTCTGTTTGAAAGATATGACCATAATTTTTATTCCGCTGCGTTATACTTTGTTTACAAAAGAATATATATAATCATGTAAAGAAACATTTTAATCATGGCAAGTTTCTCCTACATCCATCGTTAGACAGAGCTTCAATACAAGAAACAAAGGAAAAACAAAAAGTCGGAGCTTCTCCTTCTTCCATCGCCGGCCGGAGTACATGTGTTTTGGTTGTGGTGGGCAAAGAGAGAAAGAGAGGAGAAACAGAAAGCAAGGAATGAGAATGAGATAAGGGGGCAGGGAGGAATAGAGGACTTGGTGGGATAGTGTCGTAAAAGGGGAGGGGGCTGCTACTACTGGCAATGGTGGTGGGTTTGACAGTTTCTAGATAGAGAAAGTAAGAAGATGCCAAAGAGGGATGCCTAATTTGGATCAAGAGGAGAGAGAAAATAGAGCTTGAGTCTATTTTCATGTGAGACTTTTCACGTCAATGGTGGTGCTATTGGGGAACAAAGCAGTTTTGTATATATATTTTTTGTATGGCTCTATCAATCTTGACCTTTACACTGTGTTTGGATTGACTGATTTGGAGAGAAAAGAAAAGAAATAGAGAGAAATGTATTTCTCTTTCTTGTTTGGTTATCTTAAGTGGAGAGAAATGGGGAGAAATAGAGAGAAATGGAGAGAAACTCATTTCTCTCATAACCCTTATTTTCAATCTTCCCAAAAGTGGAGAGATTGGGAGAGAAAAGAAATCCACAAATGTTTATATTTTCATAATACCAATTTTACCCCTATAAAAATAAAAGAAATAAAATGATTGAAAATATAAAAAGGTTATTTTGGTAATATAACATAAAAGGGGTAGGGAGGAATAGAGGACTTGGTGGGATAGAGTCGACCGTTGATGGGTAAAAGAGGAGGGGGTTGCTACTAGTGACGATGGTGGTAGGTTTGACAGTTTCTAGATATAGAAAGTAAGAGGATGCCAAAGAGGGATGCCTAATTTGGATCAAGAGGAGAGAGAGATTGGAGGGCTTAAGAGAGAAAATGGAGCTGAGGTCTCGTTTGGGAACCAGCCCATTTAGCCAAAAAGCCAACAACCCACACAAAAAAGTCAAAAATTTTCTTTTCTCTTTATTTTTTGCACATCTTTTCGTAAAAAGTCAAAAAATCATCCCAAACATATTAATTTTTTTTAACTTATATTTTAACCAAATAATAAAAAAATTACTAAATTAATATATTCTAAACGAGACCTGAGTCTATTCTCATGTGAGACTTTCCTCGTCAATGGTGGTGCTGGTGCTATTGAGGGACAAAGCATTTTTATATGGGCTCTATCAATCTTGACCTTTAATTCAAAAAGGGTTAAAGAAAACTGTCCTTCCCGCCAAAAGATCTCTCCGTAACCGTCTCATCAACAACCCACACCACAACTACTATTTTAACTGCAAAACCCTGACACCCACCATTCCCACTCCTCTCAGCATTCTCAATCTCTCTCTCTCAACACAATAATACACACAGTTCTTGCTCTCCAAGAACAAGAAAAACAATCCTCAGAAAATTCACCAAAACAAAATGGCAATCTTCAAGCTCAAGTTCTTCACCCTATTCTGCCTCCTCTCCTTGGCTTCTTCCACCACCACCACTCCTCCACCCTCCACCGCCCTCACGGCCTCCCAAGTCCTCAAAACCCGCGGCTACCACCTCTTCGGATCCCTTATCGCCTCTGCCGCCGCCAGTACCGACTCTTGGAATGGTACCGGCACCGTCTTCGCCCCACCCGACTTCGCATTCTCCTCCACCACCGCCAAATTTAACAACTATGGCCGCTCTCCGCCTCCCCGCCCCTCCATCTCCCTCCTCCTCTCCCACACCCTCAAACAACCCCTCACCTGGAACAACCTCACCGCCTTCGCCGACGCCCACGAACTCCGTACCTGGAAAACCAATCGCTGCCTCTTCGTCTCCAAGGGCTTCAACGGCGATCTCGCCATCGCCGGATCCAAGAAACCAATCTCCGCCGTCCAAATCCGCCAGCCTGATCTCTACCTGAATGATCGTCTCACCATCCACGGCGTGGACGGCGTACTGGACCCTAACTCTGTGTCCAAGTGCATGTTTCCTGATCAAACGCTTCTGATCAAACCTGGAGGAGTCGATCCATCTCCATCTCAATCTCAATCGCCTCTTGATCATGCGGTTAAGGCTTTGAGCAAGAGAGGATTCAGTATGGTCGCGACCGCAATGGCCGTGAAACGGTCCGAGTTGATCAATCTGGACGCCATAACCGTATTCGCTCCATCAGATTCGAGTTTGCTCTCCGAATCTAATGGATTCCGATTCGATTTCCTTCGCCACGTTGTGCCGGGACGATTTCTATTCAACGACATTGCGAGACTCTTGGCAGGAACAACCATGGAGACACTATCTCCTCACAAGACGGTGGTTATTGGATCCGCGAACGGCGTCGTCACTGTCAACGGCGTTGCGATTCACAGTTCGGAGGTTTACGCCAATCGGTGGATCGTTGTGCTCTCTGTTTCGCATACCATGGATGAACTCAAAGATTCTTCAGCCAAGGGTCCGATTTCGAATCGCCTCGCCAGAACTCTAGCTTTCTCGCCGAGTTACTTCACCGACTCTGAAGTCAATAGCCATTCCGATCATGGAGTTCCGTCTCCGGCGCCAATGACGGAGGACTGGCGGTACTCGCCGGAGATTTCTCCGGCGACGACGACGATCGGTGTCTCCCATGCGGTGGTTGAAGGAGGAGCGGTGGTTGAAGGAGGAGAAGAACTCTTCTGTCCGGTAACCGTACGGAGAATGAGAGTGAGGAGTCCTTACGTGGATCAATCTCAGCTGTTGAACTACAGTCCATATGGTCAACTTTCTGAGGAGTTGGTTCAATCTGGACCGTCGCATCAATCTAACGAGATTTCTGAAGAAGCTGGGGTTGAGTCTGGACCGTCTGATGAGGAAGAGAATGAGAGACGTGAATTGATGAGTAGTTCAATCCAGTCCAGTGGTTCTTCTGAGGTAAATAAGAGTGGGAAGAAATCTGGTGTGCCCAGTGTGATTGATCATTATTCAATTGCTGATGATCTGTTCTACTACATTTAATTTTACACCCACAGAATGTAGAACATAGTATGTTGTCAAATGTATGGGAAAAAAATTGTAAAAAAGAAATTTTAAAAATACAAATAATATTTTGTTTGGAAGGTTGTGTACTTGTATTCCACAATTTAATTGAATACTAATTTGCCTGCATGACTTTTTAAATGTTTTTATCTGAGTTGACAATTTGTTTCCCCTTTTTAGAGTTTTTTTTTTTTTTTTTTTTTTTTTTTTTGGTATGAAATCAAAAACGAAAAAGAACAGAGTAATTACCAAACTAAAAAGAATGATAATTTAATTTAGATTATTAAAGGCAAAGTGAAAAGAGATTACCACAATAAAATAAGGCTAGGTTTGACATAATCTAAAAAAATTAAAAAGTCATTATCTTATTTAAGTCATATCATTTTATTTAATTTATATTACCTCTCTACTATATCACATCAAACCCAACTTATATTTCATAAAAAATCAAAAAATACATTTTTTTAAATCATCTCAAACAACCCCTTTCACTCTCCTCGCATCAACTTATTTTGAGGTTATAATAATGTGTTTCTAGATAATGGCTCAAAGTAGTTTATAATACGCTAAAAATTGATAACATGAACAATAATGATAGATCTTTTAAAACTCTAGAGTTTTAATTGAGTTCTAATGAGTTGAAATTTTTAAAAAAAAAAAAAAAAAAAAAAAAAAAAAACATGGAATAAGTTCCACATACATATTAAAGCTATTAGACCTCACAAATTAGAGCTGCAAAACATTTTTTTAATATGAATATATAAGCTAAAAACACATCATCTCGTAGTTAATTTTGTCTAATAAGTTGTAAGTTATAACAATAGCTATACCAAACACTACCGTATAGAATTTCGATAAATGATTTTCATTCTCCCTCGCCCATTTTTACCACCCACACGGAACCTTAAAACGCAACCAAGGATACTCCTACACAACATAAGATGCGTTTGGAACAAGAATTTCAGGAGTGCTTTGTGAAAAGTAAAAAAAGTAAGATCACAATGAATGAAATGGAACATTTTTTTTTTCTTTTCTTTTTTTTTTCACTTTCCCCTTCCCATTTGTTCACTCCTCAATGTTATGTTTGGTTGGGAGATTTGGGAAATGATTTGGAAAAGAAAAAAGAAAAAGTGTGTGAAACTATGTAAAATATAGATATGTTTTATTCACATTTCACCTACCTTTTCCATTTCCCTTTCCAAATCCCTCTCCAAATCCCCCAACCAAACACAGCACAAATCTCCTACAAATACTTGATCCAAACATAGTGAGCGAAACAATCGCAAAACCACCCATGGATGAACAACCTGCCATGACCACCCTATTATTCAAATCCAACTGTGCAAACAAAATCCCCAATGTCACTTCACAGCAGATATTAAATGAATAGAAATTTAAAAAGAAATTGTAGGATGAACAGATTTTATATACCAGCCACCATAATGATTTATTCATGTCTCTGTTGGTGTTAAATGTTAATTCACTGCACATACAGGCTCGAATCTCCACTTTTTTCTCTTCTTTTTTTCCCGTCCTGAAGACAACAAGGCTTGAATACCCACCAAGCATGCCAGCATGCTTTATCACCAATCCATATAGCAATCTGATATCTTTAACTCAAGTAGATTCATGAAAAATTAAGCAGTTCCTTACAAGACAATTAGTTCTTCAACCCAGAGATAAGATGGTATTGCTAGAATTCGAATAGATTCAACACAATTTTTTGAAATTACAGAGCAAAAAAATGGTCATATTTCAGTGTTCAATCCAAACATCCAAAGAAATTGCAGACATTGAGGTTTCCATTATGTCACAAAAAGATAGAAATGTTCTTAGGTAATTCCCCTCTGCGTGTATGATATATCCATCAGACATTCACCTCCTCACCTTGCACTCGAGCAATGGATGCCGATAGAATCCCAAGATCACGATTCAGTAAGGTTAATGCAGACTCACACTCGGAGATTATTCGTGTGACAGAAGAGGGCTCACCAGCAATTGTTTCAGATGACCAAACAGCCACTGCTGCATGCGAGTCTCGAAGATTCCTCAAGTTCCCTAGAAACTGTTACAAATGAATAATCAAACCTCTTTATCAACTTCTTGTCATGCTAATCCCCTCAGAAATACTAATAATAATGAAGGCAAGACATGAACGCAAAATGACAAGATAAGAAACAACAACAAAACAATAATAAGGCTATGTTTGGATCATGGATTTCATGTAGGGATTTGTAAATAGAAAGGAAAAATTGTGGGAATTGTGAATGAAATATAAACAAATTTTTTTGTCCATTTTCTCACCTTTTCCTTTCTCTTTGCAAATTTCAACCCAAATCAATTATCCAAACATAGACTAAAGGTGTTGACATACAAATGTTCTTGATGATTTCAAGTTATGTGTTGAATAGATTTACAATCATGTGTAATCAAATTTTCTTATGTATAGCAAAACGTCTGCGCTGGAAGACAAACGGAGAAGCTGGATCATCGCTTTTTTTTTTTCCCCAAGAATTTGGTCATTCTCGATACTAGTCCAAGGTTTCCTTTGGGAGTTCCAAAGTTCTGAGATAGGCATCCTCTTAGCCATTTTTTTTAATTTTTGGAAGGGACTTTATGCTGTGTTTGGATTATTGATTTGGATAGGGATTTGAAAGGGAAAGAAAAAGATGAATCTCCCTTAACAAATCTCTACCCAAATCAATGGCCCAAACATGGCCTTAGGGATTTAAGTGGAATGAAGACATGGTTGCAGCAAGATAAAAAGTTAACTCACGTGGGATATAAAGATCATATGCTCAAAGTTCAGACATAAAATTTTGAACGCATTTAGGAACATCGTCGTATTAATACAGTTTTGGGGATAACACATTTGGTTAAAAGCACGAGCATGGTTAAGACAGGCAGTAGGTGTGTCATTATCAGCTTGAAAAATTAAGCAGCTGCACAAAAAAGCTTGAGATAGGTTTAGGCTCCGTAGGCAGTCAGAGAGAAAGGGAGGGAGAAGAGAGATTCCACATGAGGAAGCTGAAGAGGCTTAGCTCTGATAAAATTCTAAGGCACTAGATAGCTTATCAAACCAAGCCCAATGACATAACAAATTTGATCAAGCTTTGCCATTTATCACATAAGCTGATCACAACTCACAAGTGACCCTCCAAAACAAGCGATTATAATTCACAACCCAAGTTCAAGCAATTTGGCTTGTCTTACAGCCCTACCCAGGGATAGTCATGTGCGCTATAAACTAGGGTTGAGCGGGAAAATTGGGATCTCTTTCTAGTCAAAATCAGTATGGCATGTAACCGTGGAGAAGTTTGCAAGGAGGCTAACTAGATGGAGGATACTATGTTTAATTTTTTTGTCATTTAGTTTCATAACAGAAAACCTATATCGGTTGAAACCCTTCTTGTTGGTGGTTCGGGGAGTAAAATTCCTATATCATCTAATCACTAAAATGAGATCTGTTCTTCCGATGATTTAGGTGGACAAGTTACTAATAGATGTGTCTCTAGCATGGTCTTGTAGAGAAGATAGCAGTGAACATCTGAGGACGAGTGGAACTGTAAGAGAGGTAATCAATGGACTTTGGGTCATTGAGGAAAAGTAGTAGAGCATCAACAGGTTGGCAGAATCCAGCTTAAAGATCTTCTTTTAAGGTGTATCATGGTTTGAAGGTTTCATTGTTACTAGGCAAAAGAAGGCATTGGTTCGAGAAATCTACACCAGCATCCCTGAGACGGAAGAGATGGGGAGCGTAATTTCATAGAATAAGCACTGGGGACACTTCAGAAATAATGGGTAAGAAAAAGAAAAGAACATGTAAGAAATGGTAAATTCAATACCAAACACAAATAATGTTAACTACTACTAGAAAGTAAAGGAAACAAGCCTTAAAAACAACATTCCAACCACACCAAACAAGGATGAAGCAGCAGGAACTAATCAAAGCTATTGAATTTTGAGTCGTATGTGTACCACAACAGGCAATCAGTACAAATTCCAGCCACTAAAAAGTAAAAAAAAGAAAAATATGTTTTTCAATTTTGTACAACATACATATATTGACAATTCAAGTTCAAGGTAAAGCACAAGTAGAAGAGTTCAAAAACTAAAAAACTGAAATAGAGAGAAATGAATAAGGTAGACCAAAGTGAAACTTAGTTAAAGAGACAGAAAATGAAGAGTGTATCAGTTGGACATACATAATTATTTATTAGTATATTGGCATTTTTGCCATCACCTTGGTCAGGCATTTAGGCTACATAGATGCCAAGTCTAATTTGAATGAAATGCAACACATCTGTGCTATTGGTGATTCAGTTCAGAGTACACACATGAAAGAGTTGAAAATGTCAATATATACTCAAAAATATTTCAAACCAGAGGCCTCTAGTCTTCCAAGGAGCTCAAACAGAATTTTTCTGTTAAGACTGAAACACTGCCTAGCAGGCCAAAAACAGTGCATGTAAGAATTTAGCAGAGTTACCTTCAAAAGCATCTTGTATGCCTCCAACAAGCGATTAGCAGCTGGCCCAAACCCATGAAGCTGTGGTACCTCCATCATGTGTGTCCAGGGGCGAATTTCCTACCAAAAAAAAAAAAATCCTGAAATAAGATAGCTGTAAACACACACACAAGCACAAACTCGCATGCCTGCACAAAAGAATGCCAGCACCCTGTTGGCACATAAATTTTAAACCAAATTTATGTTTAAATTTCAAATACAGTCAATGACACACATAGAGCCTACAATAAGATTGTTGTAGGCAATCATTTCCCAAAATGATTAACTTGCTCCGTTGAAGTGTATAAATAAAACAACGTCGTCTCTTAACGACGTTATTCAAGATGCTCAAATGACACGTGGAGCCTACGAAAGATGACACCTGTAGAGCCTACAGCAAGGACACTACACAGGATAAAACCCCAAAGATCAATCCGGTTAATCAGATATATGATTAATCAGATAGCGCTATTATTCAAAATTCAAATAGGCGCTATCATTCAATTTGAAATTCAAAATGAAGATGAAGCGTTCCTATCACCTGATGGCCCTCCATAAATATGAGGACCATCACACAAGACGAGGGGATCAGAAAATCAGAAGGGAAAAGATCAGAGAGAGAGAGAAAGAAATTGAGAGCTAAAGAAGTCGTTACAAAAAAAAGAAGAAGAGAAGCCTAGAGAACTGAAAAGCCTACACTAATGGCGATGAATAGGTAAAGGGTTCCAAACCCAAGAATTGCATTTTTGTATTCGAGGGTTCAAAACCCATAATAATTTCAATAAAATATTTCTTTTTTTTTAAATTGTCTTTTGTTGTTTATTTTGTTCTTCATTAATCGGAGGTTTCATTTGTATAAAATGTGTAATTAACGATCTGAAATACAGATCGGAAATAAGAACCTGCTATTCAAATAATCAACACTGTTTAGTCAAAAAAAACTAAACAGTGGACATTTATAATATAAAATTTTGAAATGTGTTGAAACACTTCATGTTTTCAAATTTGTGTCTACACACCCCAACGTTCTCCGCCATCCACCATGTGAGCATGCTCACGCACGCACACAAACACATAGCACTCCATTAAAGGTTCTTGAGCATCAAGTTCATTGTAAAATCAACATAAACTGGGAATTTTGATTAGATAATTTGAGTCAGGAACTTCCATAAAAGTTTGAGCTGGAAGCCCCTTGTAAAACTTCTGAGGCACGCAATGCATCTTAATGCTTACCAATGTGCATCAGCTTGCAATTTCATCAATACAGCACAAAAGAATGCCAGCACCCCAACGTTCTCTGCCATCCACCATGTGAGCATGCTCACGCACGCACACAAACACATAACACTCCATTAAAGGTTCTTGAGAATCAAGTTCATTGTAAAATCAATATAAACTGGGAATTTTGATTAGATAATTTGAGTCAGGAACTTCCATAAAAGTTTGAGCTGGAAGCCCCTTGTAAAACTTCTGAGGCACGCAATGCATCTTAATGCTTACCAATGTGCATCAGCTTGCAATTTCATCAATACAAGAGCGTATTTAGGATGCCAATCATAGCAATGAAAATAGCAGAATCCTTTGGCTGATGGGACTTTAGGTGCAGAGACAAGTGAGTCAACAAAGTTTCTAAACAATCAAATGAAGGCAAGAACAAGTCCCCACCTTGGTGTAAATCATATTGAACGATCTTGCAGTTTCTAAGAAAGATTCCAGATGTGTACGTAGTTTTGCTTCCACCTCCACATAGTCCTCATCTGGGTTATAAGCATGCTACATTTCGAAAAACACAACAATAAAGGACAATTACATAATTAGGACTGCCTGCATCCCCTTGATGGTCTTTTAATACAATTGCATTACGTATCCAAAATAAACACCCCCCACACAGATAGAAGAAGAACAAGAGAATTCAACAAATACACAAACTGATTACAACAATTAGGCATCTCAAAAAGGATAATTT
This sequence comes from Camellia sinensis, assembly GCF_004153795.1. Taxonomy (NCBI): domain Eukaryota; kingdom Viridiplantae; phylum Streptophyta; class Magnoliopsida; order Ericales; family Theaceae; genus Camellia; species Camellia sinensis. The sequence goes on along the minus strand of NW_021026548.1, from coordinate 1,235,926 downwards.
AAACAGTATTTTGTGGTTGCACAGGTTCGAGTCAAATGCAAAAAGGGCCAGTTTAGAATATGAAATAAGGTAAAACTGATCAAAAAAATGCAAACTAGCTCCGGTAAAAGATGAACAGAAATCGAGTAGATGATAATGAACGCAAGCAGATTGCAGCTTGAGGATTTAGTATAAACCTTAGATGCCAAATCATCAACCATCTCTTGGAGACTCAAGAGCCTATTTGATTGATCTGCAAGCTGTTTGTCCAAATCATAAATATCTGGCCTGCAAATAAACTTCGATTAAGGTAACAAGATGGTTACAACATCCGGTGAAAAACAATGTTAGCAATTATGTGAGGTTTTATGTCAGGAGTCGGGAAAAATTCTACTCTAGCAACACCAACAAAAAATTTGCATCTCACAGTCCTTGTCAGAAGGTGAGAGTGAAAGGGAAAACCTATCCTATGTCTATCAATCAGAAATGATGACCCAAGAGTGGATTACAAACCAACCAGGCATTCTCAACAAGCCTTAGTCCCAATTACATGGAGTCAGCTACATGGATTTGTTTTCTCAAATCATACAACCAACAAATTCAAAGGATGTTCAAGAAGAGGGGGATGATTATGCTGAAAATGAAGGCATTGATTTATCAGGACAAATTGACAAAGGATGTTGGGCGCACCTTCAACACAAGGCCATGATGAAAATAAAGCTAGGAAAAAGAATTCTTACAATGGATATACAGATTGAATCTGCACATCTGCAGGGAACAGCTTGCACTCTTCAGAGAAAATTTGAGCTTGTTTTTCAGCAATAGCATCTATTAGTTGTATGTCCTTTGCCATCTGCTCATCAACACTATCGAAGAAGAACAAGATTTCAGGTAAAACGTACATATTGGGAAACCAAAGGAAAAACTGAAAATTCAATCTAAGGATGTCAAGGAAAGAAGGATTAATAAATTTAATTAATGACAGACCCCTTCGGGTGCATTGTAGTGAATTATCTCCTTTATCTCATACACACATGAAATATATATATATATATATATGATCTCAACCTCCATTCTGAGTTATCAGCATAAATGCTTGCCTCCACAAGATCTACAATAAGACGAAGCATTTCAGTACGATCTTCATAGCTTCCTCGTCCCTGCAACAGAAAGGCATAGCATTTGCCATGGCTTCAGGAAAAGTGTCCTAATCTCCCACATACCCAAAAGTTTTGCTAGCTCAATAGATGAGTATAATATACTGTCAATAAAATGTCACAGCGTTAGCACAAGAGAACAAATGAACCAAGTTGTCATAAACAACTCAATCTGGTATTAGGCTTTTTCAGCCACATTTATGTCCCTATTGAACTGAGCCCAATCGTTATTTGAAAGCTCACTTAGTAATAACCCAAGTCTGAACAGTCCCAATCTTAACTTTTGTAGGCTTGTTAACTCAAGCTTATAATGTTTGCTATGCAATTCTCGCTACTTTCATGACTTGGTATAATTATAAATCTCCCAAATTGTTGACCTTGCATAGTTGTATATATAGTAAAAAAGGTAACACTATCTAATAATACCTATCCTATTATATTAAATGAGTAGCCTACTTCACCTACCAACAAATTATAATACAAAAATAGGTTTGATCCAACTTCTTTAAATTACTGCCACTTGGAAATGTGATACAATGTGATATTCAATGACAATATAACAAGAGAAATACAATACGATGTGGAACAGTTGGATATCACTTGTCGCCCTCTGGTCAATACTCGATGTCAAGTAAACACTAGCCCATGCTTCTAATGCCATTGTTCTTGTGTTATTTTTCATGTAAACTTCATTTGCGAGGACATGCCTCATTTGATAACAAATTCAGATGACAGGCTTTTTTTTTTCTTTTTCTGGTATTTTATCTTTGGAGAATTCACCAATGAGAACAGGAAAGTATCCTAAATAATTTCAAATTGTATGTTGTTTGCTAGAAACCCTACCAAGTTCAAACATTTTACAGTTTTAGCCAAGCCATGCCAGAAAACAGTCATAATCATTCGCAAACAAACAACCAAATAAGAATGGGTACACTTGTCCATTACCATGGTTTTTGTGCTACTTTTCATGTAAACTTCATTTGCGAGGACATGCCTCATTTGATAACAAATTCAGATGATAGGTTTTTTTTTCTTTTTCTAGTATTTTATCTTTGGAGAATTCACCAATGAGGACAGAAAAGTATCCTACATAATTTCAAATTGTATGTTGTTTGCTAGAAACCCTACCAAGTTCAAACACTTTAAAGTTTTAGCCAAGCCATGCCAGAAAACACTCATAATCATCTAGGCACATTCACAAACAATCAACCAAATAAGAATGGGTACATGTGTCCATTACCATTATGTGGCAATATCACGATATCTCCATGTCATCTCCTACAGCCCAATTAGTGGCTCCTGAAGGCCTCATGGGGCAACACATGGATCAGCAATGATCTGCACATGCTCTTCTGGGATTGAAGCCTGAGAATTCAAAGTACAAGTGTTAAGGCACACCCATGACTCACTTGAGGCACCCCTTGGCTCTACCAAAGGAACCTCCACTTGAACAATCACCCATCGCCTCGGATCTCCTCCATGAAACTGTTCACCTACCTCCTCAGCTCCTAAGTGATCCACCACAAGGGATCTGCCTATCTCTCTCCATTCTAGCACAGATCGCCTTCAGCTCCAAGTGACCTTTCACCGACCTCACTCAGTCTGCAAGTGATCCATCATGTGTGATCTATAAAAAGTGAATCTCCAACTTACACTTGCTTTCAAAATAAGTCAATCTACGATAGGGGCAAAGCCTAGGATCTCTGTTTGGGATCACTAGAGGACCTGCAGCTTGGAGGTTGAAGTTGAGGGATTTCAAAGTTGATAAGCCTATCCCACTTAGATGACTCTACCTAACCATTCATGGGCCGAGAGGATTTTGACATAAAAACATGTGATATCTTAAAGACTGTATCATACCTAACTCTACATCATCATGATGAGGACTCAGCATGCCTACCTGCAACTATCCCATGATACATCCTCTGACATTTGTCATAGGACAGCGAGTAAGTGGGAAACCTCCAAATTGTCAAACTAAGGAGATGAGCCAGATGAGCTCTCCACCATGGTTTGATCTATTCACCAGCTTTGATCAAACAAGTCATCTACCTTGACCAAGATAACCTCTCTCCATTGGGAAACCTCTATGTTCTAAGGGTGCCTTGGTTTTCTCCTCTACCACCTCAGTTGATCTCCATCAATGAGTCCACTCCAACCACTCTTATTCACATTCAGCATGATCATCATGTGTTGCAATTGCAATTAGGACCACAATCACATATATTAATGCTATTACAACCTGAGACCAATGTTCTGAATACCATACCAGCAATAGTACTGCTTTTTACTATTGGTACGGTATGTACCAGTACAAGTATGTTTCCAAATACCATTTTGGGTTTATCACAATATGTTGTATATTTATAATTTCATGAGTATAATGAATAAAATATGAATTTTATCTTCCAAATAATATCTTTAGCATAATTACCATTGCGAAGACTAAATTTTAATATTGAAAACCAACATGCAGCTTTGTCATTAAAGATGAAACCCACCTTGCATTTTTTTTTTTCTTAACAAATTTTACAAAATCAAGTTGGCATATTATATTGCATTGTTTATATCAACCTTTCACCATTTCAGTAGAAATAAAAAGTAGGCGTATATTTCCAAAGTGAAAACCTTCTGTCTCTTTCCATTTTCTGGTTCAAGACTCAAAGCTCACATTACTTTTCTCCTCTGCCAACAGTTGGGAGATGAAGATAGAGAAGGGCCTATTGGACTCGAAGCTCACAGTGCTAGGGGGGGAGATGGGGTTGCTCTGGTTGTCAGAGGTGGAGAGATTGAGCATCTAGACATGCCTTCACAGCAGGAAAAAACAGGATCCCAGTCTTCGAAATACCCAGCTTTCATATTTTTTTCATTTGTGACTGATACACAACCTGAATAGCCAGTATTGCCAGGAAAAAAAAAAAAAAAAAAAAAAAAGAAAACCAAAAAAAGAGCAAAACTGCCGGGTATCCTCGAAATGGACCAAGATAAGCCAAAAAAATTTCCAAAATGGAACTGGTAGTTTAGTGCACTGATTTCTTTTAGGAATGAATTTTTTTTCTTTATAGAATTTTTGTAAGTTCTTTACTGACCCCAATAAAAAAAATTCGTGGAGCTTCCACCAACTATTACTTGTTATAAACAAAATAAAATAACACTAAATTATAACCAAAACTGTATGGTCAGTTCTACATAGCTTAGCATAAACAAGAAAAGATAGTTATCACACAAATGTATTTGGCAACAGAAGGTGATCAACATCAACATAGTGTCAAATATACAAGGAATAGAGCATCTCACTTGAATTGCTTCCATATCGATGGTCGTAGTGATACCCAAAAACTTTGCAATCTCCGCCAAATCTGCAACAAAAAGTAAATAAAATAAAATAAGTGATTTTTTGTAACAAACTCATAAATAGTTGTTAAAAAATTATTAAAACAACAATGGATCACGTGACCCCCCTCAGCTTTTTGATATTTATATTAGTACCCTATATAAAGATTAATTTTATTTACCCTTTAAGAAATTGTAATACTGCCTCGTCCTTAAATCATGTAAAAGTAAAACCATTTTGTTTTTTTAAAATTTTGAAAGTACACCATTCTATTCTTATTATCAATGGTCGTAGTGATACCCAAAAACTTTGCAATCTCCGCTAAATCTGCAACAAAAAGTAAATAAAATAAAATAAGTGATTCTTTGTAACAAACTCATAACCAGTTGTTAAAAAATTATTAAAACAACAATGGATCACGTGACCCCCCTCAGCTTTTTGATATTTATATTAGTACCCTATATAAAGATTATTTTTATTTACCCTTTAAGAAATTGTAATACTGCCTCGTCCTTAAATCATGTAAAAGTAAAACCATTTTGTTTTTTTAAAATTTTGAAAGTACACCATTCTATTCTTATGGCCACCCTTGTACACTTCTAACTAGGATGTCAATGGGTCAATTTTTACAACATTAATTATTTCTTTCTCATTCTGAGAGATTGTTCGGCTGGCTGTTTCTTCCATTGTGGAGCTCTTTATTGGGTCAATAGGGTTGGACTTATTGATTGTAGATTCAGTTGATTGTTTCTCCCCATTGTTAGGTTAACATAATTAGGTTGTTGATTGGGGATTTATGAGCCACATTGATGAAATTCCCGTGCTAATTGTCATATCGTATCCTATTGATTGATCAAAAAAAATTGAGTGTTTAAGTTTAATAATATCTCATTACTGCTTATTATGAAATAAATAAATAATTTCCAATGTTGTGACTGATATGCGCCTCTCTACATCTATGTTACACGGACTCTTCAAAATAAATCAAATACCCGTGTCAGACACCCAATACTCGGACAAGGGTATGGAATATGCGTCAGCAACATTTCAATTGACACTTCTTATGTAACTATATATATATAACACTATTATTATATATACATATTGTTGTAAAATTACTATAACTATCCTTTTGATATTGTAAGTTACATATAACATCACTTGATTGCAAATATAAAAATATGACATTTTTTTGCCGAGTCAATGGACCTTTAAATTTATAATTTGATGAGTCTGATCGCTAGATACATACCCGCACCCAACACCCATACCTGAGTCTGCTCTACATTAATACTCTGTTCGGTTGGGAGATTTAGAAAGGGATTTGAAAAGGAAAAGAAAAAAAGATAGGTAAAATATAAATAAAATATACCTTTATTTTACTTAATTTCACACGTCTTTTCCCTTTCGCTTTCCAAATCTCTTCCCAAATTCTTTAACCAAAGCTTTCCAAATCTCTTCCTAAATTCTCCAACCAAACACAGCGTAAATTCCTTGCTCCGCCACCAAAATCAGCAGATCATTCAACGACCCAATTGATCTTTCAAAGGAAAATATAGTCTTAAAGTAATTAACTCACATGAACAGCCTAAATTTCCAGGTTTAGAGAAATGCATTCTATGATTCTATATACCACATTACACATATACATACATACATATATAGAAATAAAAATTGAAATAGAAAGAGGCAATTACATTGGATCCGAGCGGTCTCTTCGTCGCGATCCATGGCGTCCCCTTGCAGATTTTGCTGAGAAAATGGAGACTTGTCGCCTAATAGCCTGCAAGCAATTCATGAGGTGATAAAAATGAAATTCAAAGAAAAGTATAGAGAGAGAGAGAGAGAGAGAGAGAGAGGAGGGGGGATACTTGAAGAAGAGCCATTCGAGAAGAGCGTAACGTTCCATGCCGGCGAAGAGGAGGGACTGAGAAGGTACGTTGGCTCTAGGGTAATTCAACATCGCCAACTTCCTCTGTATCTCTTCCATTTGCTTTGCCGCCATTGGATTTCACTATTCTCTCTCTATATATACAAATCCAACTTCTCACAGATCGCTCAACTACAGCCGGTGAAGAGAAAGGGAGAAGCTAAAATTTCAAATTTTTTTTCCTCGGCCTTCCTCTAAACTCCCTTTGGATGGAGGTATAAATGTGGCCCGTCCGGCCCGACCGATCCACTTGGGTTCGGGTTCTGGCCAGCTCATGCTGGGTTTTGTAAGTTTCTGTCAAAATTCGGACCGGGTTAGCTTGTAGTTCAAAAAATTAGGCTCAAGTTGAAGGGTATTCAGGTCTTGGGTTGGTTAGGCCGATGGGCCTACACTCAGGTTTGTAAAGGGTTTGAACATTTTTTTGTATTTTTTTCACAAAAAATGACATTGGGCCTCGGATAAACCGGGTCAAATCGGGCTTCAAAATGATGGCATGGGCCCAGGCCCAAGGTTCCGGATTGGGTTGAGCCCGAGCCTAATCAGTCCAAGCCCACCCCAGGTCGCCCACGGACTGCGGGCTATTTTTACATTCCTAGATGAAGGGGTTTGGCAAGAAATAATGACAATTGGAAGTCTCTCCAATTTTTTTTATTTTTTATTTTTTAGCAGTCAAGATAGGAGGTTAGTAAAGTTAGGTTATAAAGGTCATTTTGAGAAGTTAGTTAAAAGTTGATCATTTATATTTTTTTAGCTTTTTTTTTTAAAATATGTAAAAAAGTAAAGAAGTGATGTGACTCTAAGGCCTTGTTTGAGATAAATTAAAGGTCAAAAAGTCAAAAAATTACTAAAAAAAACTAAAAAGTTTATATTATTCAAGGGTAGCTTGTGGGTGAAGCTACTAAGGCAAAATTATTATTTGCCCTTTGAATTCAACTATCTAAAAAGTCAAAAAATTAAAAATCAAAAGGATAAAATTGTCATTTTGATTTTCCTACAATATTTTATTACATATTTTTTTGTAAAAAGTCAAAAAATTATTTTAAACATACATCTTTTTCTCTACTTTTTTAATCAAAAAGTTAAAAAAAAAACACTTATATAGCACATTCCAAACAACCACAAAAAAACCAAAAAATTGACTTTTAACCAGCTTGTCAAAATAAACCTAAGTTAAAGGCACCGTTGATTCACCAGCTTGAATCTCAAATGTTCTACTTATCGTATCCTAAGGTAAGGTTGCATGCCATTCGACTTGTTTGGATAGTTAAGTAGGTAAAAAATTGTGAAAAATAATGAGAGATTGTGAGAAAATGATATTGGAACAGTCTTCTGTCTAAATAAAATAAATTCAAATAATTCAAACAAAATAAAATAAAACTTACAGTATTTATTTTGTAAAACTGAATTAATAATTCAAATACCAAGTCGAGTGTGTGACACTCTACTCTTAGGACAGATTCGCCCCACTACGGTGTTTACGGTTGAGTGGCGTCTATCTCTTAGGATACAATGATCTTAACCAATTTGTAGTAACACTCCAAAACAAATTGTTCAGTGAACCAAACCTGTGTTCTAACTCTCTGAATATTTATTCCTAAAATTATATATGAAGAATAATGCACTAAAAGGAAATGGACAGCAAAAGGGCAAAATTTTAGACTCAATTTTTTTCGGATCGCCTGGACTGTTGCAAATTGATTGTATATATAGGCAAAACAAAAGACCCGAACAGGTATGGACAATTTGAATGAACAGATGCTCTATGAAAGAACAGGTGCAATAGTTAATTTCAAACTATTCTGACCATTGGTACAAAGACCATTAAATTCAAACAAATTTGAAAAGTTGTCCACGGAGGACCAAGTCAATGAACTGTAGGTAATTCATTATTTAAACTATTTCAAATATATATATATATATATATTAAACTAATTGAATATATATATATTAAACTATAGAAATAGTTAAATAAATAAATGAAGAGGTACAAATTTTAAGAAACTTCTTAGGAACCTAAAATTTGAATTTAGAATTAAATTAAATTTCCACAATTACAAATTTTAGGAAACCATTTAGGAACCCAAAATTAGAATTTAGAATTAAATTAAATTCCCACAATAATTTTTATTGAAAAAATTCAAATGAATTTTATCTAAAAAAAAATTAATGTTAAACCTGAAAACGACGTCAATTTCCCATTCACTCATAAGTGGTTTTGACGTTCCGTCTTCACCGTGTGAGTTGTCACACGGTAAGGAACACGTCACCTCTACGGACTCACCCCAAAAGACGTTTGGGGCCACTCAAATTTGGGCTAAAAAATATGCCTATATTAAACCATTTTTCCAACAATCCCCCACATGAATGGAATTTGACGGAAAGAAAATGCAACAACATGATCTATTACAGAGAGTACAGAAATTGGAAATATTCTGCAAAGGATAGATAGCTTTTGGCTTTGAACCTTCCCTTGTGAGACACTATCGGATTTACTAGCTAACTAGTGAACATGATGTCTTGAACTGTTCAGCCATTTGTGTAAACCAAGACAATAGAACTCACACAGTATATTCCCAGACACAGTTTAGTTCTCACTATTGTGTTCATTTTGGCCCTGAACAACCTGGTCTTTCATGAGTGCTCTAGAGAATTGTAGCCCTTTACAAATCTCATAGAACCGACCCAATTCACACTCACATAGGTGATTCTTATAGAGAGTATCCTACTATACTCCACTAGGTTAACCTAGATATAAGGATCATTAGAAGTTTTACTTATCCTAAAATGCTGCAGACATCACTATTTCATCATAGAAATGGGTAGGAGTTAGGCTCCCCAGTGATCCTTCTGAGTCATTCACAACTCGGTTGTCCCTTTGAACCTAGATCTTGGAATCTCCAGTCTACTAGGTTGGGTTGCCGTTGTGGTAACTCCTATTTAATAGGCTTTAGTCACATTCTCCTCGATGAATTCTCAACCAACTCTCTTGTTAACCCTTTGGTTAGTGGATCCGCTATGTTGTCTTTAGACTTAACATATTCTATGGAAATAATTTCATTAGAGAGTAGTTGTCTTACGGTGTTATGTCGATGATAAATATATCGTGACTTACCGTTATATATATGACTCTGTGCTCTACCTATAGCTAATTGACTATCGCAATGTATGCATACAGCAGACATCGGTTTTGGCCATATTGGAATATCTTCAAGGAAGTGGCGAAGCCACTTTACTTCTTCCCCAGCTTTGTCTAAAGCAATGAATTCTGATTCCATAGTAGACTTAGCAATACAAGTCTATTTAGAATATTTCTAAGATACAGCCGCTCCACCAAGAGTAAAGATATACCCACTGGTGGACTTTGAGTCTCTAATATCCGATATCCAATTTGCATCACAATATCCTTCAAATACTGCTGGATATCTAGTAAAATTCAGCCCAATGTTATGAGTAAATCGAAAATATCTTAGAACCCTTATAATTGCTTTCCAGTGTTCTACTCCTGGGTTACTCGTATATCTACTTAATTTACTTATTGCATAAGCTATATCTGAGCGAGTGTAGTTCATCAAGTACATTAAGCTTCCAATAATTTGGGCATACTCTAATTAAGAAATACTTTCCTGTACATTCTTAGAAAGATACAAATTAACATCTACAGGAGTTCTAGCAAGATGATCATCATCTTTGCTGAATTTGTCAAGTATTTTCTCAATGTAATGAGATTGTGACAAAACATATCCTTCTGATGTTTTGGTAATTTTCATATCAAGAATTACATCAGCAATGCCCATGTCTTTCATGTTAAAATATTTATTCAACATTTTCTTGGTAGTTTTAATCATATCATTATTACTACCAATGATGAGCATATCTTTACATAAAGACATACAATGGCATAACATTTGTCTGTGTTTTCAATATAAACACATTTGTCACACTCATTAATTTTAAATCCATTTGACATCATTGCCTTGCCAAATTTCTCATGCCATTGCTTTGGCGCTTGTTTTAAACCATATAATGATTTAACCAATTTACACACTTTCTTTTCTTTTCCTAGAACAGAAAACCCTTCTGATTGTTCCATGTAAATTTCTTCATTTAACTCACCATTTAAGAAATCGATTTTTACATCCATTTGATGAATTTCTAGATTGTATAGAGATGCAATGGCAATTAGCATTCTAATGGATGTTATTCTAGTAACCGGTGAGTATGTGTCAAAGTAATCAAGACCTTCTTTTTGTCTAAAACCTTTGATCACAAGTCTTACCTTGTATTTGTCAATTGATCCATCCGCTTTCAATTTTCTTTTGAAAATCCATTTGTATCCAAGGGGTTTACAACCTAGTGGCAAATCCACCAATTCCCAAGTGTGATTTTGTAAGATGGATTCAACTTCACTATTGACAGCTTCTTTCCATAAAGGAACTTCAGGACTGGACATATCCTCTTTAAAAGTTAAAGGCTTATTTTCTAACAAAAATGTTAGGAAATCTGGACCAAAAGATTTTGAGGTTCTAGCACGTTTACTGCGCCTAGGTTCCTCTTCCTCATCATGAGATCTTTTATTGTTACTAGTTTCCTGTCCAGTCTTATTTTGGAAATACATGTTCAAAGAATGATGCATTCCTTGACTCAATAATAGTATTTACATGCATTTCGGTATGTTCTGATTTATGAATCAAAAACCGATATGCACTACTATTCTTAGCATAACCAATGAAAATGCAATCAATGGTCTTAGGACCTATTTTAGTCTTTTTAGGATTAGGAATAGCCACTTTAGCCAAACACCCCCACACTTTTAAGTATTTATAGGATTATATTCTTCCATGCCACAATTCATAAGGTGTTTGATTTATTTTCTTTCGGGGTACTTTATTTAAAATATAATTAGTAGAAAATATTGCTTCCCCCTCAAATTCGGAGGTAATCCAGAATTGATTAACATGGCATTTATCCTTTATTTTAAAGTCCTATTTTTCCTTTCAGCAATTCCATTTTGCTGAGGTGAGTAAGGAGCGGTGATTTGATGAATTATTCCATGTGTTTTTACAAAATTTACCAAAAGGTGATTCATATTCACCACCTCTATCACTTCTAAGTTTCTTGATTTTCTTACCAAGTTGATTTTCAACTTCATTCTTAAATTGAATGAAAGTTTCCAAAGCTTCATCCTTAGTTCGAATTAAATAAACATAACTATATCTAGTATAGTCATCTATAAAAGTGATAAAATACTTTTTCTCACCTCTGGTTTGAATTGATTTAAAATTACAAATGTCACTATGAATTAATTCAAGTGATTTCGTACTTCTTTCAATTGAATGAAAAGGAGTTTTAGATAATTTTGCCTCAACACAAATTTTACATTTTTGATTTGAATCAATGTCAAATTTAGGTACATTCCATATTAATTAATCTACGCAAAGATCCATAATTAACATGTCCTAGTCTACCATGCCATAAATTTGAAGACTCAAACAAGTAAAAAGAAGACGTATTATTATTAATAACTGAGGGTACAACGGTCATTACATTTAACTTGAAAAGGCCATCAGACATGTAACATTTTCCTACATACATCCCATTTTTAGTAAGTACAAATTTATCACTCTCAAATACAAGCCTAAACCCATTCTTACTCAACAAAGATCCGGAAACAAGATTCTTGCGAATGTCCGGTACATGCAACACATTGTTGAGAGTAAGTTCCTTTCCTAATATCATCTTGAGTACAATCTTTCATTGTCCTTTAACTTTGGAAGTTGAGGAGTTGCCCATAAAAAGTTGTTCACCATTGTCTACTGTAGAATAAGATGTGAATATCTTTTTGTCGACACAAATATGGCGAGTAGCACCAGTGTCCACCCACCATTCTTTAGGATTTCCGGCAAGATTTGTCTCGGAAACAACTGCAGAAAGATTGATGTCTTCGACACCATTGGAAATATTGTCCACTTCAGTCATATGGGCTTGAGCAGGCTTCTTGCTTATTCTTCTTTTGCTTTTGCCTTTGCTACGGCAATCTTTGGCCCGATGTCCCTCTTTGTCACAGATGTAACATTTGCCATTAAACTTGTACTTTTTATTATCCCCCCTTTAGAGCCTTGTGATGAACTTTCTCCAGAAGACTTCCGTTTCTTGGTTTTTGAAGCATGTTCCACTACATTTGCCTTAGACTCCATAGGATGCTTACCAGCCCGCTTTTTAGAATTGCGGTTGTCCTCCTCAATCCTTAAACGCATAATTAATTCGTCCATAGAAATTTCTTTGCGCTTGTGTTTGAGGTAGTTCTTGAATTTCTTCTAGCCTTTTGGTAATTTTTCAATTAAGGCTACAACTTGGAAGGATTCACTGAGAGACATGCCTTCTGCGTGAATGTCATGCAGAATGAGTTGGAAATCTTGAGTTTGACTGATCACAATTTTTGAATCAACCATTACAAAATCTAAGAATCTGCCAACTACAAATTTCTTTGAGCCGGCATCTTCTGTTTTGTACTTTTCTCCAACGATTCCCAAAGTTCCTTTGCTGTCTTGATTGGACTGTAGACATTGTATAATGTGTTGTCAAGTCCGTTCAAGATGTAATTCTGGAAAAAAAATCGACATGTTTTCAAGCATCAATTGCAGCAACCACTTGCCGGTCAGTTTCATCATCTTTCAGGATAAGAGCATCTTCACGGAGGAAACGAGCCAGGTTTAGAGTTGTAAGATAGAACAATATTTTCTGTTGCCATCTTTTAAAGTCAGTTCTTGAGAACTTCTCTAGCTTCTCTCCATGATTTATTGGTACTGTCACCACATGAGAGAGGGTTGGTGCAATTGCAGCCACCACAGTAGTACTTGTTTGGGCATTTGTTTCAGTAGCCATTAATTCTAATTTATAAAACAAAATTATAATTAGAATTTACACTACACAGAAAATTAAACCAAATTCACAGAATTAAATTCTGTAAAAAATAAAAGAAACAAGAATGTAATTTTTATTTTCCAATAAATTTGGAAATAAAATAAAATTTTATTCAACCAAATTAATTTCACACAAGAAATTAAATTTTGTAAAATAAAAGAAATAAGAATATAACTTTTATTTTTCAATTAATTTGGAAATAAAATAAAATTTTATACAACCAAATTAATTCCACACAGAAAATTAATTTCTGTAACACTTCAATAATTAAAAAACTAAAACAAAATTTTAAGTAATGAAAACTCAGAAAATAAATTCTAAAACCCAAAATTAATTTCTGAAAAAATTCCACAAAAATATATTCTGAATTGTTAATGACACCAGTATCGTACTACTAGTTGTCAAAGAAAATAGACAGCATATTACTACTATCTGTCAAATAGCATATTTATTTATTTTTTTCAATTAATGTGGAAATAAAATAAAATTTTATTCAACCAAATTAATTCCACACAGAAAATTAATTTCTGTAACACTTCAATAATTAAAAAACTAAAACAAAATTTTAAGTAATGAAAACTCAGAAAATAAATTCTAAAACCCAAAATTAATTTCTGAAAAAATTCCACAAAAATATGTTCTGAATTGTTAATGACACCAGTATCGTACTACTAGTTGTCAAAGAAAATAGACAGCATATTACTACTATCTGTCAAATAGCATATAATCACTATTTGTTTTTTCAACCAGAATATTATTTTGTAAATCCACAGAAAATAATTTTCTTAAAAGAAGAAAGAGAAAAGGAAACAAATGAAAAAATTCTGTAAACAGAATAAATTCGAATCTGTCTTAAGATTGTTGGAACAATCTTCTGTTTAAATAAAATAAATTCAAACAATTCAAACAAAATAAAATAAAACTTATAGTATTTATTTTGTAGAACCGAATTAATAATTCAAAGACCAAGTCGAGTGTGTGACACTCTATCCTTAAGACAGATTCGCCCTGCTACGGTGCTTACGGTTGAGTGGCGTCTATCTCCCAGGATACAATGATCTTAACCAATTTGTAGTAGCACTCCAAAACAAATTGTTCGGCGAACTAAACCTGTGTTCTAACTCTCTGAATATTTATTCTTAAAATTATATATGAAGAATAATGCACTAAAAAGAAATGGACAGCAAAAGGACAAAATTTCAGACTCAATTTTTTTTCGGATCGCCTGGACTGTTGCAAATTGATTGTATATATAGACAAAACAAAAGACCTGAACCGGTATGCAAAATTTGAATGAACAGATGCTCTATGAAAGAACAGGTGCAACAGTTAATTTCAAACTATTCTGACCGTTGGTACAAGGACCCTTAAATTCAAACAAATTTGAAAAGTTGCCCACGGAGGACCAAGTCAAAGAACTGTAGGTAATTCATTATTTAAACTATTTCAAATATATATATATATATTAAACTAATTGAATATATATATATTAAACTATAGGAATAGTTAAATAAATAAATGAAGAGGTGCAAATTTTAGGAAACTTCTTAGGAACGTAAAATTTGAATTTAGAATTAAATTAAATTCTTACAATTACAAATTTTAGGAAACCACTTAGGAACCCAAAATTTGAATTTAGAATTAAATTAAATTTCTACAATAATTTTTATTGAAAAAATTCAAATGAATTTTATCTAAAAAAAAAAATTAATGTTAAACCTGAAAACGACGTCAATTTCCCATTCACTCATAAATGGTTTTGACGTTCCGTCTTCACCGTGTGAGTTGCCACACGGCAAGGAACACGTCACCTCTACGGACCCACCCCAAACGGCGTTTGGGGCCACTCAAATTTAGGCTAAAAAATATGCATATATTAAACCATTTTTCTAACAAATGACTCTCACCAAACCTATATTTTGTTTCACATAAAAAATGATGAGATCTGATAAGGAAGTAATTGAGTTTAATGAAATTTTTCTAAACTATCAAAATTACTTTTATGAAAAGACATAGTCTAATAATATGAAAGGTTATTTTGATAAATTGAGATATAATATTTGTTTTTCTTATTTACTTCATTCAAATAAGATAGGTGAGAAATTGCATTATTTTCTTTTTTTATTTATTCAAACATAATAGTAAAAAATCATAATATTATTTTTCTTTTCTCACCTCGCCTCATCTCACCTCACGACGCAAACGGAGTGTAAAATTCTGATTACATGTAAAGACTATTTATTGGTGTTATTTTGAATATATGGAAAATAAAATAAAAGTCTAAATATACATGAAAAAAATTGAGAGAATTAATTATAAAATATGAAAAAATTAGGAAAATTATAAAATAAAATAAAATAAAAAATCTAAAGTTTGAGTCTCACAATAAAGTAAATTCTAAATTTTTAATTTTATCAATTTAAATCTTAAATTTTTATTTTTTTTTCAATCTAAACCATTTATCTATTTCAAGTAAAATAGATGGAAAAAATAGTATTTTAGATATTTTATGTATATCTATATTAAGTTTAATGACAAAAATAATTTTTTTCCATCGGTTTTATTTAACAAAAATAAGTAAATAGTTTAAATTGAAAACATATAGGGTTTAAATTGACAAAATTTAAAATTTAAAATTTATTTTGTTACAAAACACAAATCCTAAATTCTTTTTTGTAATTGTCCCAAAAATTTATGATTTTATGTATTAATTTTTATAATGAATACCATTGATCTCAAAATATTTTTTTAGACATATAGTGATATTTTCTCAAAAAATTTTAAAAAAAAAAATTCAGGAAAAAGGGTACTTGAGACCACCAAAAAAACATTACAAAAAAGTTGGAGAATGTTTTTTAATTGCAATAGTAATTAAAAAAAAATGCAAAAATAATCAGAGTTTCTATTTACATAACAGAAATGTCTCATTCTCTATCTCATTTAAGAATTTGTTCTACATGTCTAACCTATATTCTGTTTGATTTGTGTTTCTAAGTGTATTGGGTTATGCAATTAATTTTTCATGTATCTTTGACAAATTTTTAATTATGTGTCCCATTGTTATAAAATAAGCATACAGTCACTTGATAAGTCGGACCTAATTTAATTTCATTATGGTGCTGTTTGGGAAGAAAGAGTTGAGGCTATTATAGCCTCATTTGTGAAATAAGCCAAAAAGCCTGTAAATCAAAGTTTTTCAAAATAAAAATAAAAATAAAAATTAGCTGCAACTGCCGGAGTGCCTACACTGTCACATTGACAAAATGTTCCATCACTTGGTTATTTACGATATTGCCCCTTTATATCAATTTAAAAAATTGTAATCTTAGGGACAAATTTGTCATTGTAACTTCAAACATCATTTCAACACATTTTTCAATACAACAACTCAAATAAAAATCCATCTCATCTTTCCAAACACAAAAACTAAAATAGCCTACTAAAATAGCCAAAAAGCTAAAAAGCCTCTAAAATAACCACTTTCCAACGAGGCCTATATCTAATTTCTCATTACACTTAGGTTCCGTTTAGAAATTGACTATTTTAATTGAGTTTTTGACATTTTATAAATATAAGAAAGAGTGATATGATTATTTATAATTAATTTTTGGCTTTTTAACTAAACTCAACTTCCCAAACGAAGCTTTATAATAAAATAATTTTATAAAGTATTAATCACTGCATTTGTTTCACATCTTTACTTCACTTCCCAAATGTATTTATGTAATAAATGTCATGGATGTTTAGGGTACATTATGTCACGATCCAAACCCGGTACTCAAAGGCTCGACGTTACAACAAGATAAAAATAAAATAATTTTAATAATTTTGTAATCGTAGAGCAAGCGAATAAATTAAATAGAATAAAATAAAATAATTGGGTACCTAATGTTTATTAAAAGGAAACAAACATGGTCATTTGGGATTTTATTTTATTCCAAGTGTCCAATTAGAAATACAGATAGTACAAAAAAGAAAACACGATGGTTTATCCTTCATCTTGATCTTGCTAAGTCTCATCATTTGAAAGGGGTAACAGCTATAAGCACATAGCAGAGTGAGAAATATTATACTGTGAGTATAGGGGCACAAAATAGCCATGGATAGTTATTTAAGCTAAAACACTAACATTATTAAAGTTGCATAAATAAATTATTTAAGTGGCAGAAATTGAAATAAAAATTACGTAAATAGCTATAACCACGGTACAGAACAGAGGTCACTAGGGTGACAATCAGAACAGGGGTCAATGGATCCATGACAAACAGATGACCACAAAACGGCCAAACAGGGGGCCAATGGTTTATTTAAGTCCTCTAAGGCGTGGGACTCCCATGGTGGTATTTACAAAAAATAATTGTTTACAAAATCACTGTCAAATAATTATTAAAAGTTAAACAGACATATTCATGGGTTTTAATTTAAGCAAATAGAGTTCAGAAAATAAGCCACGTAATTGAAATATTAATGTAACCATAAAACATAAGTCATATAAATAAATTATGATAACTCAAAACATTCGTAAAATATATTATAATAACTCAAGACATATTTAAAACATGTTATGATAGCTCAAGGTATAATATAACTCACATTTGCTATAAAATTCCCCTTGTTTTTCACGTACTCCCGAACCTCTAATGCTATACTCTTCCTTTTATCACTTTACTAAGTTTGTTGCTTCCTCACTCTACCCCAACGCCCTCTATTTATACTGAACTAAGGCCCCGTTTGTTTCCAGAGATGGAATGGAGGGGATTGATAGTGAGGGGATTAATAGTGAGGGGATTGTTAGTGAGGGTCGTTTGTTTTCAGAGATAGAATGGAGGGGATTGATAGTGAGGGGATTAATAATGAGGGGATTGTTAGTGAGGGGATTGATAGAGAGGGGATTAGTAGTGAGGGGATTGATAGTGAGGGGATTAGTAGTGAGAAATTGTTAAATTATTTTTATATAAAATAATAAAACAAATAAAAAAATATAAAAATTAAAAATTATATTTTAAAAAAAATTTCCAATATATAAAAAATAAAAAAAATAAAAAAATTTCCAATCCCCTCACTATTTTTCTAATACCATCTCTACCTCCTCACTATGAATCCTCTCCCCAAGGGTATTAGTAATACCAAGGTATTAGTAATACCCTCCCTATCTCTCAAAACAAACAAGGTATTAGTAATACCAAGGTATTAGTTAGTCCCAAGGTATTAATAGTCCCAAGGCTATCTCTCAAAACAAACACTCCATATACTAATCCCAAAGTACTAATAATCCTAATCCCCTTGCTATAACTCAAAACAAACGGGGCCTAAGAGTGAGGCCCAAGCTACAATACGCACGTGGAAGTCCTTTCTCTTTGCCACCTGTATCGAATACACATGTAGAAGTTCCCTCTTTGCCACCTGTCTTTACCTCAAGAATCACCGAGGGCCCTAGTAACCATTGGCCCATCGAAATCTTGTTTGACTTTTTTTTTTTTTTTAATTCAATTCTAAAGGTTATAATTCCTAAAATTACCTATGATTATACGTTAGGTTCACGTCTAAAAACATCACCACCTAACTATAAAATATCACTTACCACTTACTTAAATATTTAACGTGCAGTGCCTCACAATTTATTTCCTTAACAATTTAATCGATTAATTCCCAATTTCCTAAATTATGCATTTATTTATTTATTTATTTATTTTTATTATTATTTTTTTTATTTTATTGTATTTATTTTATTAATTAATTAATTATTTTTTATTAATATAATCATGGTAAAAATTCGGGTGCCACAATTCTCCTCCCCTCAAAAGAAGTTTGTCCCCAAACTTGACGTACATTGGTTTTCGAAGAGGTATGGGTATTTGACTCGCATTTGACTTTCAGTTTCCCACGTTACTTCTTCGACACGATGGTTTGTCCATAAGACTTTTATAAGAGGTATAGTCTTGTTTCGAAGGACCTGATCACGACGATCGAGAATTTGTATTGGTTGTTCTTCATAAAAGAGGTCTTCTTAAACTTTCAGGTTCGTATAATCGACAACATGCTCTGGATCTCGAAGATATCGACGAAGCATTGAAATGTGAAACACATTGTGGACATTGGATAATTCGGGTGAAAGTGCAAAGCGATATGCCACAGGACCAATCCTTTCGAGTATCTCGAATGGCCCGTGGGTTTAACTTTCCTCGTTTTCCAAATCGGATAACCCCTCTTGTTGGTGAGATCTTTAGGAACACATGATCTCCCATTTGAAATTCGAAGTCTCATCTCTGTGTATCTGCATAGCTTTTTTGGCGACTTTGGGCAGTGTGAATTCGTTGTTGGATGAGTTGAATTTTATCGTTCCTTATTTGCATGATCTTGGGGCCTAACAGTTTCCTGTCTCCGACTTTCATCCAACACAGAGGTGATCGACATTTTCTTCCGTATAGTGCATCGTATGGTGCCATTCCAATACTTGTAGAGTAGCTATTATTATAGGCGAAATCCACCAAAGGTAGGTGATCATCCCAATTACCTTTAAGGTCTAGCACGCACACACATATCATGTCTTCCAAAGTCTGGATTGTTCTTTCGGCTTGTCTATTAGTTTGCGGGTGATAGGCAGTGTTAAATTTCAGAGTGGTTCCCAAGGTCTCTTGCAATTTGTTCCAAAAGTAAGACACGAAGTGGGGGTCTCTATTGGATACGATTGAAACTGGGGCATCGTGCAAACGAATGATTTCCTTAATGTATAGAGTGGCAAACTTAAAGAGAGAATACGTGATTCTGATTGATAGAAAATGCGCTGACTTCGTCAATCGATCTACGATAACCCATATTGCATCATTTTTCGAGACTGATTGCAATAGTCCGACCACAAAGTCCATAGTAATATGCTCCCATTTCCGTTTAGGAATAGGGAGTGGTTGCAACATTCTTGGACGTCTCTGGTGTTCTACTTTAACCTGTTGATAATGCAGGCATTTGGAGACGTGACTTGCTATGTCTTTCTTCATTCTTGCCCACCAAAAGCATTCCTTTAGATCGTGATACATCTTCGTATTGCCAATGTGAATCGCAAACCTCGAGCTATGAGCTTCTACCAATATCGTTTTCTTGAGTTCTAGAAGGTCAGGTACACAAATTCGATTCCAAAATTTTAGCATCTCCTTGCTCATCGTAAAGTCAGGATTGGGTGTGCTTCTTTGCTTCTCGTACTTTTTCTTCAAAAGTTTGTCTTCACATTGGTAGACTTTGATTTCTTTAATCAACTCGGGTTCCACGATTATGTTGGCGAGCAGCCTATTGATCTTGTGGGGAACGAGGGTACATGCCAAATTTTGGTCGTCTTTCGACTCAATGCATCTGCTACTACGTTAGCTTTGTCGGGGTAGTGATGGATTTCTATATCGTAGTCCTTCATAAATTCTGGCCATTGTCGTTGCCTCATATTCAATTCCTTCTGTGTAACCAGATATTTGAGACTCTTGTGATCTGTGTAAATTTTGCAGGTTACTCCGTAGAGATAACGACGCCAGATTTTGAGGGCAAAGATTACTGCGGCTAATTCCAGATCGTGGGTTGGGTAGTTCTTCTCATGGGTCTTTAGTTGACGTGAGGCGTATGCAATGACCTTCCCATTTTGCATAAGAACGTAACCCAAACCATTGTATGAGACATCACTATAAATTACAAACCCTTCTGTTTCTGCGGGGAGTGCTATTATAGGAGCCATCACGAGTCTGTTCTTCAATTCTTGGAAGCAACGTTCCTGCTTGTCGGTCCATTCAAAGGGTGTGTTCTTCTGAGTTAGCTGGGTCAAGGGTGATGCTATCTTCGAGAAATCTTGCACGAAGCACCGGTAATAGCCGGCTAGACCCAAGAAACTTCGAATCTCAGACACCTTAGTAGGTCGTGGCCAATCCATGATTGCTGCAACCTTTTGGGGGTTAATTGAGATGCCATCTTTATTAATGACGTGACCGAGAAAGTGTACACTAGTGATCTAGAATTCGCATTTCTTCAACTTGGCATAAAGCTTGTGATCACGTAGTGTTTGTAGAGCTCTTCGCAAGTGGCGCTCATGATCTTCTGGCGATTTGAAGTATATGAGAATGTCGTCAATGAAGACAATGACAAACTCGTCAAGATAAGGTTTGAACACTCGATTCATGAGATCCATGAAGGCCACTGGAGTATTTGTAACGCCAAATGGCATGATGAAAAACTCGTAGTACCCATAACGAGTTCTGAAGGCAGTCTTTTTGATGCTTTTCGTTTTGACTTTTAGTTGATGGTAGCCAGAACGCAAGTCAATTTTCGAAAATACTTGAGCACTTTGCAATTGATCGAACAAGTCGTCAATTTGTGGCAGAGGGTATCGATTTTTTATGGTGAATTTGTTTAGTTCACGGTAATCGATGCATAACTTCATCGTGCCATCATTTTTCTTTATGAATAGTACTGGAGCTCCTCATAGGGAGGTACTTGGTCAAATGAAACCTTTGTCTAATAGTTCTTGGAGTTGAGTCTTCAGCTCTTTTAATTCTGTCATGGACATACAGTAAGGGACTTTTGAGATTGGTTGTGTACCAGGTTGGGTTTCAATGGTGAATTCGATTTCTTGGTCAATTAGAGTACCAGGTAGGTCTTCAGGAAATACATCCAAGAATTCTCGTACCACGCGGATTTCATCAAGTATGGGGGTCTCTTGTTGAGTATTGATCACATAACAGATACAACTACAACAACCCTTTCTTAGAAGCCGTTGGGCTGTCATGAAGGATATAGCACATGGAGGGGAAGAAACTCCAGTTCCATCAAAGACAAGTTCGAGTTGGTTTGGCAACCAAAAGGAGACCTTTTTGGCTTCACAATCGATAGAGGCATGGTTGACAGCCAACCAATCCATTCCTAAGATCACATCAAAGGTACTAATACAGAGGGGAATCAAGTCTACGTGTAAGGTTTCACCTTTAAAGGATACATACAAGATTTGTACACACCAGCACTAAGGGTGAAGTTTCTAGAAAGAAAAGACACAGATAGTATATATCCTAAGGGTTCAAGTGTTGATGCCAACTTGGTAGCAAAGTGTGGTGTAACAAAAGAATGGGTTGACCTAGAGTCAAAGAGAACATGAGCTAAGTGACCACAAACAGAAAGTGTACCTAACACAACATTCTCAGTAACTTCCGGGTTTCCAGGCACCAGGGCGAAAGCTTTTCCTTGGTGTTTTTGGTCCTTCCTCACTCGTCCAGGTACCGCAGGTTTTCGGACTGGTTCAGAGGGGCTGGCTGTAGAACTGGAAAGCTTTGGACAATCTCTCAGCAAGTGGCCAACTTGGCCACATCTAAAGCAAGCTCCCGTGTCTCGACAACATTGTCCCCAATGAATCCTTCCACAAGTAGAGCAAGTTGGAATGGTGTTACCTCTGGGATTTGTAGGACCTTGATTGCTTGAACTGGTTGTGCTCGTATTTACCCTCTTGAACTGGTTGTTCCCGCAGTAAATCTGGAAAGTATTTTTCATAGAATACCTCCAAGAATCTTGCCCAAGTCACAATATCTTCTTTCTCCAGGGTAAGAAGCCACCATTCTTATGTATCATCCTTGAAGGTGAATGTGGCAAAAATCACCTTCTATCAAAAAAATTTCTCCATATCTCTGACCCAAGCTTCTACCACCAGTGGGTTTATACTGCCAGTAAATATGATAGGTTTCAAGTCCTGGAACTATTTTGTTGTAGTTGGCTCTTCTCGTCGTTCAGGCATTCTGTTACTTATGTTGGTTTGTAAGGCTTGCGAAAAACTGGTAACTACTCTTTCCATAATTTGCTCCATTGGGTCAGTACCGCCGATCGACGATCCGGTTCCATTTCCATCATTAGCCATTACTATAAGGTGAAAACGATTAGTGGACTTCCTTTTATTTTTTTGTTTTTGTTTTTTTTTTTTTTGAACCACTTGGTATATTTAATTATCACAATATCATATCTATGATTCACAAAATACTATAACAGTACATATATAATTTTTTCTTATGCAAAAGAAAAGATAATAGTACAACGTACTTAATATACAGTCAAGAGTTAGTATCTAATCCTATTAATGCAAAAACAGAAGGATTAGACTAATCATGGTCAGGTCACAAAAAAACAGGATCTCCTGGTCAGATATCTAGAAGGGACCGTTAGGCCACCATGAGAATTGGCTCTGGAAAACTGGCCCATGAAATAACCCCGCGAGCTCACTTTGCACGAGGGGCTCAAACTCCCACCCACTGAGCTCTACTCCAAAGCACCGCCATCCTACCCGGACCATGTAGACAGGAATACCGTGATCATAACCCCAAAACTCTTGTCCGGTAATCCGCACCGATATCTCCAAGTATGATACACTGTCAGTGAAGTCCACAGCTGTGGTCTGGACAATGTGCTGTAAATGAGGTGTCGTAGTGCGAATGTGGCTGCTAGGATATGCGTGTCCCCTCCTCTCTGCAAAGCCTAAGGGTAGAGGTGCGACCAGAAAATGCGGTTGTCCTAGGTCCGGAGCAAGACCAACAATGTGGGTCGGCCCTATGTACCTCTCACAAGTGCTGCCTTGGCTAAGCCTCCAAAATAAGAAATGCTCATCGAGGTTGACCTGCAAATATACGGGTCGCAACATGAGTCGGTCAAGTTTCGGGTGGGCTTGCCTGACAAGGCTCTCCAAATCACCCTAACCTTCTAATAAGTTTGGACAAGATGAGCTCCTGGGGGCTCGAACCAAAATAGCTCCATAAGGTCGGTCATTTCCTACAACACAGGAAAACTTAGCCTAGACATTAGAACATGGTTTACTTGTGTTAGACATACCAAATAATATCATTTTTTTTTTTTTGGAAATAATTTTCAATTCAAATAATGTGTAGCTGTATAGAAAAATTTAACAACATATACTAATTTTATTTAGAGAAAAGAAACCATTGCTCTGATACCACTTCTGTCACGACCCAAACCCAGTACCCAAAGGCTCGGCGTCGTAACAAGCTAAAAATAAAATAATTTTAATAATTTTGTAGTCGTAGCGCAAGCGGATAAATTAAATAGGGGTTAATTACACTAATAGTCCCTATAGTTTGGGACTTGTGTCACTTTGGTCCCTGACTTTTCAATTGCGACACATTTGACCCTGAATTTTGAATCTTGTTCCAAATAAGGACAATTGAAAATATTATTAGATTTTTCAAGGGTAAAATCTTCAATTTGATAAAATATAAACTAATTTGACAAAAATAAATGTCAAAAAATATTTTAAATTTTTTTAAAATTATTTTTATCCACCAATGATAAAATTATGTAAAATTAATAAATATTACATGATTAATTTTACATGACAATCATCCAAACACATAATAAAAATTAATTTGGTAAAAATAAATAAATAAATGTCTAAAAGATTTATTAATTTTACATAATTTTATTTTTAGTAGGTAGAAATAATTTTTAAAAATTCAAAAATATTTGTTTGACATTTATTTTTGTCAAATTAATTTATATTTTATCAAATTGACAATTTTACCCTTGAAAAATCTAATTATATATTCAATTGTCCTTATTTGGAACAAGATTCAAAATTCATGGTCAAATGTGTCACCATTGAAAAGTCAGGGACCAAAGTGACACAAGCCCCAAACTATAGGGACTATTTGTGTAATTTGTCCATTAAATAGATTAAAATAAAATAATTGGGTACCTAATGTTTATTAAAAGGAAACAAACATAGTCATTTGGGATTTTGCTAAGAAAACACTGTGGTTTATCCCCCATCTTGATCTTGCTAAGTCTCGTCACCTGAAAGGGGTAACAGCTATAAGCACATAGCAGAGTGAGAAATATTATACTGTGAGTATAGGGGCACAAAATAGCCATGGATAGTTATTTAAGCTAAAACATTAACATAATTTAAGTTGCATAAATAAATTATTTAAGCTGCAGAAACTGAAATAAAAATTACGTAAATAGCTATAACCACGGTACAGAATAGAGGTCACTGGTGTGACAATCAGAATAGGGATCAATGGATCCATGAAAAACAGAGGACTACAAAGTAGTCAAATAGGGAGCCAATAGTTTATTTAAGTCCCCCAAGGCGTGGGACTCCCGTGGAGATACTTACAGAAAATAGTTGTTTACAAAATCATTGTCAAATAATTATTAAAAGTTAAACAAACATATCCATACATATTAATTTAAGCAAATAGAGTTCAGAAAATAAACCACATAATTGAAATATTAACGTAACAATAAAACATAAATCATATAAATAAATTATGGTAACTCAAAATATTCGTAAAATATATTATGGTAACTCAAGACATATTTAAAACATATTATGATAACTCAAGGTATAATATAACTTACCTCTGCTATAAAATTCCCCTTGTTTTTCATGTACTCCCGAACCTCTAGTGCTATGCTCTTCCTTCTATCACTTTACTATGTTTGTTGCTTCCTCACTCTAACCCAACGCCCTCTATTTATACTGAACTAAGAGTGAGGCCTAAGCTAGGAGATACACATGTAGAAGTCCTTTCTCTTTGCTACCTTTATTAGATACACACGTAGAAGTTCTCTCTTTGACACCTGTCTTTTCCTCAAGAATCACCAAGGGCCATAGTAATCCTTGGCCCACCGAAATCTTGTTTGGCTTTTTTTTTTTAATTCAATTCTAAAGGTTATAATTTTTAAAATTATCTATGATTATACGTTAGGTTCACGTCTAAAAATCTCACCACCCAACTATAAAACATCATTTACCACTTACTAAAATATTTAACGTGCGGTGCCTCACAATTTATTTCCTTAACAATTTAATTGATTAATTCCCAATTTCCTAAACTATTTATTTATTTATTTATTATTATTATTATTATTATTATTATTATTATTATTATAATTATGGTAAAAATTTGGGTGCCACACATTTTATTTAAAAAATGATAGAATTCATATGGGAAATGAGTTTTTGTAAAATATTTAAGTAATATATAGTCCTCTTTTAGTTTGTCCGAATTTTACCACATATCAAACCTCATATTTTCTCCTTACACACATTCTTTTTTCTTTTCTTTTTTTTTGGGGGGGGGGAGGGGGGGAATTATTTATCAGTTGGACATAAAAAACAAATTACACAAATATGAAACTTTTTACTTGTACCCCACCACAAAATCACTTGTATCCTCTATATTTTTGTAATTTTTTTCTCTACTCCACTGTTAAGTAATTTCCTTTTTTTTTTTCCTCACATTTTTTATTGCTTTAATCATCCAACAAACTAACAAGAACTCTTTT
This sequence comes from Camellia sinensis, assembly GCF_004153795.1. Taxonomy (NCBI): domain Eukaryota; kingdom Viridiplantae; phylum Streptophyta; class Magnoliopsida; order Ericales; family Theaceae; genus Camellia; species Camellia sinensis. The sequence continues at coordinate 1,209,294 of NW_021026548.1, read as the reverse complement.
TTTTATTTTTTCTTTTAGCAAAAATTTCAAGGGTAAACTACCAATTGGTCCTAATAGTTGGATTTAATTCCCATTAAGTCCTATTGAAAATAAGTCTTGATAAAATTGTCGCTAAAAATAATTTTTTGTGACAATTTTTTATATGTCACTAAAAATTGACAATTAGTGACTTTTTTTGTCATGATTTTTATAAATTGTGGGTAAAACTTACCATTAGTGACTTTTTTTATGAAATTTTTTTTCTATAGGATCTATTAGACAATAAATCCACTTATTAGGATCTATACGTAAGTATCCCAAAGTTTCAAAACTTGCTTTTCAATTTGATCAATATTGGAGATTATTTGCTTAAACCTTACAAAAATTGAAAAATAACATATGTTTTTTTCCCATTGTTTTGTCGTTACCTTTTTTTTTAGTTTATCAATATTTAGCACATTTTGCTATGTTTTTTTCACTCTAATTTCTCCATTTATTTTTTTCCCGACAATATTCTGGACATTCTGGTAAGTCTCCAACGATGTTCTTAATGTCCAACGAATGTTTTGGACATTCTGGCAACTTTCATTGATGTTCAGAACACTACGGTGAACTTCCATTGTGTATCGAACTTATTGGTAAGTTCCCATTTTTCTTTTTCTTTTTTTTCTCTCTAACATTATTTTCCTCTCACATGTCTCATCCATTTTGATATATGGGCCTTATTTGGGAAGTTAGCTATTTTAGTAAGTTATTTTAGTTTTTGACTATTTTAATAAGCTAAAATTTTTGTGTTTAGGAAGACGATTGGATTTTTTTGTAGTTTGATGTGATATTTGTGAGAGAAAAAGTAAAATGATTATGGGTTTGATATGACATTTTGTCTTATTAGTTATTTTAACTTATTTTTGTCTTTTTATAAATTTTAGCCAAAAAAACTAAAAATTCACTTGCCAAACAGGGCCATGATTTCAAGGTGATGAGTGGCGGCAATAATGATCAAAGTGGGAAGAATTGTTAGAAAACAATGGTTTTTTGTGTGACTTCAATGCAATATTAAAGTGGGTGTCAATCCTCAATTGAGGTGGATTAAAGTGGGTTTAGATTCTCTGTAGTGAAATGTTTACACCACCAAAAGAATGACCAAAAACCATTAAGATTTGAATGAAAACTTGACTCATTAAGTTGGCCTCATGAAAGAGGTGTTGGGAAAGGTGTGAAACCTTCTATCCTACATTAATTGTAGAGGGGAGTATTGATGGGTATTGAAATCCCATTTTTCACCGAAGGGTGTGAGCCCTTTGAGGAATCTGAATTTTCTGAAGGAAGGGAGTTATTGATGCTTCAAGAATAGACTTAGGCTAAGACTATGTTCCAAGTTGATTATGCAAAAATTGCCACACGTGCGCGCGTCGCCCACCTAGAGCGGGTCGTGGATTGTGGGCTTGGGCTTGAATTAAGTGTGGGGGTTGGGTCGAGTTCTTGGCTCACCCATCTTAATCTTTTTGGGCCAGGCCAGATATGTGGCTGTAGGATTATACATATTATACATCTGTATATAGAAAATGTGTAACCCCTCTACATTTATGATAGATTAATCCATCATTTTTTCAGATTCATTATTGACAGTTTCACAGAGTTAAATCCTGCATTTGATAAAAGGAGTCTCTTCCTCGCTCCCTCCATGTATATAAAATTAAGGAGGCCCTTCTCCTTCAGTTTCGACACTAGAAATTTTGCTATCTTTGTGTTCTTCCAAAAGTTTTCCTCCAGTTTTTATTCTTCCTAGTGAGAAAGTATGCCTGAGTTTTGTTCGCTGAAGATATATAGTAGGTGCATTGAAGTAGCTGGTCTAACCATCGTATCCTAGGAGACAGATGTCGAAGAACCTCCAGCACCCAACCAGTGAGGCAGCAAATCTGTTTTAAAGAAACTGTCTATTGCAAGTTTCGGTTTGCTTCCTTTTTGCCATTTTATTTTATTCTGTAATTTTGTTCCATCCACTTGTACTTTTTCAGCATGTTTCTTGTTCTGAAATTTAAAAGTGTTACATATGAATCTATTTGTTTTAAGTATATAATTTTTACAACAAGCTTAAAACAGATTTTATATATTTTCCATGAAATTCATACCTGTTACAGTGGGGGAAAAAAAAAGATTTGCCTTGCATTCCCTTGATTTCATGCTAGTGTTTTATTTGATAGAATAATGCATGACTATTCTTGTGTACAAAGATAATTCGGTTATGCAGTTTTATGATTCTGTTTATGTACTTGCACATGATTCATCCTTATGAGTAAATTAATATATTTTTGTTTGCTAATAAACAGATTCATGATTGTCATGAGTTGTACATTGCTATACAGTGAATTAATGCATGCTACTGTTTTCATTGTGTGCACTGTTTGCATAGTAGTTGTTTATTATAAAATAGTACTTCATACCTATCCTGCTATGTGTAGACTCGACTTTCTTCGCGCGCCCCCTTTTGAAGAGGTGCGAATTAGTCTCCTACAGTTCGGGCTCCTGTCACGGTTCTGAATCTAATCTCACAAAGTGCAATGTGAGACTGATAAACACCAAAGAATCCAATCCGGCAAATCATTTTGGAAAATCAGATTTTAAATCAGATAATGCTAAAATTAGACTGCTTTGCCAGATTACAGAGTCGCCACCTAAATATTTTATTTTGGGAAATTTAGGAAACCTTGACTCGTGCCAAAGGCCACGTGTCGATCATCACCAAAGTTGCCTCGACTCAAGAACTTGGGCATAAGAGGGGAAGGTCCTGAAATGAGCACCCCCGCTCGCCCGATCAAAGGATCGGCCTCTACTAAACATGATATGTTGTTTTATAAACCTCATGTGTTCTTATCTAGTTATTAGCTAACTTTACTATGTGACGCACACATACAAGTATAGACTAGATTGCGAGAATTGGAACAAAATAACTTATGTTTGTTTTTGAAAATGGTTTGAAAGTGCCACTCGCAAGTGGGCTAAAGCGTGGATTTTCCACCCTCAAGTGGGCTTAAAACATGATTTTTCCACTTCACAAAGTGGGCTTAAAACTCACATTTATCGAATTGTTCCAATTCAAGTAACAAAGCCTTCACCCACAGGCATTCATGCAATTTAACAAATAAGCACATAGCCTTATGGCAAGCATGCTATCATGGCATCACTCACACTTATTGTCACGCCCCCAAACCGCCCCTAGTAGTTTGGTGCCGTGATGGCCAGTAATCCGTGATTACCGAAGGCCAACTTCCAAAATTCACACACAATCAGAGTACAATATACGGGGCTCACAAGTGCGGAAACAATAATCTAAAATACAAGTGGTCCATAAGAGCAGTGCATAAGCCAAATGGAATGGAATGGCATATTACATAGC
>NW_021026548.1:1075258-1205707 GCF_004153795.1 Camellia sinensis | reverse complement strand
ATGACCTAGGCTTAACATGACAGGAAAGGGACAAAGCATGCATACAACACTTAGGCAAATCTCATAAGCACAAAACAAGACAGGCACCTTTACTTAGGCAAAACAAGTCAAAGTCTGCAAATGCAAGCTTAACAAGACAAAATCACGCAATGTACATGAACATGACTAAGACATGAACGTGGGTTATTACATACTTCCCCCCTTAAAGAAGTTTGGTCCCCAAACTTCACTTACCTTGTTCCAAAACGACTCCCGATGTCGAGTTCTTATCTCTTCTTATCATCCTTAGCCTTTACCTTGGGACAATCCTTAATACGATGACCCATCTCACCACATTCAAAGCAAGCCCCCGATGCCCAGTGACAAACTCCAAAATGTCGCTTCTGGCAACTTGTACATGTCGGCCTGGCGCCACCTTCCCGATTACAAGGCAAAGCTTTATCAAAACCTTAAGAACATAACTTTATTAAAAATACCACTCACTCTAGTTCTTGGGACGTCGGGATCAAGGCAAAGGTCCAAGTCCTACAAACACATGGCAAAGTCTATTGAACGCACTCTTAAAAACAAGCTTCACATGAATGCAAATGATCTAGGGGAAACATGCTGAAAACATCTAGGGAAAACATGCTGAAAATACCTAGGGAAAACATGCTGAAAACACCTAGGGAAAACATGCTGAAAACACCTAGGGAAAACATGCTGGAAACACCTAGGGAAAACATGCTGAAAACACCTACGGAAAACATGCTGGAAACATCTAGGGAAAACATGCTGGAAACATCTAGGGAAAACATGTTGAAAATACCTAGGGAAAACATGCTGGGTACCAACCAGGTCCTGGAATGGATGCACAGAGATGATCTAGGCTAAAACGACCTAGCTGGGTGAACTCAGGAGGTCTTGGCCGAGGTCCCACACCTCTTGGCCGAGGTGTTGTTACCTAGGCTTCAGTATGCAGCTGCCTGCCGAGGTGTTACAAGGTGCCGGCATGGGTGTACCATGGTCGGCCTAGGTGTGCAGTGGTTAGCCTAGGTGTGCATGCAAGATAAACTAGCATGCAAGTGATCATGCAAGGTAGGCCAAGGTGAGATACGATGCTTGGCCTAGGTGTGTGATCTAGGCAAGAGTGGTGTCGGTGATCACACCTAGGGAAATGAAGCCTGGAAATCTGGGTTTCCTCCTTGAAGAACATGAAGAACATGAGCATGAAGAACATGAAGAACATGAATGCTAAAATCATAACTTGTTATTACAAGATCTGGGATTTCATGACATGAGTTCGAAAACATGGACCTGGGTACCCATACTTTGAAAATCATGCAAGAACAAACACAAAAACATGGATCTAGGCATGAGCCTTCGGATCAAAACATGACTTTTCTTGAAGAACACATGAATGCCATTTTCTCTTTCTAAAACCGAACTTCAAAGCAATGCATGGCTTACAAATCATTTTCAATCATGCAATGCAATAACATAAACATAAACAACATCATGAGCAGATCAAGAATCTAACCTTAGAACGCGGATCTAACGGTTGGATCTCTAGGAATCAAGCTTGGAAATCTACTCTCTCTCAAGAACTCTTCTCCCTCTTCTAGAGCTTCTCTCTCTACTCTCCAAAACAAGATACAACAAATGAGGGGTTTCTCTCTCTGCCGGCTGACTTAACTCTCGGCTCGGACACGTGGCAACGGTTGGTTGGTTCTCTTCAAAAAGGTGATAGATTGACAAGACAAGGCCCTGACAAGGCGTATCTAGCAAGCTAGATGGCAAGGGAACTCCGGCAAGTAATGATCTCGGCTTAGGACAAAGCTTCGGCAAGTAAGGCTCCAATGACCTCGGCTAGGACGGATAACACTTGACCTAGCTGTGCCACACCTCGGCCTAGATGTGCCACACCTCGGTCTAGGTCATTCCAATCCCAGAACAAGATCACTAGGTGCAAGGATTAAGGATCTCGGATGCCTAGGTGATAACACCTCGGCCAATATGCCTAGGTGATGGTGGAGGTCACAAAAGCGGTTCCAAGATGGTCCAAGGTGTAAGAGGTTCAAAGGTGTGACCTAAGCTTAAGATGACCTCGGCTTAACATGACCTAGGCTTAACATAGCAAGGAAGGAACAAAGCATGCATACAACACTTAGGGAAAACATGATAGCATCAAGACAAGACAAGAACCTTTACCTAGGCAAAACAAGTCCAAGTCTACAAATGCAAGCTTAACAAGACAAAATCATGCAAATGTACATGAACATGACTAAGACATGAATGTGGGTTATTACACTTATGCAAGTATGCTAAAGCGTAAAAACTTACAGTGTACTCTGAGCCAAAGCAAAAGCTAGTTAGAAACAATGCATGATCCTAACTATGTAAAATGCCTAATGCAACACATGCAATAATGCGACTAAATAGGCTCGGCTATCTAAGATGGCATATGAATGCAACAATTTGATAACATGCTTTGAAACACGTATTCAAATAAGTATTGAAATACAATGCAGTTTGTATGATGCGCCAAGCCCGGTGTATGTAATACAAATGAATGATGCAAACATGCAAAGCATAAGGTATGCTAATCAAAACGTGCCCTAAACTAACCATCGAAAACGGTTTAAGTAAAAGGGAGAAAGACGTGGGGTTGGAAGACATGCACACACTCACGTGCGCTTATTACAACATTGCGCCCTCTCGAAGGAGGGTCCAAATAAATAAGCTAAGCTACACTAAGCTAAGCTAATTATTACAAACCAACTAATTAACTATTCTAGATAATTAATTATTACAAACCAATTGAATAACTAGCTATGCTAAGCTAATCAAAATATTACAAAACAAATTAAACTAATTAATTACAACACATGTATTAATTAGCTACAACTAGCTAATAAAGCAATTAAGCGGCCTCGCGGGCGAGGGAGATATGCATGTTCGGTTGCCTTCCTCCCGAAAATCCATCGCATTGCCACCGGTTGCCTCTGTTTGCACTTTTCTTAATCTCTGAATACTGTACCAGCTTCTAAATTGTTTCTGCCCTAACTCAGACACACTTTTGCACAAAAATGGACTGGTGGCCGGTCGACCACAAAAAATGGTTGTCGGCTACCTTAACTGGCCGGTCGGCTAGTATAAGTGGCCGGTTGACTACTGCAAGTGGCCGGTCGGCCACCCCTTTTTCCAGGCTCTGGTTTTGTTGCAACAAAGAACAACAGAGGCACATCAATGTATTTTGCAAGGAATGTGCGTACTGCCACCCTCATTATCATGTCTCAAGCTCAAAGGAGTGTGGCACTTGGCTTTCAAGCCACCAATCAAGCATTTTCATGCATGATGGCCAAAGAACCAAGCTTGTACAAGCTTAAGGAATGCACACATACGACTCAAAGGGCCACCACCCTATCATGCATAATCAAGGGTGACGGCGACCAAGAAATGTGACACGCTTCATCACTTTGAGTATGAAACGCCCCACATTTCTTATGTTTGGATTAACGTCCGATCCAAACACATACAATGCAACACAAATGCTTATCTTGTTCATGTTTTATTTTGCTCATTTTGTTTACACATTTTACATTACCAAGTCATTCTTTAACCGATTAAGTCTAATGTGATTGTCCTCTAATGGGAGAGGGGTCAACCAAAGGATGGTTTAAGACATGAGAGAGATCATGCCTTTGACTAGTAGAAACCCTCAAAAGAGGGTTAAAGCCATTGAGCACAAGTTCTATCTCAAGCTTAAACACAATCATAAGGCTAACCAACCCTCAAAACAAATGGAAAAATGAAGAAATGAGGGAGGTTGCAGACTTTTTGATGCTGAAATGGCATGCTAAAGACCTTAAATCATGCAAGCAAAACATGCAAGACATGTTCAAAAGCTAAAGATATTAAAGCTAGTGAAGAGCACTACACTAGAGGCATGCAATATCAAGCTTACACGACCAAACCAGCTCTAGACAGAGCTTAAACATGCCAAAATAGTGGCTAAATCATGATGGAATTGAAGCACAAAAAGTTATAAAAAACATGCCGATGTGTTGGCTCGCAAGCTAGGCTCAAAACACAACTTTCAAAAGCAATGAAAGAGTGAAGTATGTGAGAGTGTGACAAGGCTACATGCACTGAAATCATGTATAAAATGATGTTACAACATGCAACCATCTCATGCAACACATGTTAGAGACTTTAAAACATAAAGCTAGTAAAGGCCATTTGCACTATAGCTATACAAAGCATGAGTCATATGATCAAGACCACCCAAAATATAGTTAAATCATAGCAAATCAGTAGCTAAAATGTGCTGGAGTCAAGCTAACACAAGCTAGAATAACAGGCTAACTCATTAGGCATGCTAGACTAGTAAGCATAATCGCACTACAAGTGCAAAGAACAAGCAACAAGTGCTCCAACCAACCAAAAATAGAGTTGAGACATGTCAAAATAAGGCCTAAAACATGCTTGAAATAAGGTAACACAAACTACAAAAATATGCTACTTTGTAATGCTAACTACGCATGGAAGAGAGAGACAAGGAGGGGAGGCCACCCGCTCCATTTTTGGACCTCAAAACTAAGTTTTTACCACTAAAATTCCCTTGGAATTCAGTGGTTAAAAGGCTAAAAAAGATGCTTCAAAAGGCTTTGAAAAGTAGCACAAAAGGCTTCACAAGCCAAAGAGCAAAAGAGGAGACAACCCCCTTAACTCAACAAGACTTAAACCACCCTTCTAAAACCTTAAAAATAGAGCTTTTTATGGTTGAAAAACCAGGTCAAAAGAGTGTAAAAAGATGGCTAAGTAATGGATTAAAACAAAGCTTAAAGAAGGTAAGCTTATACGTTTGAAGCACAGCAGCAAAACAGGTCTTCTTTTGAGCTTAAACCAACTTTAGAAGCTCTAAATAGGCCTCCAAGAACCTTAGCTCCAAGATGAAGGTATTTGGTCAAGGGCCTCTTTGCAAATGTGTAGAGAATTTCCACTTTCAAGCACAAAATATAGAGAGAGAGGGAGAAAATTTGTTCACAAAATTTCTGAACCCTCAAAATGGGGAGAGACCTCCCCTTATATAGAAAAATAAGCAAAAAGTTTGCCCTCATCCCTCCATACACGTGTATGGAGGAGGCCTTCAGTGATCAACAGCTGGCACAACTGGCACATAAAATATCTCAAAAAGGAGAAAATTGGCCGTCGGCCACTTTAGGTGGCCAGCCGGCCACCTCCCCTAGCCGACCGACCACTTCAAGTGGCCGACAAGGAGGAAAAGTGGCCGACAATAGCCAAAAGTGGCCGACAAGGCCCTTTCCCCCTCCAGGCAAGAGGCACCAAGGTTTGACTCAGAAACAAGCACAAACAAGGAGAGTTTAGAGGCTCAAAGACAAGGCGTTCCGTCGAGAACTTCGGGCACTCAAAACGAGCAAAACATGCACAATCATCACGCGTACAAACGATGGCGTCTGAGTCTTAAGATCAGTCAAAAATAGGGTGTCTACACTATGGTTTTTTTTCCCCTGGGCTAATACTTCACTGTTTTCTTTCCTGGAAATTCAACTGCTCTGCATAGAATTCCCTATTAGAACATGTTTAGAAATTCTAATCATATTGTATCCTATATGTGTGGTTTATGATTAGAAAGTCAATTGTGCACTACTATGTCCACTGTTTTGAATTGCTTTTTATTAGACTTCAATCTAATCTTTATAAAAAGTCTTTGTTTCATCCCTAGACCTCTAATATAATTTTGCATGCTTATGTGATTTTAATATAATTATATAAGCATGATTCATTGTTTCTATCATGATTAGCGTATCTTTTTATTTTATAATTTTATATTCTAATTTGCATGTTCATGAGTGTTTGAATTCTTTTTTTAGTTAAAATAGTCATGCTAATTAGTTTATATTTTCCTAGTAAATTTACATGTTTATTAGATATTAGATTTTTAGAATAATTCACATATTTTAAAATTTCTAGATTTGTAATGTAATTTACATGCTAATTGCTTTCTAATTTTTAGTGTAATTTGCAAGCTAATTGTTTTATACTTTTATTTACATGTTAATTGTCTATAATTATGTATATGTTTAATGTGTACTAAGTTCATATGTAACTCTTGCCAATTAAAAAGGTGTAATTTAATTGTGGAGTTATAAATTTTATTTTTGTAACGCATCTAGCATTTTAATTCATTAGTTAATTTTATTATTAAATGGTTTGCTAGATAGTTTCAATTATTTTTTTTTTTTTTGATAAATGAATTTTTATTACCAAAGCATCAAGAAGATGCGAAAAGAATACAAAACCAACCCTACGAAGAGCAGGGGCCTAACTAACTATATCATCAACAAAGTCTAAAAGAACAAATAAATCAGGATTCAATCGCCCTAACACCCAGTTGTACAAAATACCCAGGAATTGAGACTCTAAACTGGCTAAGGACTGAGCATGTTCCTGAAAGATCCGACAATTTCGCTCCAACCATACGAACCACATCAAACACAAAAGCGCCAATGCCCATGCCCGTCGCCGCCACTTCCCAACTCGATCACCCCCCAACAACGCAACACATCCATAACCTGCCTCGGTTGAACCCACGCCACACCAAACATAGAGAAAACAAGCACCCACAAACGAGATACAACCAGACAATGAATCAGCAAATGGCCTACTATCTTCACATCCGCACAACACATACAACACCAATTAACCAGAATATGATTCCGACGAACCAGATTATCAATAGTCAAGATCCGACCAGAAACGGCTGTCCACACAAAGAAAGCCACCTTCGATGGAACACTAGAAACCCACACACCATGCCAAGGGAACACTCCCCTGCCACCACTACATAAGGACAAATAAAAAAACGAGACTGAAAAAACACCTTTTGCGCTAGAGACTCCCCAAACCACATCATCCTCTCCCTGTCGGTGTACCTGGATCTTATACAAAAATGTCATCAACTCCACCAACTGCCCTATCTCCCAATCTTGAGTATGGTGATGAAGAACAATATCCCAAACCAACGCCGAATCATTGTCGGCCAAACAAGAACCCACTAACACCTCCGGGTCCATCACCAACCGGTAGATCAAAGGAAAATGCTCGTGAAGGGTAACCCCCCCACACCACTTATCCTTCTAAAGTCGCACCCGAGCTCCATTGCTTACCCGAAACTGAACCCGTTCCCAGAATTGAACCCTCCCCAGCCAAATCCCCTTCCATAAGCCACACTTATGAGAGCCTCCCACCACCCTAGTACACCACTCGCCCCTTCCCAACCCATACTTGGAGGCCACCACTGTACGCCACAAACGGTCCTGTTCCTTAGCAAACCTCCATAGCCACTTCCCCAATAAAGCCAAATTAAACTTACACAGCCTTCGCACCCTCAACCCCCCAACCTTCTTAGAACAACAAACCTGCTTCCAATTTGCGAGATGATATTGAAACCCCCCACCATCATTTCCCAACAAAAAATCATGTTGCAGCCTCTCCAATCGTCGAGCCACCGACACAGGAATGACATGAACTGACATAAAATAAGTCGGGGTACTACCCAGTACACTCTTCACCAAGGTAAGCCTCTCTCCCTTAGACAAATATTGCCTTTTCCACCTCGCAAGCTGGCACTGAACCCTCTCTAACACCCCATCCCACACCCCCTTCGCCTTATAAGATGCCCCCAAAGGCAAACCTAAATAAGACACCAGCAAATGAGACGCCTTACAACCCAAAATTACCGCCAAAGTCGGAAGATGGGCCACTTCCCTAACTGGAATCAACTCTGACTTTGCCAAATTGACCTTCAGACCTGATACCACCTCGAAACATAGCAAAACACACTGCAAAAACCCTAGTTGCTTGGAATCAGCCCCACAAAAAATCAAAGCATCATCAGCATACAACAGGTGAGAAATACCAACCCTATCTGCCACAGAAAAACCCTCCAACAAACCCACCTGCACCGCTCGAGACAACAACTGACTTAGTGCCTCCATGACCAAAATAAACAACAGAGGAGACAAAGTATCCCCCTGGCGCAAACCTATAAATGTCTTGAAGTAACCTGCCGACGTCCCATTTACTAAAACAGATATCCTCACCGTCGAAATACAAAACCAAATCCACTACCTCCACCGTGCCCCAAAACCCATGCACTCCATAATAGCCAGCAAACAAGCCCAACTAACATTACCATAAGCCTTTTCAATATCCAATGTACAAATCACACCTGGATAACCTTGACGCAAACGAGAATCCACACACTCATTGGCCACCAAAATCGCATCCAAAATCTGTTATCTATCCACAAAAGCATTCTGGGACTCCGACACTACTTCCTCCACCTGCAAACGAAGCCTATTAGCCAAAACTTTCGCCAACAACTTGTACACACTGCCCAACAAACTAATAGGACGAAACTGACGAATATCCGTGGCCTCTCCCACCTTAGGAATCAAAGTAATAAAAGTTGCATTAAAGCTCTTCCCAAACTGACCTGTTTGATAAAACTGTGCCATTACTAACACCACATCGCCCTTTACAACCTCCTAGCAATGATGGAAAAAAGCCATAGTAAATCCATCCGGACCTAGAGCCTTATCACCACTCAACCCCTTCAAAGCATCTCACACCTCCTGTTCTAAAAATGGCTCTTCCAAACTGCCAAATCTGAAATCATACCAAAATCCAAACCATCAATCCCCGGACGCCACCCCTCATCCGGCCGTCGAAACAAGTGTGCACAAAACCCAACAATCCCCGTGCGAACCACCTCCTCCTCTAACAACTCCACCCTATTAATCTGAATCGGTCCAATCTAATTCACCTGTCTATGCGTATTTGTCATCTGATGGAAAAACTTCGTATTCCAATCCCTTTCTTTCAGCCACAGACAACGAGATTTCTACCTGAAACTGACCTCCTCCATTTGAGCAATCCTAGCAAAATCAACCCTCAAACACTCCTTGCGAGACACCTCTTCAGCAGCCAAACCCACATCGATTTCCACAACATCCAAAGCCTGCAATTTAGCCCAATACCTCTGCCTTCTGCCCATCTAAATGGCCAAAAACCTCTTTATTCCATTGTTTTAAATTGGCCTTCAGCCATTTCAGTTTCTGTGCCAACATCTAACTCAGAGAACCAGATACCACATAGCTATCCTACCATCCCTTCACCCTATCAGTAAACTCATCCGATCGGAGCCACATATTCTCAAAACAAAAAGGAGAAAGACCCTGCCAAATACCCCCACCATCCAAAAGAATTGGCCAATGATCAAAAATCGGCCAGGACAACCGTCGCTAAACTGCCCCTGGAAAATGCTCCTTCTAATGTCCTGTTACCATAAAACGATCAATCTGGGAAAAGACACACCCGCGAGGCCATGTGTAATCCCCGCCCTGTAATAGTAGATCCACCAACTGCAATTCATCGATAAAATCAGAAAAAGTCTGCATCACACCTGAAATCTGACCCCCTCCAGACCTTTCCCTCGGCCATCTCACCAAATTAAAATCACCCTCTACACACCAGGGTAACTCCCACCCAAACGCAACACATGCTAACTCCTCCAGGAATGTCCGCCTTTTCCCACCCTGCACTGGACCATACATACCAGTAAACACCCAACGAAAACCATCCTCCACACATCTAAACAAACAGGACACTGAAAATGCCCCAACCTCAAACTCCTCCCTCACCACCACCCGACTGTCCTAACAAACAAGAACCCCCTTGCCACACCTAACGCCAAAAGGTACGCCCAATCAAAACACCGACCACCCCAAATCTCCTTTATGACATCTCTACCCAAACACTCCATTTTGGTCTCCTGAAAACAAACCACATCTGCTTTCACACCTCTAAGCAACGCTCCTACTGCCACACGCTTTCCTCTTCATTCAAACCAGCCACATTCCAAGATAAAATTTTTAATCTCACTTTCACAGAAGTTGTTTCTCCCTCCCATGCCTCTCCTTCTTCCTTTGCTCCCCAGTACAACGATCATAATTAATGGAGCACTCCAAATTTTGCAGCTCCTTCTCCCCTTTCTGACGGTGAGCCCCACTCCGAACCGCATCCGTTGACGAAACCCCACTACGCCAAGACATCTCTACCACTGAAAATAAACTCATAGCCTCTGCCTCATGCCCATCAAAAGAAATTTCTAATAACCGACTCACTTCGTCAATTCTTTCCAACACCCAATCAGAAACCTCCGGGGGTGAAGGCTCTGAACCTCTGAAGCAATCACCAGCAAAAGGCCCTCCCCCGCCTGTCCCATCATGCAACATTGCATACGATTGAAAAAAGCTAGGACTGGCAGCCTCCTCATCCCTAACCAAACCCAGACCTGCATCTGAACCCTCCACCAAATCTTTTCACTTTTCCAGCACTTGTGAAGACATGCCGCCCTTTACTTGTGACTCCCGCATCGGAACCACAGCCCAAGCCGCACTCTCAAGAACTTCTTGTGAATGAAGCTCTATCTGTACCCCAACCACACCAGTCAACCCCTCTGAAATCCTCTCCTCTGGAGTCATCCTTGCTGGACAGTCATGACCCAACTTCTCATCCCTCACCACTGACTGCGCAGGAACAGAACGGAAGTCCCCTCATACCGATCAATCGAGATGTTCACAGCCCACACACAGGAGCTATTAGATAGAGCTCCGACGTCTGGCAAACTATCCGAATCCCGTCGATAGTTAGAATCGCCTCGCCTCAAGGCCCCAACGCATTAGTCAACGATTCGAAAACCCGTCAAATAGTTGGGTTTACGTTTCGAGCAACAATTTGATATAACGGATCCCCGACAGCTGTGTGACGACTTGGGTCAAAACTAGGGGACCGAATAACTGGTCCAACTATCTGATGACTCCACCTATGAGTGGGTCGCCTAACTAGCCCAACTGGATGAGCCAAAGGCTGTCCAAAACAATCAGCATTTGAGAGGCCTAGTCCATTAAGTCGCGTGCCCAATCCATATAGCTGCCTGTAAAAACCCTATTTTTGATCGTCCTCAAGACTTGGATGTCCTTGCAGGTTTATCCAGTGATGAGTTTGATAGCTCATCGAGCGCTCGAAGTTCGCGGCAGAACGCCACAGGTTTGAGTTTTTTCAAACCCTGCATCAATTCTGTCTCATTTTTTTACCATGTTTAGGTCCTTTCAACATGATGTTGTTGATGGCCTGCTGGTCATATTTGGGCACTGCCGGCCATGGATCTTGGCCTGCCGGCCATCAATGAGCCCCTGACGGCCATCACTGATGGCCAACCAGCCACCAGTGTATCAGTCGATATTTTCTGATATTTTATGCCAGCTATTTGCACAAATTGAGCCATCTTCTTGCACTTGTATGGCTGGGTCTCTTTGAGGGGATTTTGTATTCTCTATATATAGAAGCTCCCTCTTGCATGTGGGGGGGTTGGAAATTTTTAAAGACAAAAAATCTCTCTCTAGAATTCTCTCTCTCTAAATATTTTATGCCTTATAGCCTAAATTCTTTAAACTTTTGCATATAAGCCCCTGATCAAACTTGATCACCATTGAGTTGAGGTTGCTTGAGGCCATCTTTGAGCTTTAGGAGAGGATATTGGCTTGGTTTGACTTGATTTTGGTGCCTAAATTGCATCATGTCTTCAAGAGGTAGAATACTTGTGTTTTAAGCTTAATTTAAATGCTTGTTTTTCCATCTTTACATATTGTTTTGAGGCTGGTTTTAACCTCTGAAAATCTCTGTTTTCATGGTTTAAAATGGTGGTTTGAGGTTTGATCGGAGTTAGAGGTAGTCCACCCTTTTTGTTGCTTGATTATTAAGTTGTTGTGCCATCTTTCAAAGCTTTCTAAAACAAATTTTTTGGCCCTTTTAACCACTGAATTCCAGGGGATTTCCAGTGGTAAAAACTATGTTTTGAGGTCCAAAATGGGAGGGGGTAGCCTTCCCTCCTTGTATCTTGTTTGCAAGCCTAGATAGCTTAACATGTGAGCATGATTTTCTAGCATTTTGTACCTTAATCTCAGCATGTTTTTGCTATTATTTTGGCATGTTTAAGCTCTATTTTGAGCTGGTTTGGTCCCTTGAGGCTTGCTTTGTATGCTTGTAGTGCAATTGTGCTTGATAGTTTAGCTTGTACTATGTTTTGGCCTTTTATTTTAGTTATTTTTAGCTTACTTCGAGCATGTTTTAGGACTCCTTTTGGGCTTTTTTAGGACTATTTTGAAGTGTTTGTACCTTTGGAGCTTTGTATTACACACCTATAATGTTGTGATCTTCACTAGTTTGGTGTTTTCGGCTTTTAAACATGATTTGCATGAGTTGCTTGCATGTTATAGTATCATTTTGCATGCCATTTCAGCATTGAAATCTCTGCAATCTCCCTCTATTCTTCACTCTTCCATTTGTTTTGAAAGTGGCTTTGAGCCTCTTGTTGGCTTGAGTTTGGAATTGAGACCCTCATGCCTGATGGTTTAATACCTTCGAGAGTTCATTACCAACAGCATGAGGCCTCTTTCATGCTCAAGGTACTTACGGTTTAAGCCCTCTTTCCATTAGAGGACACTCACCTTGGACTTAACCGGTTAAAGAATGAATCGGTAATTAAAATGAGTAAACAAAAGTGACAAGTAAAACTTGAGCAAGATAAGCATGTTATGTTGCATTATATGTGTTCAATCGAACGTTATATTGAACACAAGGAAGATTGGAGCATTTCATACTCAAAGTGATGAAATGAGCCAATCTTCTTGGTCTCCATCACCCTTGATCATGCATGATAGGGTAGTGGTCATTTCAGTCATATTTGTGCATTTATTGAAATTGCGCAACTTAGATCTTTGGCCATCATACAATGAAATTGCTTGATTGGTGGTTTTAGATCCAAGAGTGCCACTCCTTTGAGGTTTTGAGATGATAAGGAGGGACACAGTACAAATAAACCCCTGGAAAACCCTTCATTTTCCTCTGTTTGTGCTCTGTTGCAGTGTGGTAACTCAGAGCATCAGTGGCCGGCAGTGGCTCATTGGTGGCCGACAGTGGTTCATTCTTGGCCGACAAGGTACATTTTTGGCCGGCAGGGGGCCGGCAGTAACCTACCATGGCTGGCAGGCCACTGGTGTAATCCTCAGTATTGATTTGGTAAAGTGGAGCAGAAAGGTTTTGAAGTGTACTCAACCCTGCAAACAGAGCCTTTCAAGAGCAAAATTGGAGGGCTTTTCGGGGTGAAAACCGAGTGCATGCATCATCCACTTCCCAAAGCAGAGCTATTGCAGTGTAGTTTAGATATTTCGCATGATTAGTTTATGTACATTGGCTTTGTAATTTAATTAATTAGTTTTCTAACTAGTTAAGTGTTGTAATAATTAAATAGTTTAGCTTAGCTATTTCTTTATTTTGTTTTGTAATAATTAGTCTAATTAGTTTAATCATATTAGTTTGATTAGCTTAGATTAGCTTAGCTTATTCATTCGGACCCTCCTTCGCGAGGGCACAATGTTATAATAAATGTGTGTGCGTGTGTGCATGTCTTCCAACCCCGTGTCTTTCTCCTTTTTATTTAATCGCTTTTGATGGTTAGATTAGGGACATATTTTGATTAGCATACCTTATGCTTGCATGTTTGCATCCATTCATTTGTCTTGCATGCATCGAGGCTCGGCGCATCATTCAAACTGCATTGTCAGTTCAATACTTCTTTTAATACGTGCTTTAAAGCATGCTATCAAAGTGTTGCATATGCCATGTTTAGTAGCCAAGCCTATTAATTGCATCATTGCATGTGTTGCATTAGGCATCTTATCATAGTTAGGATTATGCATTGTTTCTAACTAGTTTTTGTTTTGGCTTGGAGTACTCGGTAAGTTTTACGATTTAGCATGCTTGCATGAGTGTGATTGCCATATTGCCATGATTAGCATGTTTGCTATGAGGCAATGTGCTTAAATGGTTAACTGCTTGAATGCTTGTGGATGAAGGCTTTGTTGTTTGAATTGGAACAATTCAACAAGTGTGAATTTTAAGCCCACTCTGCGAAGTGGCAAATCATGTTTTAAGCCCACTTGAGTTGGCAAATTCTACATTTCTAAGCCCACTTGAGGGTGGCAAATTCAAACCATTTTCGAAAGCAAACATGAGTTGAATTCGTTCCAAGTCTTGCGACTTGGTCTATACTTGCTTGTGTGCGTCACATAGTAAAGTTAGCTAATAACCGGAATAAGAACACATGAGGTTTATAAAATAACATATCATGATAGTAGAGGCCGATCTTTGATCGGGCGAGCGGGGGTGCTCATTTCAGGACCTTTCCCTCTCGTACCCAAGTTCCCGATCCAAGGCAACTTTGGTGATGACGGACACGTGACCTTTGGCACGAGTCAGGGTTTCCTAAATTTCCAAAAATAAAATATTTAGGTGATGACTCTGTAATCTGACAAAGCAGTCCAGTTTTGGTATTATTTTATTCAAAATCAATTTTCTAAAATGATTTGCCGAATTGGACTCTTTGGTGTTTATTAGTTTCACATTGCACTTTGTGAGATTAGATTTAGAACCGTGATAGGAGTCCGAACTGTAGGACCAATTCGAGCTCCCCGAAAGGGGGTGCGGAAAAGTCGAGCTACACTGCCCTCCCCTAAAAAGATGGCCCAGCCCATTCTGTCTTCCCTCATTTTTAAATCCAAGCCCAAGAGATTGACCCAGGCCCACTGCCCACTGCCCAAAACCAACAGCTATTAACCCATTAAGATAAGGCCAAGATCGTCGCACAATATTAGGCGTCATGAATCTCGTGCGAGTAACAAAGCCTCGTTCCATCGCCGGCCTCCTCATCTCTAGCAACCACAACCGACGCGGCCTCCTTAGCAACCACCAAGACTGACTTTGACTCGTCCACCCCCAACCAGGATCGAAGCCTTCGAGCACCAAAGCTAGACCTTCCTAGCCTCCATCTGCCATCGGAATGAAAATCTGACTATATTTACAGTTTCTTGAGATTGTTTGGTTTGTATTTTCTTGTGTTTTTCTGCTAACTTTCTTTATAGGAATACCTATGCAAAAGGGATTGGAAAAACAAATACAAAACCAAATGAATAGTATTTGGGATATAAAAACAAAATTTTGGACTACTAATCTTTGTATTGAACAGGAATACCTCAGCGTTCAAAGGAATTTTTTGGACTAAATTTGAAGCACTTGTTTGCTTGAGTTTTAACTGTGGTTATTTACCAATGGATTAAAGCATTTTGTTTGCTTGCATCTTTTATAGCAATTTGTTTTAATTGCCTGTATTTAGTTAGCAATTTTTAAATTGCATGTAAGTTTGGAACTTGGTTTGTGTTAACCTAGTTCATCCCTTGAAAAACTTAATTCTAAAAATTGTTTCCCATGAACTAGGAGTCAACATGCTCTTGAAAGTTTTGTCTAAGGTTAACTGGGTTTTAAGTGGGATCAATGTGACCCCTCTAGTCTTCCTGCAAACATTCCTGACCATGTTCGATTCTAAGGAAGTGGTGAGACTAGTTTTGAATTAAATTTCCAACTTTGGGATTTTCTAGTGTTAAGTTTAATTTCTGGAAACGTAGAATAGTGAAATTCCATTGTATTTTTCAGAAATGGAAACTGTTACCAATGTTACTGCTACTGCTAATGTTGGTGGGGATCAGAACCCCGGGGTAACTAGTTTTCCAACCCCTATTACTGTGACCTCTGTGGTCAACCCTGTTGCTGCTCCTGCTGTTCTGGGAGGCCTGCTCAACCATCATGAGTGCTCGGAGAAGTTCACGGGAGTTAATTTCAAGAGATGGCAGCAGAAGATGCTGTTCTACCTAACTACTCTAAGCCTTGTGAGGTTTTTGAGTGAAGATCCACCAGCCATGGAAGAGAATGAGCAAGACAAGCATAAGCTCATGAATCTAGATGCTTGGAAGCAGTCAGACTTCCTTGGTCGGAATTATGTTCTAAATGGCTTGGCAGATTCACTTTTCAATGTGTTTTATGTCAAGAAGTCGGCAAATTAGCTTTGGAATGCTTTGGACAAGAAGTACAAGACTGAGGATGCTGGGGCATAGAAATTTGTTGTGGGCTGGTTTCTGGACTTTAAAATGGTAGACTCAAAAACCCTCATTAATCAAGTCCAAGAGTTCCAAGTAATTCTGCACGAGATTCATGCAGAGGGAATGTTCCTGAATGAGTCATTCCAGGCAGCTGCGCTGAATGAGAAGCTACCTAACGGCTGGAAAGACTTCAAGAACTACTTGAAGCATAAGCGAAAGGAGATGATAGTCGAAGAGCTCGTTGCCAGGCTCCGTATTGAGGAAGACAACAAGAAGAAATGGGAAGAGTACCTCCACAGTGAAAGCAGCCATGGTTGAGCATGGTCAGTCCTCGAGGGTAAAGAAGAAGCCACCGACGGGTAAAAGCTTAAAGCTTGGGGCAAGAGGCGGTGTCTCCAAAAGGCCGGTCTACAAGCCGCAGGAACTTACTTTTAGGTTCAATGAAAAGTGCTTCAACTATGGAAGCGATGGCCATCGGGTGATTGACTACCGTAAGAAGAAGAAACCCTACAAGAAGTACCCTCCACAGAACAAAAGTCATGCCCACATGGTTGAAATGGAGGATTTGTCACAAGATGTGGACGACATGCATCTGTCAGTTGTCATCTTGGAAGTGAACATGGTGGGGTGCAACCTGAATGAATGGTGGGTGGACACTAAGGCCACTTGTCACATCTATGCGGAAAAGAAGATGTTTATAACTTTCGAACCAGTTTTGGACTGTCAAAAGTTATTCATGGGGAATTCTATGACCTCAATTATTGAGAGAAATGGCAAGGTGGTCCTAAAGATGACTTCAGAGAAAAAGCTGACTCCGAACGATGTCATGTTTGTGCCGAACGTTCGTAAGAACCTTGTCTCAAGGTCTCTCTTAAGTATGCATGGCTTTCGTATGGTGTTTGAGGCTGATAAGGTCGTGTTGACTAAGAGCGGGGTCTATGTGGGGAAGGGGTATATGTCGGATGATATGTTTAAACTCAATGTAATGACTCTTATTCCTAAAATTAATGAAAAAACTGTTTCTTCTGCTTATATGCTTGAGTCGCTTAATTTATGGCATGGTAGACTGCGTCATGTAAATTTTGACTCGTTGCGTAAATTAATCTAGTTAGATCACTGTAAACACCCCATTTTTGACCGCCCGTAAGACTTAGGCGCTTTATTCTGAGCACTCGAAGATAAATGTTACGTTGTGCAAGTGGTTTGGATTCTCAATAAAGGAATCCAAATTCGAACTCTAAACAATCCCAACCTTCCATACCCAAGATGTTTTTACCTCAGAAACCCATTTTTGAGCATTATGCCAACCTGCATTGAACCTAGAACTGTAACACCCTCAAAATAAATGATAAGCCAACCATGCACAAGATCCATAAATATAGTAGAAAGGTTATATTTTCATTAATCAAGTTCACATTACAAAAGGTGTTACATGCATTACCCTTTCATAAATGTTCATTCTTGAAACTATAGCATGTAACCCTAATTGGTGACAGCAAAATAAATGCCCCACGGGCTTGCATCTTTTCAAGTGATAACTTGGTTACAACAAAAGAGAGCCATAAGCTATTTACAGGTAAAGCCCTCGGCTTAAAAGAAAACATATAAACACGAAAATAATAAAATAGAGTCTTCAGCCCCAAAACCTCCTAAACTATGTTCTTGGAGGCAGCATATCACCTGTACCTGAAAGTGGTTTTCCAAGTAGGGTGAGTCAACGCCCAGTAGAGATATGCTAAACAATAGATGAGAATTAACTAAAATATCAGCATCAGATAAATGTTCAATGCTTGTAAACCAACTTACACCCTTTCCCTGACCAATCAATATTGACATCCATAATTCAGTCCGTCTCCATTCATTTATCCAAATTAATTTACTGACATAATTCCTTGTTATCTAAACAATGCAAAACGAGACTACAACTCATTTATTAACACTTCCATAACAAACATTATTCAAACACTTCCATTTTCTTGCCATTTTACGGAATCACATCCGAGAGAATCGGCACCCAAATATATATATGATTTCGGGACTTTCACCCTGGACACTCCAGCCAACTTAATTGTCAATGGAGTCCATCTCCTATCTCCTCTCAAACAATGGAGTACATCCCCCATGTCCTCCCAAACAATTATACATAAACAATGTATTTAAACAAGTGTCATATACAATGACTACTAAATTGTAACAACCCTGACCCATAATTAACGTTAATTCATGCTTAAGTGTGCCTAACAAGTAATTAAGAAGAAATCCTGAGTTAATTACATGTGCATGGCAATATTTTGTGTTTATATCTGTTTAGCGTAGATAGATCTGTTCTTGTTTTTGTTTCGGTTTGCGAATTGAAGGCCTTATCGGCATCGGATTCAGAAATTGATTTGATTTATGTGTTAATTAGAATTTTTAGAATTTTATGGTAGGTTTAATTGAAATTCGATTCAGAACGATTAAATTAGAATAATTAATGTCAATTAATTAACCAACTCTTAATCAAGCCTATATAAGGCACCTATAGCCTCCACTCATCTTTTCGTTCCTTCATTCAACACACACTCTTGAGCCTACAAGAAAAAACGTGGGAGAGAGAGAGAGAGGGAAGGAAAATTGAGATCAAAATTGTGCTCAACGAAGGGAAATTGCTAGGAAGAGGAAGAATTGAACTTAGAGATTCAAGAATCAAGTTTCTAGATCTGACCTTGGCAAGCCTAGGTAAGAATTCAACACTTGGAATGTACAATCATGATGTGTAAGACGAGTTCTAGAGGTTTAAGTTGATTAATGTAGGATTTGAGCTAAGAATGAAGGAAGTCAAATCATTCCATACATGCATGCATAAATTCCCATGTTTTGAGTATGATTTTCAAGAATCCCCTCATGCATGTCTTAAATTCACTTTAATTTTGGGGAGTCATCAAGATTCAAGTTGTTTTGTAGCATTTGATCATGTTTTGAGAAGCTTAATGCCAAAGAAATTCATGCATGTCATGTTCTTGGATCATTCATAAACTTTTAGTTGAATTTTGCATAATTGGTAAGCCATTAGACCATGATTTCTTGAAACGATCTTTAATTCATGTTGTTTCAAGGGTTTCCATGCATTTCCTCAAGTTTTTTCCCAAAAACATCGAGTTTGATGCTTTAAAGATTGAGTTTGAGCTTAAAGATCAAATATGGAAATTTCAGAATTTGCATCCACGCTCGAGCGTGGGATTTCACACTCGAGCAAGCACTCTGAGTGCGAGCACTTCCGCTAGAGCGACCTGATTCCCGCTCGAGTGTGAAATGCATGTACCCAGAAGTTCGCATGTTTTGCAGCATGCTCGAGCGACAGAAGTTACACTCGAGTGAGTGTTTGAGTCTCACGCTCGAGCGAAGATCGAGCGTCCATCGAGCGTGAAAAGCAAGCAACCGGTACTTTTTCAAAGTTTACAGTCCGCTCGAGTGAAGCCTCACTTTTTGCATGTCCGCTCGAGCGTGGACTCTGTTTTCAGCAAAATTTGGAAATTGTTTTCAAGTACATTCTAGCATCCTCATTCCATTCTAGGCACTCATAGGCCATGTTTAAGACCCCATATGAGGTTAAAGGGTAGAAACACACTAAGAACAAATAAAATAAGTTATGTACAATCCAAGCGTGTGTATTCAATGTATGAATCTACCATGTTGTGTAGGTCACGCGCCTCAGGATAGGTGAATTGCCCACTTCGCCGTCTATTCGAAGCTACCAGTTATTTGTGGTATTAACTTTGTAAAGTTATGTTCAATGTTAAATATTTTCTGAACGCTATGACATGTAATGATTAGTTTCTGAAATGCTATGTTTTGAATGAATAAATGATTGTCCAAAATTCTGAAAGTTATTCACGGCATCCTTAACATCATATGATATACGTCCCTTCATAGGTCATCAGGTCCCTTTACGGGTCATCAGGTCCCTTTATGGGTCATTGGAAACGTCTCTATGCACATGAGTCATCAGAAAGCCTCCATGGCAGTCCCTTGTGGGTCATCGGATTTATTAATACTAATGGATATGCACGTACTATTATATGATATATGTTTAAGTTCTGAATACAAATGTAACCACGCCAATGAATCTACTCTGTTATGACATTCGATTATGTACAAGACTTTGTTTCTGTATGGACATCATTCAGTAAAATCTTTACTATGTTATTATTCACTGGGCGATCACTGATTATTTATATTATGTATGTAGGTGAGCAGGCACGTGACCAGGCCCAGAGTTGACGGCCTATGTTTCAGTTTTGTTAGCCAACCTTTGTACCTCCCGAGGAGGTTCCGAATGAAGTCAAGTTTCGTGGCTGTTTTTGTAATCATATTAGACTATGTTTATACCATGTTGTATTTGGACAAGATTTCTGATAACAAGTACTTGGAGTGATGTGTAAATATTGTATTTATGTCACCGCTCACAAGTCTATAAAAAGTTTTAAGTTATCTATTCCATGTACGTCTACACAGCTCTGTGGACTATGTATGTTTAGTATATTTGCTTCTGCAGCCCTTACTATATGTTATTATGTCAAGAGGCCTTTGGTAATCCAAAGATTACTGGCCGGTTACGATGCTAAACCCATAGGGGCGGGTTCGGGTCATGACAGCGTGGTATCAGAGTACGAGTTATACTGCACACACGAGTCCATATGAGCTATAGGGTGTTCTAGTAAGAAATAGGGGCATCTCATCAACATGTATGTGAGTGAGTTCAAAAAAAAAATGAATGAAAACTGGAATTGATCATGCACACATGACATTAAAATGAATGTTTGAACATTATGGTAAGGACTATTTGCCTATGTTTATTGCCCTTTTGTTTCCCTATAGCAACATGGAGAATGCAAAGGGAAACGATGTAAGTGAATCTTCAGAAACTTGCATCAACAGAATTGAACAAATGCTTACAGCTTTAACTGAGGTGGTAATGCAACAACAGAGGCAACAACCTTTACCTCCTCCACCTCCGCCGGCCCAAACTGAATCGGACAATAACGACATTATTAATTTGACTCAGAAGTTCATGAAAATGAAACTGCCAGCCTTTCTTGAAGGAATTGAATCGTTAAAGGCTGAAACATGGTTGTTGGAGATGGAGAAACTGTTTGAAGTATTTCCCTTGTCTGAGATTCAGAAAGTCTTATTGGCTACCTACACTCTGAAGAACGAAGCTCGGAGATGGTGGTTACTAATTCAGAATGGCAATAAAAATATGTCATGGGCTCAATTTAATACAATCTTCTATAACAAGCACTTTCCCTAGTGCTTTCGGGATCGGAAAGTTTCAGAATTTCAGGAACTTAAACAAGGCAGAATGTCCGTAGCTGAGTACGATGCTAAATTTACTGAGTTAGCCAGGTTTGCTCCTCATATGGTGGACACAGACTACAAGAAGGCCTGCAAATTTAAGAGTGGACTGGATTTTGATATACTAGATCGGGTGGGAGTTCTGAATCTACCCACGTATGTAAATGTGTTGGACAGGGCATTAATGGCGGAAGCTATTTTGGCAGCGAAGAAACAAACTCTCGTCCCATAAACTGATTGGATAGGAAAAAGGTCTGGAAACAGTTTCAAAAAGAGTCGTTCATTTACTGGGAATAAGAGACAAAATACGAG
This sequence comes from Camellia sinensis, assembly GCF_004153795.1. Classification (NCBI taxonomy): domain Eukaryota; kingdom Viridiplantae; phylum Streptophyta; class Magnoliopsida; order Ericales; family Theaceae; genus Camellia; species Camellia sinensis. Next base: position 1,184,000 of record NW_021026548.1, on the reverse strand, counting down.
ATCTTACAGTGGCTCAAGCCAAAGTAGTGGTACTACACCGACTTGCCCAGAATGTGGTAGAAAACATAAGGGGGTTTGTTATCGAGCTTCAGGTGCCTGTTTCATGTGTGGAAAAACTGGTCATGTGATGAAGGATTATCCTATCAGGCTCGAAAATGCTAACAGTCCAGCGGCAAGTTCAGCCGGATCCGCTTCTGCATCCAAGATGAATATGAAAGCTAACACCGGGAAAGAGGCTTTGAGGCAAGGTCAAGTATTTGCACTTGTGCCTAGTGATGTATAGAACATTGAGTCTGTGGTGTCAGGTATAATTTCTATCTGTGCTCAGAATGCCTATGTGTTGATTGATTCTGGCTCCACGCATTCATTTGTATCGCATGCTTTCTCTCATAAACTAACTAAGCCATTAGAACCTATGAACTGTCTATTGTCTGTATCTACACCATCTAGGGGTTCCATGATACGTGCTTATGTATACCCGGCATGTGATATTTTGATTGGTGGTATGACATTATATGTGGATTTGTTGCCCTTAAGCATCGATCATTTTGATTGTATTCTGGGTATGGATTGGCTGATTAAATATTGTGCTACCATTGATTGTGTAAACAAAACCGTCACGTTTAAACCACTTGGTATGCCTGAGTTTACTTTCACTAGGAATGGGGTAGTTCCTCCGCCGTACTTGATTTCATTCATGAAAGCCAAGAAATTGTTAAGAAAAGGTTGTCGAGGCTACTTGTGTTGTGCATTGATTGAATCCGTAGATAGTACCAGTGTAGAAACCATTCTTGTGGTTAGTGATTTTCCTGATGTGTTTCCCAATGATCTACCCGGGAACTTATCGATAGGGAAATTGAATTCACTATTGAAGTAACACCTGCAACTCAACCTATCTCCAAGACTCCTTATAGGATTTCGACTATAGAATTGAAAGAGTTAAAGGTCTAACTCCAAGAACTCTTAGACAAGAAGTTTATCCGTCCGAGTACCTCACATTGGGGTGCTTCGGTGTTGTTTGTTAAAAAGAAAAATGGGTCCTTGAGACTATGTATTGACTACCGTGAGTTGAACAAAGTAACTGTCAAGAACAAGTACCCCCTGCTCCGAATTAATGACTTGTTTGATCAACTTCAGGGAGCCCAAGTGTTTTCTAAGATTAACCTTAGATCCGGGTATCACCAGTTAAAGGTCAAAGTAGAAAACGTAGAGAAGACCGTATTCATAACTATATATGGGCATTATGAATTCCTAGTCATGCCATTTGGGGTAACCAATGCACCTACTGCCTTCATAGACCTTATGAATAGAGTGTTCAAACAATTTCTGGATGAGTTTATTGTTGTTTTTATTGATGAACTATTGATCTACTCAAAAAGCAGGGAAGAACATAAGAATCATTTGAGGACTGCCTTACAGATTCTGAGAGAAAATAAATTATATGCAAAACTATCCAAATGTGAATTCTGGCTGAACAACGTTGCCTTTTTGGGCCATGTATCAACCGGGATGGTATATCGGTGGACCCACAAAAAATTGAAGCCATTGTTGACTGGCCAAGACCAACCAATGTATCTGAAGTTAGAAGCTTTCTGGGGCTTGCTGGTTACTACAGAAGATTTGTGAAAGACTTTGCAAAACTGGCTATGCCATTGACCCAGTTAACTCAGAAAAATGTCTCATTTGATTGGAATGATCAGAGAGAGTCCGCCTTCCAAGAGTTGAAAACCAAGTTAGTAATTGCACCGATTTTGACTTTGCCCAATGGAACTGATGGATTTCAAATTTACAGTGATGCATCCTACAAGGTTTGGGCTGTGTACTAATGCAAAATGGGAAGGCAATTGCTTATGCTTCTTGGCAGCTCCGACCACATGAAAGGAATTACCCAACTCATGATCTTGAACTGGCAGCTGTAGTGTTTGCCTTGAAAATTTGGCAACATTATCTATATGGTGCCGCATGTGAAGTGTATACTGATCATAAAAGCCTCAAATATTTCTTCACTAAAAAAGAATTGAACATGAGACAGAGGAGATGGTTAGAGCTAATCAAAGACTATGATTTGCAAATTTTGTATCACCCGGGAAAAGCTAATACTGTAGCAGATGCCTTGAGCCAAAAATCGATGGTAAATCTATTATGTTTACTTAACGGTCAGAGAGAATTGTTAAATGACCTAGAAAAAAATGAGATTGAGATTATGATGTGTGAATAGGGTGGAATTTTGGTTGCTATTGCGGCTCAGCCTACAATCATTGAAGAAGTTAAGGAGAAACAACCGCAAGATGAATTCCTAAAAAGGATCATGGATGAAATTGACTCGAAACCAAGGCCCGGATTTATACTTGAGAACAACGTACTGAAATTTCAGAATCGCCTTGTGTACCAGATTGTTGTGCCTTGAGAAAACGTGTTATGTCTGAAGCTCACAATTCGAAATTCGCCATGTATCCGGGAAACATAAAGATGTACCATAATTTGAAATAGAATTTTTGGTAGCCGGGGGTGAAAAAGGGTATTGCAGATTTTATGGCTAGATGTTTACACTGCCAACAAGTTAAAGCTGAACATCAACGACCTGCTAGTTTGTTACAGCCGCTTCCAATATCGGAATGGAAATGGGACTTCATTGTGGGTTTGCCTCGTTCTTCTCGAGGTATGGATTCTATCTGGGTTATAGTTGATCATTTGAATAAATCTGCCCATTTTCTACCTGTTAAGTCTATTTACAATGCTGACAAATTGGCCAATATTTATATGAATGAGATTGTGAGATTGCATGGGATGCCAGTGTCCATTGTATCTGACAAGGATCCAAATTTTGTGTCAAGATTTTGGTAGAGTTTGCAACAGGCTTTGGGGACAGAACTGAGGTTGGGTAGAGCCTATCACCCACAGACAGATGGTCAAACAGAACGAACCAATCAAACCTTAGAGGATATGCTCAGAATATGTGTGTTAGATTTCCAAGGAAATTGGGAGACCTATTTACCATTAGCTGAGTTTGTGTATAACAAGAGTTACCATTCAAGCATCGGAATGGCTCCTTATGAAGCTTTGTATGGCAGGAAGTGTCAATCTCCGATATGCTGGGCCGAAGTAGGCGATAGACCATTGTTGGGACCGGAACTCATGCAAGAAACAACTGAAAACGTAAAGCTGATTCAATAGAGACTAAAAGTCGCACAGAGCTAGCAAAAGAGTTATGCGGATGTTCGAAGGCGTGATAGGGAATATAAAGTTGGAGATCATGTGTTTATCAAGGTAACTCCGATGAAGGGCCAAACACGATTTGGAGTAAAAGGCAAGTTGGCACCAAGGTATGTTGGGCCGTATGAGATTCTTGAAAAGATCAATTCCGTGACGTATCGGGTAACCTTACCTCCGGTAATGGAAAACATGCATAATGTCTTTCATGTCTCTATGCTTCGGAATTATCTAAGAGATCTATTACATGTGATAGAGCCAACTCATGTACTTCTAAAAGATGGTTATGAGGAAAGGCCTATACAGATTGTGAACCGCCGAATCAAAAGATTGAGAAACAAGGAAATTTCGTTAGTAAAGGTGCATTGGCAGAACCATGGAGGAATTTATGCAACTTGGGAGACGGAGGAAGATATGATGAAAAGATACCCCGAACTGTTCCCTTTGAACTCGGTATTCTTCCAAAGCGAAGGTAATTCGAGCTTGGACGACCAAACTCTTTAAGGAGGAAAGACTGTAACAACCCCGACCCATAATTAACGTTAATTGATGCTTATGTGTGCCTAACAAGTAATTAAGAAGAAATCCTGAGTTAATTACATGTGCATGGCATTATTTTGTGTTTATATCTGTTTAGCGTAGATAGATCTGTTCTTGTTTTCGTTTCGGTTTGCGAATTAAAGGCCTTATTGGTATCCGATTCAGAAATTGATTTGATTTATGTGATAATTAGATTTTTTAAAATTTTATGGTAGGTGTAATTGAAATTTGATTCAGAACGATTAAATTAGAATAATTAATTTCAATTAATTAACCAATTCTTAATCAAGCCTATATAAGGCACCTATATCCTCCACTCATCTTTTCTTTCCTTCATTCAACACACACTCTTGAGCCTATAAGTAAAAACATGGGAGAGAGAGAGGGAAGGAAAATTGAGATCAAAATTGTGCTCAACGAAGGGAAATTGCTAGGAAGAGGAAGAATTGAACTTAGAGATTCAAGAATCAAGTTTCTAGATCTCATCTTGGCAAGCCTAGGTAAGAATTCAACACTTGGAATGTACAATCATGATGTGTAAGACGAGTTCTAGAGGTTTAAGTTGATTAATGTAGGATTTGAGCTAGGAATGAAGGAAGTCAAATCATTCCATATATGCATGCATAAATTCCCATGTTTTGAGTATGATTTTCAAGAATCCCCTCATGCATGTCTTAAATTCACTTTAATTTTGGGGAGTCATCAAGATTCAAGTTGTTTTGTAGCATTTGATCATGTTTTGAGAAGCTTAATGCCAAAGAAATTCATGCATGTCATGTTCTTGGATCATTCATAAACTTTTAGTTGAATTTTGCATAATTGGTAAGCCATTAGACCATGATTTCTTGAAACGATCTTTAATTCATGTTGTTTCAAGGGTTTCCATGCATTTCCTCAAGTTTTTTCCCAAAAACATCGAGTTTGATGCTTTAAAGATTGAGTTTGAGCTTAAAGATCAAATATGGAAATTTCAGAATTTGCATCCACGCTCGAGCGTGGGATTTCACACTCGAGCAAGCACTCTGAGTGCGAGCACTTCCGCTAGAGCGACCTGATTCCCGCTCGAGTGTGAAATGCATGTACCCAGAAGTTCGCATGTTTTGCAGCATGCTCGAGCGACAGAAGTCACGCTCGAGCGAGTGTCTAAGTCTCACGCTCGAGCGAAGATCGAGCGTCCATCGAGCGTGAAAAGCAAGCAACCAGTACTTTTTCAAAGTTTACAATCCGCTCGAGCGAGGAGAGTCATGCTCGAGCGAAGCCTCACTTTTTGCATGTCCGCTCGAGCGAGGAAAGCCACGCTCGAGCGTGGACTTTGTTTTTAGCAAAATTTGGAAAATGTTTTCAAGTACATTCTAGCATCTTTATTCCATCCTAGGCACTCCTAGGCCCTGTTTAAGACCCCATATGAGGTTAAAGGCTAGAAACACACTAAGAACAAATGAAATAAGTTATGTACAATCCAAGCGTGTGTATTCAATGTATGAATCTGCCATGTTATGTAGGTCACGCGCCTCAGGATAGGTGAATTGCCCACTTCGCCGTCTATTCGAAGCTACCAGTTATTTGTGAGTAATAACTTTGTAAAGTTATGTTCAATGTTAAATGTTAAATATTTTCTGAACGCTATGACATGTAATGATTAGTTTCTAAAATGCTATGTTTTGAATGAATGAATGATTGTCCAAAATTCTGAAAGTTATTCGTGGCATCCTTAGCATCATATGATATGCGTCCCTTTACGAGTCATCAGGTCCCTTTACGAGTCATCGGAAACGTCTTTGTGCACACGAGTCATCAGAAAGCCTCCATGGCAATCCCTTGTGGGTCATCGGATTTATTAATACTAATGGATATGCCACGTACTATGATATGATATATGTTTAAGTTCTGAATACAAATATAACCACACCAATGAGTCTACTCTGTTATGACATCCGATTATGTACAAGACTTTGTTTCTGTATGGACATCATTCAGTAAAATCTTTACTATGTTATTATTCATTGGGCGATCGCTGATTATTTATATTATGTATGTAGGTGAGCAGGCACGTGACCAGGCCTAGAGTTGACGGCCTATGTTTCAGTTTTGTCAGCCAACCATTGTGCCTCCCGAGGAGGTTCCGAATGAAGTCAAGTTTCATGGCTGTTTTTGTAATCATATTAGACTATGTTTATACCATGTTGTATTTGGACAAGATTTCTGATAACATGTACTTGGAGTGATGTGTAAATATTGTATTTATGTCGCCACTCACAAGTCTATAAAAAGTTTTAAGTTATCTGTTTTATATACGTCTGCACAGCTCTATGGACTATGTATGTTTAGTACATTTGCTTCCGCAGCCCCTACTATATGTTATTATGTCAAGAAGCCTTTGGTAATCGAAGGATTACTGGCCGGTTACGATGCTAAACCCATAGGGGCGGGTTCGGGTTGTGACAGATATTCACACATTCAACAATTTAATCGGCCGTCATATTCAATGACATAATTCATATAGCTAGTTTCAATTCATCTAGTCCTCATGCAATTCCTACAACACTCATAGCTATCCTCCACCGATAGCCCAGACAGATATTTTCTAAACAAATAAACAAATCTATCAAACAGATAAATTGTCAAATTTTCCATAGGTGAGTGATTTAACCCATCCAATTACACCATTTAATTACACGCGCTCTTCCAATTTCATATTTCCACGTCAATTTCATTATTTATACAAAATAATTTATTTTAATTGAAATTAAGGAAATCTTCTCCCATTTTCAAATATTACACCCAAGACCAAATTTCACCAATGATACCCAAACAATATCATGTTTGAGACTTTTCATACACATATGGGGCCAAATATAGAAAACCCCCCTTTCAAAAATTCAAATCCAAACCCTAACTTTCCCAAATCTTTCCAAATCCCACCACTTATACAAAATGACAAATATCTAGGTTAAAACTCATATTAAAGAGTAGAACATCCCTACCTCAAAGTTAGGAGAGCAAATGAGAAGAAGAAGAAACCCAAAAATGCTCCAAATTCCACATTTTTTCGGATCAAATGGAAACCTACGCAATACTCTAACTTTTAAACAAAGGGAATAGGGTAGAAAGACCTTAGATCATGGGGTATTTATAGAAAGACCTTAGATCGAAGGAGTTGTCGCTCGAGCGACCAAACACAACAAAGGACCTCGCTCGAGCGCAAGAAACGTCGCTCGAGCACACAATGCAAAGCTTCAGGTCTGCCACAGACGCAAACGCACACTCGAGTGCAAGAAGTCTCACTCGAGCGAAGAAACAATTCCACAAGGCTCGCTCAAGCGCAAGAAGCCTTGCTCGAGCGAAGAGACCAAAATCTGGGCAACAACCATTTAAACCAACTAACAACCAACTTGTTCCAAATTCGCCTAACAAATCCCAAAACTCAAATTCAAAGAATTAAAGGAAGGAAACAAGACGTAAATAACCACATACAACCACGGAACCTGAGTCCGAAACACAATAAAGATCGGGGTAAAAACCAGGATCGTTATAAGAACAAAGAGGCAAGGGAGCCACATTGGGGCCCAGCCGTGCCTCATTTGGGGCCGGCCGTGTCCATTAGGATCCGGCCGTGCCTTTTGGGTGACAAACATTGTTCTGGGCAGGAATCCGCCAACTGTCTATTTTTTAAAATATTTATGACCTATTTGCCTCAAATTCTATAAATATGAGCTCAGACCTTTGTTTTGATGGTTAGCAAAATTTCAAAGAGTTAAAAAGACATTTGAAAGCTCCCTCTCCTCTTACAGTCGCCTTTGTGCTATCATATCATCTTTGAACTATATATACACACCATATACACCATTAGAGCTTGGACTTAGAGCTTTGGTTAAGACTTTGGCACCATAATTCAAACTTGAGAGTGCTTTGGGATCAAGTTTGGTTTACAACAAGAACATCCTCTCTATAAGAGGTTTAAGCTTGACACCTTCTTCCTTGCTTTCATTTCAATCTTTGTCTATCTTTTTGTTGTGTTTTCATACTGTTTTGGATCAATTCCAAGTGCTGAAACTTGGGGTTAAAGAGCTACCAAAGATGGAGGGGCTAATTACCCTTTCTTGAACCTTATCCCAGAGCTTATACCTTTTGTTTTCCCACTCTTTTCTTTGATTTAAACACTGATTTTTAGAGTTTTAAAAGGCTAAAAAAATGTGATTTAGAAGTCCCAAAAGTTCCTAGGCTTGCTTACTAGCTTTGTGTCCTCTTATTTTTCTTTTTGTTTTTTTTTTTTTTTTTTTTTTTTTTTTTGTACTCTTTTTAAGATGATTTTAGGTACTGTTTTTTTTTAGTTTTAGGGGTTATTTAAGTCATTTAATTAGTTTGTGCTTTGAATCTCATGCTTATAGTGTTGTAAGTCCTCATGGATTTGGTTGTTTAGGCCTAGACACCAATCCATTTGAGTTGATAGTCTTGTTTACTTAGTTTTCAAGTAAATAATCTCACTTTTGCAATAATCAATTTCACAAAATCATCTCTGCAACCTCCCTCATTTCTTTGCTTCTTTTGACTAAGATTTGTATCTGACACGGGATTACCGTTCAAAGTATAAGAAATAGACCCCTCATGTGCTAAATGATTTAATCTCTTCAGAGATTTATTACCAAGGCATTATATCTCTCTTATGTTGAGAACGATCCCTTGTTTGATACTCCTCTTAATCGCCGGTGCATTGTTTCTAAGGGGTTAGTTTTTTTAACTTAGACCTTTGGAAATCTCAAAGAAAGGTTTCATTATACCTCGTCATCGAGTTTGGATTTGAGGTCATTATCGTCCTTCTCGGGTTTGACTCCGAGTCCATAATCACTCGAGAATAGGTTTGATTCCTTCTTTGTGATTTCCCCTGTAGAGAAAGGCTTGGAAAGTTCATTTCTCGAGTTAAGCTATGCTTGTTTATCTTTATTGCTTTTGGACTTAGTGGACGTAGATATCACTTTTGGACAAAATGGAATAAAAGACAAGAAATGGATAGGTAAGATGAAAAAGGCTAATAAAATTGGCTTAAAATTGGATTAAAACTGACAAAAAGAGCTAATAAAATTGGTTGGATTCAGTCGAACGTTATACCGAATCTGTCGTTTCTAGAGTCATCGCATGCTAAATTCGTGATGTTTTATGATTCTTGAAGCATGTGTGCCATCTTTCTTGAAATTGATTTCATAATAGGAGGGAGGTATGGTTAGTTTTTTTATTTTGGTATTTAATAAATTCTTGTCCGTTTGTTTCTCAAATCATCACGCAATCAACTTGCAACAATTGATGGTTTGAAGACCAAACTCGATCCTCCCTTGAGTATCTTGATGACATGGAAAGGCAAAAAGGACAAACATGACTTAGGAATACTCTATCTGCACTGTTTTCACCTCAGAGCACAAAAATAGCTAACTTCTGGAAAAATAGGGCACGGCTGGATTTGGGCTCCAAAGTTTGGTAAACAGAGCACTTTTGTTGTAATAGAGAGCAGTGGCTGAGGGTGAAACAAAACAGTTTCCTAGGAGGCAGACAGAGCAATTTCTGAGGGTTGTCTTTGTCGGCGCATGTGGGATCCTTGTTCATTCTTTACATATTATTGTTGTAATTATTGTAGTATTATTGTTGTAATATATTAGATAGTATTCATTTGGATTTGTCATAAGTAATTAATTCAGACACTTAGACATTCAGATTCTCTTGCATGAAGGCACATTTGTAATATTGTGTATGTCCTCCATGTGACACTCAACTAAAAAAAATATAATAAAATAAAATAAAATAATAATAATAACAATAATATAAGGGCTAAAAAAAAGAGAGAATTAATTAGTAAGTTAATTAGCGGACCAAAAGAGAATTAAAAAATGAAAATGGGTTGGGAAAGAAAAAAAAAATCGAAATCAAGCCTATAGGTGGCATCACTTCTCATAAACCAACAAAGTAGACACGTGGCCGTAAACGAGAAGGGGAGAAACGTGCCAGCAATAGACCTTAGGACCTTATATAGTAAGCAAGAAATTTGAACCTATAAATAGTGAGGTACTAGTGAGCTTCGAAAATGTAAGGAAGTATACAAATAACTAGGATACAACATGATATTAGCAGGGAGTTGTGGTAGAAAAATAAAGGCTACGGGTCAATATTAAGGTAAGTTATATTATACATTGAGTTACCATAACATATTTTACGTATGTTTTGAGTTACCATGATTTATTTTAAGCGATTTGTGTTTTTAAATTATATTAATATTTTGATTATGTTGATTATTTTCTGAACTCTATTTGCTTAAATTGAAACCCATGGATATGTTTGTTTAAATTTTAGAAATTATTTGACAATGATTTTGTAAACAATTATTTTCTGTAAGTACCACCATGGGAGACCCATGCCTTGGGGGACTTAAATGAACCATTGGCCTCTGTTTGGTCACTTTGTAGCCCTCTGTTTGTCATGGATCAATTGACCTCTACTCTGATTGTTACTTTAGTGACCTCTGTTCTGTTCTATTCTGTACCATGGCTATGATTATTCTGCTTACATGACTTTTGAATTAAAATTTTATAGTTTAAGTAATTTATTTATTCAAACTAAATTGTTCACTATTTTGGCCTAAATAATTATCCATGGTGATTTATGTACACTCATACTCACTGTATAATATTCCTCACTCTCTCATGTGTTTATAGCTGTTATCCCCTTTCAAGTGATGAGATTTAGTGGGATCAAGATTGGGAATAGATCACAGTGTTTTTTTTTATTCATCTACTATCTGTAATTCTGATTGGACTCTTGTAATAAAATAAAGTCCAAATGAGTATTTTCCTTTTAACTAAACTTTTTGGTACCTATTTATTTTATTTTAATTTATTTAATTTATCCGCTTCCGTTACTACTATAGAAATTTTAGAATTGTTTATGTTTTATTGTCTTGTTGCGACGTCGAACCTTTGGGTACCGGGTTTGGGTCGTGACAAAAGTGGTATCAAAGCTATGGTTTTTGAAAAAAAAAAAAAAACTCTAGTTTTTCTAACACGATTAAACCATTTTATAAATATTTCTAGGCTAAGTTTTCCTATGTTGTAGGGAATGGCAAATCTGATGGAGTTATCTTGGTTCAAGCCCCCAGGAGTTCATCGTGTCCCGAACCTACTAGAGGGCTGCGGAGATTCAAAGAGCCTTGTCAGGCAAGCCCACCCAGCACTTGACTGACTCATGGGGAGACCTGTATACTTTCAGGCTGACCCCGATGATGATATCTTATTTTGGAGACTTAGTCGAGGCAGCACACGCGAGAGATACATTGGGCCAACCCACGTTGTTGGTCTTGCTCCGAATTTACGACAGCCACACTTTTTGGTTACACCATTTCCCCTGGGCTTTGCTGAGAGGAGAGGGCACATATACCCTAGCAACCACATATGCACTACGACATCTCCCCCATAGCACATTATCCATGTCCCAACTGTGGATTTCACTAACAGTGTGTCATACTTGGAGATACCTGTACGAATTACTGGACGGGAGTTTTGGGGTTATGATCACGGTGTTCCTGCCTATATAGCCCGAATGGTATGGCGTTACTTTGGGATAGAGCACAGTGGTTGAGAGTTTGAGTCCCTCATGCAGAGTGAGTTTGCGAGGTTTTTTCACGGCCCAATTTTTCAGAGCCAGTTCTTAAGGCTACCTAGCGATCTATTTTAGATGGCCGACCAAGAGATTTTTGTGACCTGACCATGATTAGTCTGATCCTTATGTTTTTGTATTAGTAGTATTAGACACCAACTTTTGACTATTATCTAAGTATGTATATTGTACTAATATCTTTTCTTTTGCATAAATAAAACAAGTGTCGTGTAAATTATATATGTGTTGTTATAGTATCTTTGTGAATCATAGATATAATATTGCGCCGATTAAATACGTAATAATTGGTTCAAAAAAAAATTGACTATTCCACTAACGGTTTTCACCTTGTAGTAATGGCTAATGATAGAAATGGAACCAGATTGTTGGTTAGTGTTGCCGACCCAATGGAGCAAATCATGAAAAAAACAGTTACCAATTTTCTGCGAGCCTTACAAACCAACATGAATAATAGAATGCACGAACGGCGAGAAGAGCCAATTACGGTAAAACAGTTCCAGGATTTGAAACCCACTACATTTACTGGCAGTACAAACCCACTGGTAGCAGAAGCTTGTGTCAAAGACATGGAGAAGATTTTTCGTACGCTACCTTGTACAGAAAGACAAAAAGTAACCTTCGCCACATTCACCTTCAAAGACGATGCACAGGAATGATGGCTTCTTACCCTAGAGAAAGAAGAAATCATGACTTGGGCAAGATTCTTAGAAATATTTTATGAAAAGCACTTTCCAGATTCACTGCGAGAACAAAAGGCGTCGGAATTCATACATTTAAAGCAAGGAACCATGACGTTGGCCGAATATGAGAGCAAGTTCACGCAACTAGCTCAATTTGCGACATATGTCATCTCCACCAAAAGTCAAAAAGTAAAGAAATTTGAAGTAGGATTGGATGTTGAAATCAAGGATAGGCTTGAGGTTTTGCAACTACCGACCTATGCGAAGATGGTGGATCGAGCATGCATTGTGGAAAAAAGGGATTAAAGCCTCATGTTCCGGGAAAACAAGCAAAAAAGTTCGATTCACTGTGGGAACAAAAGGCGTCAGAATTCATACATCTAAAGCAAGGAGCCATAACGGTGGCCGAGTACGAGAGCAAGTTCACACAACTAGCTCGATTTGTGACATATGTCATCCCCACCAAAACTCGAAAAGTAAGAAAATTCGAAGTAGGATTAGATGATGAAATCAAGGATAGGCTTGAGGTTTTGAAACTACCAACATATGTGAAGGTGGTGGATCGAGCATACATTGCAGAAAAAAGGGATTAAAGTCTCACGTTCTGGGAAAACGAGCCAAAAAAATTGATTCTAGGAAAAAGACAACAGAAGATTTAGTGCATCACCTCCGAAGAAGGTAAATACAAGCTCAACTAGTTCAGGCAATCAAGGTCCTACTAACCCCAAAAGTGGCACCATTCCAAATTGCCCTACTTGCGAGAGAACTCATTGGGGACGATATTGGTAGAAGCTCATAGCTCGAGGTTTGCGGTCCACCCTGGCAATACGAAGATATATCATGACCAGAAGGAACACTACTGGTGGACATAAATGAAAAGAGACATAGCAAGCCACGTCTCTAAATGTCTGCACTGTCAATGAGTTAAAACAGAACATCAGAGACCTACAACAATGCTGCAACCACTCTCTATACCTAAGTGGAAATAGGAACACATTACTATGGACTTCATGGTCGGGCTGCCTCATTCAATCTCGAAGAACGATGCAATATAGGTTATATAGACCGATTGACGAAGTCGGCGCATTTTTTACCAATCAAAATCACGTATTCCCTTAATAATTTTGCCACTTTATACATCAAGAAAATCATTTGTTTGCATGGCACCCCAGTCTTAATCATGTCTGACCGAGACCTCCACTTCGTGTCTCACTTTTGGAACAAATTGCAAGAGGCCTTGGGAACCACTCTGAAATTTAACACTGCCTATCACCCGCAAACTAATAGACAAGCCGAAAGAACAATCCAGACTTTGGAAGACATGATATGTGTGTGCGTGCTAGACCTTAAAGGTAATTGGGATGAGCACCTACTTTTAGTGGAATTCGCCTATAACAACAGTTACCAAGCTACCATCGAAATGACACCATACGAAGCACTGTATGGAAGAAGATGTCGATCACCTCTATATTGGGCAGAAGTCGGAGACATGAAACTATTAGGCCCTGAAATCGTGCAAATAACGAGTGATAAAATTTGACTTATCCAACAGCGAATTCGCACTACTCAGAGTCGCCAAAAAAGCTATGCAGATATACGAAGACAGGACTTGGAGTTTCAAGTAGGAAAGCATGTTTTCTTAAAAGTCTCACCGACAAAATGGGTCATTTGATTTGGAAAGCGAGGGAAGTTAAACCAACGTTACGTCGGGCCATTCGAGATACTAAAAAGGATTGGTCTTGTGGCATATCGCCTTGCACTGCCACCTGAACTATCCAATGTCCACAATGCATTTCACGTTTCAATGCTTCGACAGTATCTCTGAGATCCAGAACATGTTGTCGATTATGAGAACCAAGAAGTTCAAGAAGATCTCTTTTACAAAGAACAACCAGTGCAGATGTGTAGATTCTCGATTGTCGTGATCAAGTTCTCCAAAACAGGACTATACCCTTTGTAAAATCTTATGGAGGAATAATCGAGTCAAAGAAGCGACATGGGAAACTGAAAGCCAAATGCAAGCCAAATACTCACACCTCTTCGAAAACCAAGGTACGTCAAGTTTGGGGACAAACTTCTATTTAGAATGGGAGAATTGTGACACTCAACTAAAATAAATAAATAAAATAAAATAATAATAATAATAACAATAATATAGGGGTTAAAAAAAGAGAGAGAATTAATTAGTAAGTTAATTAGCGGACCAAAAGAGAATTAAGAAACGAAAATGGATCAAGAAAAAAAAAACTGAAATCAAGCCTACAGGTGGCATCATTTCTCATAAACCAACAAACTAGAAACGTGACCATAAATGAGAAGGGGAGCAACGTGGCAGTAATAGATCTTAGGACCTTGTGTAGCAAGCAAGAAATTGGAGCCTATAAATAGTGAGGTACCAGTGAGCTTCGAAAATGTAAGGAAGTACACAAATAACTAGGGTACAGCGTGATAGTAGCTGGGAGTTGTAGTAGAAAAATAAAGGCTAAGAGTCAATATTAAGGTAAATTATATTATACCTTGAGTACCATAATATATTTTACATATGTTTTTAATTACCATAATTTATTTTACGCAATTTGTGTTTTATAAATTATATTAATATTTTGATTACGTTGATTATTTTCTGAACTCTATTTGCTTAAATTAAAACCCATGGATATGTTTATTTAAATTTTAGAAATTATTTGACAATGATTTTGTAAACAATTATTTTCTGTAAGTACCACCACGGGAGTCCTATGCCTTGGGGGACTTAAATAAATGCTTGGCCTCTGTTTAGTCACTTTGTGGCCCTCTGTTTGTCATGGATCCATTGACCTCTATTCTGATTGGAACTTCAGTGACCTCTATTCTGTTTTGTACCGTGACTATGATTATTTCACTTACATCTTTCGAATTAAAATTTTATAGTTTAAGTAATTTATTTATTCAAACTAAATTGTTCACTATTTTGGCCTAAATAATTATCCATGGTGATTTATGTACCCTCATACTCACTGTATAATATTTTTCACTCTGTCATGTGCTTATAGTTATTATTCCCTTTTAGGTGATGAAATTTAGTGGGATCAAGATTGGGAATAGATCGTAGTGTTTTTTTTTATTCATTTACTATCTGTAATTCTGATCAGACTCTTGTAATAAAATAAAGCCCAAATGACCATTTTCCTTTTACATAAACTTTTTGGTGCCCATTTATTTTATTTTAATCTATTTAATTTATCTGCTTGTGCTACTACTATAGAAATTTTAGAATTATTTTATGTTTTATTGTCTTGTTGTGACGTCGAACCTTTGGGTACTGAGTTTGGGTCGTAACATTCCAACCCCCCATTTCTTTCTCCCTTTTATTTATGTGCTTATAATGGTAGCATCATATTTTACATTTTCATGTCGTTACCATGTCTTGTATCCATTTTTTGCATGCATAGGATTCGGTTCATCATTCTAACATTTTTACCATTTTTTACTTACTTGAATATATGCGCTAAAGGCATGCTTTAAAGTGAGCCATATATCATGTAATAAACCGAACCTAGTAGTTGTATTTTGTATGCGTTGCATTAGTCGTTTGCATATCAGGACATACATTTTTCTAACTAGTTTCTTCTATTTGGCTTGCCTCGGTTGAGTACTAGGTTAGCGTTTTTTGCTTAAGCAAATTGCATATATGTTTGTGTTGCCATAATCAAACATGTTACCATGAGGCTAAGTGCTTATTTGATATATCTCTTGAGTACCGGTGGATGAATGCTATTTTGCTTAAATTGGAATGGTTTGATACATGTACATGTGAGCTTACTTTTTTTAAAGTAGCTCATATTCAAAACACTTTTCAAAACAAACATGAAATTAAATTGTTCCAAAGTAGGTGAAAAAGTCTATACTTGTGTGACTCGCATAGTAATGTTAGCATAATAATTGGAATAAGAGCATATAATGTACATAAAAATCACATCATGATTAGTAGATGCCGATCTTTGATCGGGTGAGTGGGGTGCTAAATTCATGACATTCCCCTCTAATACCTAAGTTCCCGAGCCAAGACACTTTGGTGATGACAGACATGTGGCCTTTAGCACGAGTCACGGGTTTCTTAAATTTCTCAAAAATATTTAGCTGGCGACTCTGAAATCTAGCAATGCAGTCTATTTTTGGCATCTCAGATGATAAATGGTTTTCTAAATATTTGTTAGAGTTAGACTCATTTGTGTTCTTTCTGTTTCACATTGCACTTGTGAAACCAGATTCAAAACCACAGGAGTCTGAACTGTAGGGCTATCGTATCCAATGAGACTAAACCCCTCCGAAAAGCACGAAAACCAAGCTACAATCACATACCATCTTTCAAGATTAATCCAAATCACAAGTGTGAAACTTGTGTAAAAGAAAAATTGACAAGGATTTCTTTTCATTCTATTAAAAGAAGTACAGAGCTTTTAGATTTAGTGCATAGAGATGTGTTTGACTTGGAAGTTGTACAATCACGTGGTGGCAACAAGTACTTCATCACTTTTGTTGATGATTGCATTAAATACTGTTATATGTATTTGCTTAAAAGCAAAGATGAGTCAATTGGTAAATTTATTCTTTTCGAGAATAAAGTTAAAAATCAACTAAGTCGTAAGATCAAGGCTGGAAGAAGTGATCGTAGTGGTGAGTATGAATCCCCGTTTGCTGAGATTTGTGCTCAATTTAGGATTATCCACCAAACTAAAGGGCATTTGTAGCTTGCTTTTCGTGCTCCTTTCGGATACGATTAGCCCTACAGTTCGGACTCCTGTGGTTCTGAATCTGATTCCACAAGTGCAATGTGAAACAGTGAAAACACAAAAAGAGTCCAAATCTGGCAATTCTTTTAGAAAATCAATGTTTGAATCAAAATGTCAAAAATGGACTACTTTGCCAGACACAGAGTCGCCACCTAAATATTTTGGAAAAATTTAAGAAACCCATGACTCATGCCAAAGGCCACGTGTCCGTCATCACCAAGATTGTCTCGGCTCAGGAACTTAGGTACGAGAGGGGAAGGTCATGAAATGAGCACCTCACTCACCCGATCAAAGATCGACCTTTACTGATCATGATGTGATTCTTATTTACATTATATGCTCTTGTTCCGATTATTTAGACTAGCATTACTATGTGACGCACACAAGTATAGACTAATTTGCAAAAATTAGAACACTCTGATTTTATATGTTGTTTTGAAAAAGTGTTTTGAATACGCGTCACTTGAAAATGTGAGTTTGTATGTACATTTAATCAAATTATTCCAATTTAAGTAAAAGGCCTTCATCCACCGATATTCAAACAGGAATATCATTTGAGCATTTAGCCTCATGGAGAATGCTTGATATGGCAACAATCACTTGCATGCAATATGCTAAAGCAATAAATGCTCACCTAGTACTCCAAGGCAAGCCAAACAAAGCAAAACAATTAGAAGAAATGCATGGTCCTAAACAATGTAATATGACTAATGCAACGCACACATTATGCAAATAATAAGCTCGGCTACTAACATGGCATGTGATTCAATTCAAGGCATACGATAAAGCACGTATTCAAGCAAAGAATTTGAGATTGACATTGGTTAAAATGATGAGCCGAACCCTTATGCGTGTAAAATGAATGGATGCGAGTCATGGAAAATACTAAGTAAATATGATGCTACCATTATAAGCGGGTAAATAAAAAGGAGAAAGAAATGGGAGTTGGACGACATACACAATTATTACATATTTGCCCTCGTGCAAGAAGGTTTGAATAAGTGTCCAAGTGTCCGATGATTAAGCTAGCTATTACAAATTCAAATGCGTAATTAGCTAAACTAATTACCTATTACAAGGTTGGAACAAATAATAAATGAATAGCTAAACTATCTAATTTATTACAACAAGGGTATTATAATAATTAATACTTAAATAATAATTACAATAAAAAGATAATAATACGAATACAAGTAAAATGAGGCACAATGATTGCATGCACAGTGTCCAGAAGCTACTCTGTCTGCCCAGACTGCTCTGCCTTACCCTCAGTCATTGCCCTCTACTTCTTCAAAAAACACTCTGTTTTTTCCAAACATTGGAGGTTGGCCGGCCCCTAATGAGGCCTGGCCAACTCCAAATAAGGCCGACCGGCCCTAAATGCAGGTCAAAAATCTGTTTTGTGCTCTAAGGTGAGGACAGTGCAGTCAGAGCCTTTCTAGGCCTTGTCTGTTCCTTCTGCTCTTCTCTGTCATGGGAAACTCAAGAGAATAACAATTTTGAGTCCGAAACCACCAACAAGCACAATTTGATGGCTTGATGATTTCAAACATGTTTGGACAAAATTGAATAAATGCAATGAAAAACCACCCCTCCCTCTTATCATGAAGCTCAAAGAGGGAGATAGACACGCTTCAAGTTTCGTCAAAACATCATGGATTGATAAGTGACAATTCTCGAAGCGATGGACTCGGCATAACATCTGGCATAATCTAACTAATTTTATTCATCTTCTTTATGTTGATTTCATTGATTTTAGGTCAATTTTATTAGTCCTTGCTATTCTTTAATCAATTTGTCCAAAGTGATGTTTAAGTCTACTAAATGAGAAGAAATGTCAAGCAAGAAATGATCCATAGCATGAAAGAAAGACTATACATTGATGATGAACCTCTGTAGAGATTAAGTCATTAAGTATAGATCTCTTTATCATGCCTTGAACAACAAGCACTTGTTTGAAATAGCTCTCGAACAAAAGAAAAAAAGAAAGGAGGGAGGGTGCATAAATGATTATGCAAAGTTGACTATTTAAAATGAAACTCTTCACATGAAAACTAAATAAATAAAGCTATCAACTCAAATGACTCGATCTCTATGGCCTAAATAATCGAAGCCATGAGGACTTACAGCACAACAAATATGATATTCAAAGCATAAACTATTTAAATGAATTAAACAGCCCCTAAAATGTAAAAAATAGTAGCTAAAAGCAAGATAAAGTAAGTAAAGAAAGTAGAGAAAAAGCTATGGAACAAAGCCTAATGAGGGGTGGCTAACCCTTCACTTTTTGCAATTTTAAATCAAAAATTTTAGCCCCAAAACAGTCCAAGAATAGTCCCGAAATAGCCCAAAAACAGTGGCTAAAAGTGTGTTTAAAGAGCACAAAAAGATAGACAAAAGCAAGAGATATAAAGCTAGTAAACAAAATCAAGGAGAGGTGGTTAACCCCTCAATTTTTGAGACTTTTAAACCATGTTTTTCAGCCTTTTTTAACTCTAAAAATCAACAAAGAAAATAGTGCAAAAACAAAGGGTATGAGCTATGGGATAAGGTGCAAGAAAGGGTGTTAAGTCTCTCTACCTTTGGTAGCTCTTCAACCCTAAGTTCTAACACTTGGAATGGATCCAAAACAGTAGGAAAACACAAGAAAAAGATAGAAAAAGATTGAAATGAAAGAAAGAAAAAAGGTGACAAGCTTATACCTCTTGAAGAGAGCAAACTTTGGTGCTGATCAAACTTGATTCCAAACACCCTCAAGTTTATGAAATATGGTTTGAAACTTCAACAAAAAGCTTCAAGAACAAGCTCTAATGGTGTATGTATTATGTATGTATTGTTCAAGAATGTTTGAAGGTCAAAGGAAGCAAGGAGGATGGTTTTAGCTCTCAATCTCCCTCAAAGCCCTTAGGAAAATCTTCTAACCTTAAAATCCGAATGCAGCGGGTCTATTTATAGAATTTGAGCCAATTTGGTCGAAAATATCTTCAAAAATGGACAGCTGGCTGATTCCCGCCAGCTGTCTGTTTAGCACTATTGAGACCTGGCCGGGCCCAAAAACACACGGTTGGACCTAAAAAGCAACTCTGGAAAAGTTTTCATTGAGACCGAGTCGGGTCTAAATGAGCCACGGCTGGTTCTAAATGGACCCAATCGGGTCCAAAAATCTGTATTTCAGACCCGATTTCAAACGGCATATCTCCCTTATCCGGACTCGATTTTAGGTGATTCTTGAGTATAAATTAAAGCCCCGAAAGTCTACTTTCCAATGGTGGTAACCTCACATCTAAATTCTAAGTGTCCAAAGAGATATACCTAATTTAGTGAAGGCTACTCATCATTTTTCAACGATTTGATGCTCAACTTCTTCCTAAACTAGTTTTCTTCCCTTCCCTCCTATTTCCTTCAACTCCAAACCTATAAATAAGATTTTTTAAATATTTTTCAAAGAGTTCATTGTAGACACCCCATTTTTGACCGTCCTCAAGATTTAGACGTCATCGTTTGAACACTCGATGATCATTCCATGCTCATGTTCGTTTTGAGTTCTCGGAGGTCTCGACTACGCGCCTTACCTCAAGATCTCTCAACTTGTCTGTTTTGTGCTTGGTTGTGAACCAAACACTTGTGTTTTTGCTTCTAAGGGAAGAGGGTGGTTTTTTTTCCATGCCCTCAACCCACCAGCCAAGGCTTGAGGCCACCGGCCCTTTTTTCTTGCCATCGGCCAAGTGTGTTGGCCGATCGGCACTGTTTTTGGTCGGCCGGCCATTGTGTTGGTCGATCGGCCATTTTTGCTAGCCGAACCCTATTCATCTGCTTTATGCAGATATTTTGTGCCAGCTGGCACAGTTGGCATCCATAATTAACCCCCTTCATACACGTGTATGAAGGGATTTACACCCTTTTCTTAGCTTCTCTTAGAAGCTTTAGATTGAACTTCTATAAAGAGGGAGTTCCTCCTCCCTCCTCAGAGGTTTAGAAAAATGAGGGTAGGAGAGTTAGATATAGTTTTGTATCTATACTCCCTTGTTTGATCCTCATTTGTGCTCAAAAGTGTAGTATTGTCTTACTTTTGCACACAAACACACACTAGAACACCATCCTCTTGGAGCTGAGGTCTCTTGAGGTTGATTTCACAGTTCTTGGATTGGTTTGAACTCAGAAAACCTGCTGGAGCTTTGTTCTTAAAGAGGTTCTACAAGGGTAAGTTCCTTGCTTTAGATACCCCTTTCTTGCTTAAGCTTTTAGTCCTTCTTTCTTATTGTTTTAAGCTTAGTTTATAACTGATAAAAGTTCTAATTTTGTGTTCTTTAGATCTTTGTTTAAGGTCATTTTGAGGTTTGGGGTTGTTTACCCCCCTCCAAGGCCTTGTTAGGCCTTGTTTTAGGCCATCCCTTTTGGCCCTTGCTTTGAGCTTTGCATGACCCTTCCATCACTAAAATCCAGAGGATTTTCAGTGGTCGAGAGGTGGTTTTGGTGTCCTAAATAGGAGAGGGTCATCCCCTCTCCTTGTTGTCTTGAAAGCTTGCATAAATGGCTTATGTTTGTAGCATGTGTTCTTAGCTTGTTTTAGCTTCATTTCAGTATATATTAGGCTTTTTTTTGCCATGATATAGCACTGCTTTGACTTGGTTTAGACATACCATGCATGCTTCATGTACTTGTCTTGTAATCCCATGATTTGCCTTAACATGCATCATGCTTTAAGCCATGTTTCTAGCATGATTTTGGCTCGACTTCATGAAGCTTTTAGTCTTATTGTAACATGCTTAAGCTCTGATTTGAGTTTTTTTTACCATAGATGACATGCTTTATATAGCCGCCATGCATTTTAGCTTGTTAGCTTTGAGTGTCCAAGTCACTAGCATGCTTTACTTGGCTCATTTCAATGATTTGGAATCACTTGTTATGTTATTTCAGTCCATATAGTATGCTCATATACTTGCATTTGTCACTCCTTTATTGTTTTGAAGGGTTTGTGTTTTATGCCTCATGAATGTGCCATTGTGTATGCCATCATGCTTAGGTCTTCGGGATGCCATGTAAGTGGGTTTTTGGGCTTACTTTGACATGTCATAACTCTAATTTTGGTTGCCTAAGTCATGCCATGTTTGGTTGTAATAGGTGTAGTGCAATTGCCCCTTTTGGCCTTGCATGCGTCTTGTTTTGTGCTCACCTTTCTAGCATGTTTTGGCCTCATCCCATGCATGTTCTAGCCTTGTTTTGGACTGCCTTGGGACTGTTTTGGGTCACCTTGGTCCTTTGGGGCTTGGTTGATATGGCCATGGTTCAAGTACCTTGGCTAGCTTTGAACTTGAAGTCCATTAGCATGCCTTGCTTGTGTTATGTGTTTGATTTGGCATCACTCTTAACATAATTTCAGAGCTTATGGTGTCACCATACTACCATGATTGTCACCCCTCGCTCATGTTTGGGTGTTATGACCTTATGCCTTAACTCTTGGACCATTGCATGTGCATGCTCATTGTGCATTTTATTCTATCATTTCATCATTTTGGCCACTGTTCTTGGTATGGCTGAGGCCTACCCATTTTCAGTATAAGTCCATGGCTCATGCGATTTATGTGTTGTTACATGCTTGTCACACTACATGTTGTTGCATGCTTGCCCATCCTTGCATATTGTTACATGCCTTGCATGTTTGCATGCTTAGGTTACATTTCGCATGCTTGGTATGTTTTTGCATGTTGTTGCATGCTTATTTCATTTTGCATGTTGTTGCATGCCATGCATGTTTACTTGTTTAGGTTGTATGCCTGTTGCATATTAGTTGCATTGCATGACATTGTTGCATGTTGTTGCATGCTTGAGTTGTTTGCATGCTTTCTTGCATACTTAGGTTGCATTGCATTGTGTGTGCATTGCCTTGCCTCTTGATCAAGCATGATAGAGGTTGAGGCCCCCTTATGTGTTTTTGTGCATTTCATTTGATATTGAATTGCACACTTGGCTCATTTGGCCATCATGCATTGAAATGCGTGATTGGTGGTCCGAGGGTTGAGAACTACACACCTTTGAGTCTTAAACATGATAAGGGGTGTAGTTGTGCAGACATTGTCTTGTAAATGTATTGCCATGCTCTGTTTGTCCTCTGCTGCAGCAAAACAGCATTCTGCAGGAATAGATGGCCGGTCGGCCATCTGAAGTGCCAGTCGACTACAAATTGTTGGCCGAGAGCCCTATTTTTGGTCTATTACCAGTTCTCCTTGCCCGATGGCCTTACCTCTTGGTCGATGGACTCTCAGCATGTCCCCAAGGTGGTTTAGAAGTATCCTTGAGACTTGCGCAGTTTTCAGAGGTGCAGAGTAGTGCAAACAAAGGCAACATAACATGGCAATGGATTTCCGAGCGAAGCCGACCGAGCATGCATGCATCTCTCTTCCCGTGGCTGTTTTACTACTTTAGTAGCTTAATTAATTTGTTTAATTAGTTAAGTGTTGTGTAATAATTAATTATCTTGTTAGTTAGTTAATTTGTATTATTCTTTCGGTCCCTCTGTCGAGAGAGGCATAATTGTGTAATAAGCGTGCGCGTGTGTGATGCATGTCTTCCAACCTTACGTCTCTCTCTCTTTTACTTACCTGCTTATGATGGTTAGTTTTAGGACATATTTCATTTTAGCATCCTTATGCTATGCATATTTGCATCCATTCATCTGTATTGCATGCACCGGGCTTGGCGCATCATGTTAACTGCATCGTATTTCAATTCCAACTTGAATACATGTACTAAATTGCATCTCACATGCCATCTTAGATTAGCCGAGCCTATTCTAGCTGCATTTTGCATGTGCTGCATTAGCCATCTTAACGTGAATTAGGATCATGCATTGATTATTAACCAGTTCTTTGTTTTGGCTTGGAGTACACTGTGAGTGTTTATGTTTTAGCATCTTGCATGTATGTGAATGTTAACACAAAAACATGCTTGCCATGAGGCTAATTGCTTATGTGATATAACTGCCTGAATGCCTGTAGGTGAAGGTTAGTTTGCTTGAATTGGAATAATTCATCAAAATCCGTGTTTTAGCCTACTTGCGAGTAGCAAAATTCAAAACCATATCCAAACAAACGGATATGCGATGCTTTGTTCCAAGTTAGGCGATCTAGTCTGTACTTATTTTGCTGTGCGCATCATGTAGTAAAGATTAGCCAATTAACCGGAATAAGAACGCATGTGTTTTCAAAAACTCGATATCATGCTTAGTACAGGCCGATCTTCAGATCGGGCGAGCGGGGGTGCTCATAGATGACCTTCCCCAATCGTACCCAAGTTCCCGAGCCGAGGCAACTTTGGTGATGACGGACACGTGGCCTTAGGCACGAGTCAGGGTTTCCAAAATTCCCCCAAAATAAAATATTTAGGTAGCGACTCTGTATCTGGCAAAGTAGTCCATGTTTGGCACTTCTTTCTTAAAAATCAATTTTTCAAAACGATTTGCCAGATTTGGACACTTTGGTGATTTATCGGTCTCGCATTGCACTTTGCGGGATTAGATTCAGAATCGTGACATATGAGTCCGAACTATGGAAGCAAGGCCCTCAAGGGCGCGTCTACATTCACCTCCCTTCCATTTATTTCCACTTTGCCCTTACTCGGTTTACCAAAAAGTGCAATGTTTTAAACGATGCAAGCCTCATAACATCGTAGAAGCATTTGGAAAAATATTTTGAAATGATCGTTTTAAGGTCTAAAATAGTTTGGCCAAAATGGGGTGCAAGATTTGGGATTAGAGCTTGAATCCAAATTTTTTCTCTGAGAATTCAAAAGATTGCACAATGTAATTTTCATCATCGGGTGTTTAGAATAAAGCGCCCAAGTCTTATGGGTGATCAAAAATGCGGTGTCTACAGAATTATTCCCCTCAGTCAAATGGTGTTGATGAGCGAAAAAATAGGATGTTAAAAGAAATGATGAATGCAATGTTAATAAGTTTTGAGTTGCCACAGAACTTGTGGGGGGAAGCAATTCTCTTTGCAAATTACATTCTTAATAGAATACCTCAGAAGATTGTAGACAAGACTCTATATGAGTTGTGGAAAGGCCACAAGCCTTCATATAAATACCTACAAATGTGAGTGTCTTACGAAAATGGCAGTGCCTACACCCAAGCGGGTTCGGATAGGTCCGAAGTCAGTGAATTGTATATTCATTGCCTATGCACATAATAGCAGTGCATATCGATTTCTTGTGTTTAAGTTTGTTATTCCAGATATACACAAGAATACTATCATGGAATCAAGAAATGCATTTTTCTTTGAAGATGTATTTCCTTGTCATCTCCAAGAAGGGATTCTGAGTTCCATGAAAGAGGTTAAGGGTGACAATGATCACACAGATGATCACATAAATGATCACGTAGATGATCAAGTGTCACGACCTAAACCCGCCCCTATGGGTTTAGCACCGTAACTGGCCAGTAATCCGAGATTACCGAAGGCCTGCTTAACAGTAAAACAGTAATACAGAGTACAGTGGCTGGCAGAAGCCAAAACAGTAAATGAAAGATGTCCAATGAGCTGTGACAGTCTGTATGCAAGAAGACTTTTTAAACATATACACATTCAAACCATAACAATATGTACATACATCATATACAGGCATACCGGGTTAGGGACCAAGTCCCTACCATAACAGTACAGTACAAATACATATATCATGCAGTCTATACAGTGTTACAAAACCAGGAACAAAAAAGGGGGGGAAAACTAAAACACCCCAAAAAGCCCTAGCTTGAAGGACTTGGAATCTCGCAGTGAGGCACGTTGGTTGGCTTAACAAAACGGGAGCTTAAATCCCACGCCCCTAGTTCCGATCCGGTGCCTGGACACCTATATATATATATAAACAGTAAGCTAAAGTCCAGTGAATAACATATGCGT
Organism: Camellia sinensis; assembly: GCF_004153795.1. Classification (NCBI taxonomy): domain Eukaryota; kingdom Viridiplantae; phylum Streptophyta; class Magnoliopsida; order Ericales; family Theaceae; genus Camellia; species Camellia sinensis. Next base: position 1,158,242 of record NW_021026548.1, on the reverse strand, counting down.
AAAGAGGTTAAGAAGGAGTATTTAAAACAGTCATTTGAACAGTATATCAGTTAATCAATTATAGCAGTCATAAGTGGTACATCCAGTAGCAAACAATACAGTAGGTCTTAACAGACCGAACAGTCAGTTGATGGCCATCATATCAGTAAACAGTAGTGGTTCCAACATGGGAACCGATAGAGATCTCTGTAACAGTAGCAATAACAGTTCAGTAACAGTAAATCGCTATGGATGCCACGAATACAGTTCACAAATAGGACAAACATTCATTTCAGCAGTGTGTTCCTTTGGCAAAGCAGAGCCGAGCCATTCTGGAAGTAGGCAACAATGTATGTGTTCTATTGTGCAACAGAGGCTCTCTAAAAGCAAAACAGTGGCTTTTCGGGTAAAAATCGAGCATGCACATGAACATTCATCGCTTCCCGAGGCGGAGTAATTAGTTGTTTAGCTTATTTACTTCTTTTACTTTTACTTGTGTCATAATTATTTAATTAGCTAAAGTAGTTAATTAGTTGTGAGTTAATTTATTTCATTTGGTTTGTAATAGTTAATTAATTAGCTTAGCTTAAATAGTTAGCTAGTTAATTATTCATTCGAACTCTCCTTCGTGAGAGCATAATGTTGTAATAATGTGTATGTCTTCCAACCCCACATCTTTCTCCCTTTTATTTAACTACTTATGATGGTTAGTATAGCGACATCACGTTTAAATTAGCATTCTTCACGTTTGCATCCACTTGTATTGCATGCACCGAGGCTCGGTTCATCATTCCAGCTGCATTGTTAGTTTAATACTTATTTGAATACATGCTTAAACCAAATGCTATCAATTAATTCATATGCCATGTTAAGTAGCCGAGCCTATTTTAGATTGCATATCACATGTGTTGCATTAGTCATATTGTATAGTTCAGAATCATGCATTTTTTCTAACTCTCTTATGTCTTTTTGGCTTGGAGTACTAGGTGAGCCTTTACTCGCTTTAGAATATTGCATGAGTGTGATTGTTACCATGTCTAGCATTCTTATCATGAGGCTAAGTGCTTAATTGATATATTTTCTTGTATGCACATGGCTGAAGGCTAATTGCTTGAATTGGAATAATTTGAACCGTGCACATTTAAGCCCACTTTTCAAGTGGCAAATTCACATACTCTTTTCAGAAAACAAACATGACTCAAGTGTTCTAATTTTTGCAAGTTAGTCTATACTTGTATGTACCCATCACATAGTAATGCTAGATTAGTAACCCGAACAAGAACATATAATGTAAAATAAGATTCATATCATGATTAGTAGAGGCCGATCTTTGATCGGGTGAGCGGGGGTGCTCAATTGATGACCTTCCTTTCTCGTACCTAAGTTCCCCGAGCCGAGACAATCTCCGTGATGACAAACACGTGGCCTTTGGCATGAGTCATGGGTTTCCTAAATTTATCCAAAATAAAACATTTAAGTGACGACTCTGTATCTAGCAAAGCAGTCCATTTTTGGCAATTTGATTCAAAATCGATTTTTCAAAAGATTCGTTGGATTTGGACTTTTTGGTGTTTATCTATTTCACATTGCACTTGTGGAATCTGATTCAAAACCGCAAGAGTCCGATACTGTAGGGCTTATTTCGAATTTTGAAAGGGGGCACGAAAAGGTCGAGCTACAGATTCTGGCGACTCTGCTGGGAAGTTAGAGAACATGACTTAAAACTCATGATGTGAAATTTTATCTACCCATATATGTTCTTTGCATTACATTTGCATTGGTACGCCTAAGTCACTGTGTTTTCCATCTGCTATTCCTAGACGGTTTGCTAGAGGCTTGCCTGAAAAGCTCACCAAAATGCTGACCGACCGCGGGCTCTGCCACGATGAGAACACAACCCTTGGATCTGGACTATCGCTATACCATTTGATCCTCCTTTCACTTCTCGGTGTTAGGTGTGAGAGGTATATTAGGTAATCTTGCTGAGTTATCCTGTTTTGACCATTTGACCTAGTTGCATATAGTAAAGCTATAGTGACTGTTCCAAACTAAGACATGATGCTCACCCGAATACAGGATTATGTGAAACCACTTGATTAACTTAGTGAAACCTAGTTCCTGACGAAACTATGACAGGGTAACCCTACCCCCCTCAAGGGGGTGTTTTGTCTCTCTTTTAAATGGTATATGCTTTAGAGTGAAACTGTGCAGGAATGTATATATCAGTGGTACAGTTGGTATCTGTTTTTGGACAGAATTCAGTGTGGAGTACAATTCTACAGCTTTGATCATGTCTGTGTTACATCTTAGCTGAGGTGCTGTGTGGTTTCTGATCACTGCTCTTTTGCTTTATTTCTTTTTGCTAGGTAGTTTAACACTATAGCTTCAGAAAGTTCAGATATCCTTCAAGTTATCTGGACCCAAGTCAGAAGACTTTGTAAAGCCAGGGATCTTGTTCAAGGACAGCTTGTGTTTGCTTCACTCCCACCGGTTACAAGACGAAGAAGAGTCAGGCAGAGTTCACCAGTTCAGTTTTTATAGAAGTCACCTCTCAACTCACCTGCGTCCAGTCTGGTTCAGGAACAATCATCCACTTCCAGCAAGAACTCAGTCACCCATTCCGATGACACAGTATCTCCCAGTCAGTATGGAAGAAATGATACATCAACTATAACAAACAGTAAAAGCACTACAACAGGATTCAGTCCATCAAACCGAGGTCATAACCAGGTTACAGCAGCAGTAACTGCCACCAGCTATGGCCTCTACATCCCATGTACCCACTACAACTATCCCTGCGCTCGATGCTACTGCTAATACTGTTGTAGCTCCAGATCCACCAACTCAAGGTATCCCATGTTTTTCAGTTCCAGCAAAACCAGTCCTGGCACAGGCCTCCAAAGCTCCAGCTTATCAAACCGAGGTACCCTTCGAATTCGAGGTTGACCCAACTGCACTCAAGGTCAATAAACTGGAGAAATTGTTCAAAAAAGCATAAGGAGTCAACTCCATTCCAGACATAGAGGAAGGGTACACCGAGTTTGCAGTTACCTTACTAGAGCGATTTAAAATACCGCACATTGATCGCTTTGATGGTTCCGGTGACCCAATGGTGCATTTGCGGTTGTTCTCGAATATTTTGTGACCCATGGGCTTGACCAGATTGCAGAAGCTATCCCTTTTCGGGTGCACTATGTCAGGTATAGCGGCCATCTGGTATACCAAGTCGGAAGATTTAGTGAAACGGAATTGGGAGGAATTGACCGAAGACTTCATGGCTTAGTACTCTTACAATACCCAAATCGAGGTCACAACTCGTGATCTCGAAGCAACACCATAAAAGGCAAAGGGGGGTTTCTCTGATTTTGTAACGAGGTGGAGAGCTAAAGCCTTGATGATGACCATGAGACCTTCAGAGAAAGATCAGGTTAGGATAGTAGTCCATAATCTGCACGGAAAGTTGCTGCAGAAAATGATTCTCCTACCTTTGTTTACATTCACCGAACTTTATGAGATGGGCGTTCAAATTGAAGATGCCATGAAATAGGGCTTAATTATTGATGAAAAAGAGCAGGCCAAGAGGCATTTCGTGTGAGTTCCAATGCAACTACTAGTGGTAGCACAATTGCACGGCTGTTGGATGTGAGCGTTGTCACCACCACAATCAATACCACCAATCCCTTTCCCCAACGATTAGTTGAGTTTCCAGCAGAAGGGTTGTGGTATGACCGGATGTGTAGCCACTCCGCAGCTGACATAGCATGGTGTTACCCCTAGCTTAATTTGGCCAAAATGAGTTATAGCCTGACACGTTAACCCGGCATATAGTTAATAGGTCTGACACACTGCACATTCTACTTCCCTTTCCGATTCAGACGCCAATTTGGATAGAATCAGATTCGTTCGAGTAAGGGAGTAAAATATCCGGCTCCATTCCCTATTCGGGCTTTAAACCCGACTCGGTACCTCATTGCTTGGAGAACAAGAGAGCTTCTGGCCCCTGCCCTTAATTTCAGTTACATCCTTCCTAGTGATTGCTTGGCTTGGCTTGGGGATAAGGAACAGATTGGGCTGACTTTGGCTACAAGGTCTTCCACGGGTGCGAACAAAAGGAATAGAGTGAGAGGACGGGATGAGGCCATATATTAGCAAAGAGGGTCCATACATTGGCCCTCCCTATGACCCCAGCATATATATTACCCCTTCCCACCTACCCAGACCGACGGTGTTCGTTCCTGAAAGCACGGACTTGTGCATGATAAACACATCCACACTTCAACCTAAACCTGTGGTGGTGAAGGTGTAGTAAAAGTTAAAGTTGTGAGTGCTGAAAAATTTTCTTTTGGTCTAAAAATGGTCTAAGTTGTAAAAGGTAAAAGTTAAACAAAATCAACTTTTACAAAACTTCTCAAAACCATTTTCAAAAATGATCACCACTTGACATGCACAGAATCAATCCTCAAGGTGTATAATGTTGGATCAAAAGATCATAACTGCCCCTTGATGGAACACCATTGCTCTGCATTGTACCCAGCTTTTCTCTTAGAGTAGAGATCACAATCGAACCTTAGGTAAAGAACAGACAAAGATGACTTGATAAAACCAATGGACAGGACAATTGAACTGGAATTGATTACGGCCGAACTTTAAGATGAAGTTGCCTACGTATCCCGAAGATGGGAATTAGGCCTTACGTAGTTTAGTTCAGGTTCACTCGAGTATTAACTCTCTCATTTTGCGCTCTAACTTTTGCCAAGGTCGCCTTTTAGGGTTTTCAACCTTTTGAGCTCAGTTTTTCTCTATTTCTAATTTTTTATGCTCTAACTTTTGTCTAGGTCGCCCTTCTGGGTTTTCGGCCTAGCAAGCGTCTCAAGGATAGTATTTCTTCAACTTGTCCATGTTGATCGGTTGGAAAAATTCCAGACCATCTAAGTCCATGAGAATGGCTGCTCCTCCTGCCCAGATAGACTTGATGATGTAAGGACCAGCCCAATTGGGTCTGAACTTGCCCCTAGGGTCATGGATAGGAGCTCAGTTGTGCTTGAGCACCAGATCTCCTTCCCTGAGATTCCTAGACTTAACCTTCTTATTAAAAGCTTTAGCAATTCTGCATTGGTAGCCCTAGACATGATACAATGCTTTTAGTCTTCTCTCATCAAACAATATTAACTCCTCAAATATGTTTTGTTGCCAGTCAGCCTCTGCTATCTCACACTCAGCCATAACCCACAGTGATGGTACTTCAATTTCAATTGGCAGAACAACTTCCATACCGTAAATAAGAGAATAAGGAGTTGCTCCTGTAGATGTTCGAATCAACATTCTATAGCCCCAAAGTGCAAACGATAGTTTTTTGGCTAGTCTCTGTAGGTCTCAACCATCTTCTGTAAAAAATTATTGATGTTCTTGTTTGCAGCCTCAACAGCTCCATTATTTTGCGACCTGTATGTAGATGACTTATGAAAAGCCACATTATATTTCTCCAACAAGTCTATCACCTCCTTCTTAAAGTGGGAGCCATTATCTGATATGATCTCGTTTGGGACTCCATATCGACAAATGATGTTGTTTTTGATGAACTTAGCCACATGCACTGCTTTCAACACTGCATAGGATTGGGCTTCCACCCACTTTGTAAAGTAATCAATTGCCACCAAGATGTATTCATGCCCATTTGACCCTTTTGGTGTGACTGCGCCGATGATGTCTATTCCCCAGCCTGAGAAAGGCCATGGCGAAGTCATGTTGTATAGTTTTGACAGCGGGATATTCATGCGATTAGCATGAATTTGGCATTTGTAGCATCACCGAACAAAACCAATGCAATCCTCTTCCATGGTGGACTAGTAGTAACCTTTCCTGAGAATTTTCCAGGCTAACATTACTTCGTTCATGTGCGCTTTGCACTCTCCCCCATGGACGGCCTCCATTAGGCGCTTCGATTTCTCTTCCTCGACACACAACTTGTGCATTCTCAGATGTCCTCTTTTGTACAGTTTGCCTCCGCAGACGATAAATTGAATGGCCATTCACCGTATTCCCTATTTTTCCTTGGCATTTGCCCGCGGTGGATACGCCTCCTTTTCCAAGAAGTTCCAGACATTGAAGTACCAAGGATTTTTGTCTTGCGCTTCATCTATTACGGCGATAGTTTCATAGGCCGGTGTGTATTTATGTTCAATGAGGATCGGACACATCTGGACTCTAAGCGGGATGTCTACTATGGAAGATAGAGTTACTAAAGCATCAGCGAACCAGTTGTTCTCTCTCAGTAGAAGCGTGAAAGTCAGCTTTTCAAACCTAGGAATTAGAACGTCCAGGGTCTGGTGATAGACATTCATCTTTTCTTCCTTGACTTTCCAGTCTCCATTTGCTTGAGAAACAACTAAGTTCGAGTCCCCGATAACATCCAACCTTTTTTTCCCTAGTTCCAGGGCAGCTTCTAAACCAATAATACATGCTTCATATTCTACTTCATTGTTGGACACTTTGAACCACAGTGTAAAGGGTAGAGGTATGTGGGAGTTGTCAGGTGCTATCAGTAACACACAGATCCCATAGTCGTACTGATTTGATGCTCCATGAAAGTACATTGTCCAAGTCTCCTCCTCAACTTGCAGAATGGCTTCATCTGGGTAGAGGTATTCTACCGCTTTGTCCCCTTCTACTGGGTGATCTTCCAGGAACTCGGCTACCGCTCTCCTTTTGACCGACTTGTGAATAACATACTTAAGATCGAATTTGGGGAAAAAAAGCAATCAATAGGCTAGCTTACCCATAAGCACTGGTTTCTCAAAGAGATATTTGATGGAATCTAATCTCGAAACCAGAATTACAGAGTGAGCTAACAAGTAGTGCCTCAATTTCTTGGTAGCCCATACCAAGGCTAGGCAAGCTTTCTCTAGTGGGGTGTAGCGGGTTTCGTAATCCAACATTTTCTTGCTCATGTAATAGATAGTAAACGTTATTGTCTTGTTATTGTTGATGATTATTCAAGATTTACATGGGTTATGTTTTTAGCACACAAAGATGAAACATTTTCTTCTTTCACAAAACTCTATCGTAGAATTCAAAATGAAAAGGCTTTTTTATTTCTAATATTCGAACCGACCATGGTAGAGAACTTGAAAATGAGAAATTTGAATTGTTTTATGATGAGCATGGTATTGGATATAATTTTTCAGCACCTAGAACCCCTCAACAAAATGGTGTTGTAGAAAGGAAGAATAGAACTTTAGAAGAGATGAGTAGAACAATGCTTTGTGAAAGTAACGTTCCTAAATATTTTTAGGCCGAAGCCGTTCACACCGCATGCTATATTTTAAATCATGTATTAATTAGACCTATTCTCAAAAGGACTCCTTATGAACTTTGGCATGATAGAAAGCCCAACATTAGTCACTTGCATGTTTTTGGTTGTAAATGTTTTGTGCATAATAATGGTAAAGATAACTTAGGTAAATTTGATTCAAAATCTGATGAAGCAATTTTTCTTGGCTATTCCTTAACTAGCAAAACTTATCGTGTTTTTAATAAAAGAACTCTTGTTGTGAAAGAATCTATACATGTGGCATTTGATGAAACTAACATTTTTGTTCAAAAGCAAATTGTTAGTGATAATATAGATTTGGAACCAAATGTGGAAGATTCAAGTATCTACAAAGAAGAGAACCAACAACGTAGGTTGAACAAAGAGATTGAACAACCTATTCTCCCACCTCAAGAAGAATGAGGAAACAATGATGATTTGCCAAGAGAATGGAAGTTTGTTCATAATCACCCTAAGGATTTAATCCTAGGTGACCCTACAAAAGGTATTGAAACTCGCTCTTCACTTAGAAACATTTGTAGTAACTTGGTTTTTCTCTCACAGATTGAGCCTAAAAACTTTCAAGAATGCGAATTCGATGAACATTAGACGATAGCTATGCATGAAGAGCTTAACCAATTTGAGAGAAACAAAGTATGGGAATTTGTGCCAAAACCTAAAGATCATACCATTATCAGTACCAAATGGATCTTTCGAAACAAGCTTGATGAATCCGGCACAATTATAAGAAACAAGGCTAGACTTGTTGCACAAGGATACAATTAAGAAGAAGGTATTGATTTCGATGAAACCTTTGCTCCGGTTGCTAGATTAGAAGCTATTTGCATGTTACTTGCATTTGCATGTTTTAGAGATTTCAAACTTTATCAAATGGATGTAAAAAGTGTCTTTCTTAATGGTTTTATAAATGAGGAAGTTTATCTTAAACAACCTCTAAGTTTTGAAGATCATGCTTTTCCAAATCATGTTTTTAAACTATCAAAAACTTTATATGGTTTGAAACAAACACCTCGTGCATGGTATGAACGATTAAGTAAATTTTTTATTGAAAATAATTTTTCTAGAGGAACGATTGACGCAACACTTTCTGTTAAAACTAAAAATGATGATTTACTTATTGTGCAAATATATGTGGATGACATTATATTTAGTGCTACTAATGAAACCTTGTGTAAGGAATTTGCTAAGTGTATGTAAGGTTAGTTTGAGATGAACATGATGGGAAAGCTAATTATTTCATTGGGCTTCAAATCAAACAATGTAAGGAAGGAATTTTGATCAACAAAGCTAAGTACACAAAAGAACTACTCAAAAAGTTTGGTATGTATGACTCAAAAATGGCTGGAACACCTATGAGCACATCCATTAAGCTAGACAAGGATGAAAAAGGTAAGTCCATTGATCAAACAAAATATCGAGGTATTATCGGCTCACTTCTTTATTTAACTGCAAGTAGACCCCGATATTATGTTTAGTGTTTGTATGTGTGCTAGATATCAATCAAATCCTAAGGAATCACATCTCAGTGCTGTTAAAAGAATTTTTAGATATCTTATTGGCACTTAAAATTTGGGACTGTTTTATCCTAGAGATGTTGCATTTGATTTAATTAGTTACTCGGATGCCGACTTTGCCGGATGCAAACTTGATAGAAAAAGCACCAGTGGCACTTGTCATTTTCTTGGTAACTCATTAGTATCTTGGTTTAGCAAAAAGTAAAATTATGTTGCTTTATCAGCGGCCGAAGCTGAATATATAGCTTTCGGAAGTTGTTGTGCCCAAATACTTTGGATGAAACAAAAATTGGAGGACTTTGATTTGCATTATGATCATATCCCTATTAAATATGATAATACTAGTGCCAGTATCTTGGTTTAGCAAAAAGTAAAATTCTATTGCTTTATCAGCGGCCGAAGCTGAATATATAGCTTTCGGAAGTTGTTGTGCCCAAATACTTTGGATGAAACAAAAATTGGAGGACTTTGATTTGCATTATGATCATATCCCTATTAAATATGATAATACTAGTGCCATCAATTTAAGCAAAAATCCGGTTCAACACTCACGAACAAAACATCTTGAAATTCGACATCATTTTTTAAGAGATCATGTTCAAAAAGGGGATATTGTACTTGAATTTGTAAACACTGACAAGCAATTGGCGAATATTTTCACAAAACCCCTAAGCGAGGATCGCTTTAATTTTATTCGTGGAGAGCTTGGAATGTCAATTTCTACTTAAAAAGTTTTGTTATGACTGTGAAACTTGAATTTTTGTTAAAATGATATATGTGTATTGCTGCATTGATATGGAAACATTTATATCAGTTGAATGTTTTGAAGTCCTTCATACATTTATTCTCCTTAATAGTTTGCCATTCTCAACTGTAATTTTTTTTTGGTTCTGCATCTTGAGGTAAAGTTAACTTTGCATACATTGATTTTTTTTAAACCCTCATGGTCTTTTTTTTTTTTTGCATTACCATTCAGCAACACCAACATCTCATTAAGTTTAAGTTTTGCTAGTATTATTTTATTTTAATTTTTTATATTTTTTTATTTTGCTATTAGGCTTAATTTCTTTTATTTTGATTTTTTTCTCATTATTATTTTTTGTTTGGACTTAATTTTCTTATTTTTTCTGTTTTTTAAAGTACTTAAACATAAAAACAAAAACAAATAAAATACAAATATTTACACCAAAAAAAAAAAACCTTCATTTTTTTTTCCAGCCATACGCCAATCTTACTACTTGCCTCTTCCATCGTTTTCTTCTTCTTTTTATCACATTGGGCGACCCTTGACGCCCCTGCCCCCGTGCTTTTCTTTTCTCATTATTATTTTTTGTTTGGGCTTAATTTTCTTTCTTTTTTTTCTGCTTTTTAATTTCATTTTTCAGTACTTAAATATAAAAACACACACAAATCAAACTATACACATATTTACATAAAAAAAAAACACCCTTCGTTTTTTTTTACAGCCATACGCCGATCAAAATAAACATATTTACATTAAAAAAAAAATTAAAGTACTTAAACATAAAAACAAAAACAAATAAAATACAAATATTTACACCAAAAAAAAAAAACCTTCATTTTTTTTCCAGCCATACGCCAATCTTACTTACTTGCCTCTTCCATCGTTTTCTTCTTCTTTTTATCACATTGGGCGACCCTTGACGCCCCTGCCCCCGTGCTTTCGTCGAGAGCGACGACTCTCCGCTGACTATCAAAGGCCAAGAACGACGTTCCTCCAAATCAGGCCATAGAGGTGGTCTTCCGTTTAAGCTCTTTATTTTCGGCCTTCAATGCACCTATTTCTGCTCACGCATCCTTGTACATGCCCTGGAGCAGAGAGAGTTGGGCGTTGACCTTATGGAGCTCACTCGTCCTGTTTTGCAATCGGTGAGCCAATTTTGTGACTGCCGTCACCGTCTACATACAAGACGTCAATGTGAAATGATTGGCTTCTATGTCAAATTGAGCTGCCATGATTTGCAAAATCAACATCATAGGAAGGCTAGGCAGAGGAATGACAGAAAGAGTAGGAGTAGAGACACTCGGTCCAGCAGAGCTTATGGGATCGTTTAGGTTCGGAAATAGAGTGAGGAGACGAGATGAGGAAGCAATGGTTTAGAGGTAAGATGTGTAAACGAAATGAGTTGCAGAGATAGAAGAAGAGATAGAAGAGAGTGAGGTGAAGAAGAAGAAGCAGACGAGTGTGATTAAGAAGAAGGCTGAAGAAAAGAGGCTGAAGAGAAGAAGACAATGAGGGAGAGATAGCCCAGGCGAGTGGCAATCGAGGAGAGCTGCTTTTGTCGGTCGTCTGATGCAAAAGCGAGGCCGCGTGTTCGACGCGATTTTCAACGAAAAAGAGAGGCGCGGGCGATTCATATATATAAATATATGTATATATATGTTTTGATTATCTATTTTTTTGATGCCATTTATCACTATCATTTTTCTCCTCCTCCTCCAGATTCTGACCCATGATTTCCTTTTGATAATGTCACAGAGGGAGAAATTATATGATGTTATATATTATGGTATTATTTTCAAATTATGGTAATATTTGAAAACTAATCTGATGATTATGTATTTATATGATGTTATATATTATGGTATTTATTACACATATGCTAACATATGTATTTAGAAATGAATTCAAGGAGCATGACTTGAGGGGGAGCCTTTCTTACTCCCAAATCAAATCAAAACATCATTGTGTGCCATCATCAAAAAGGGAGAGATTGTTAGGCTTATTTATTTTGATGATTTATTTAATTATGTTTTAATTTATTTGAAAGAGAAAAATGTAATCAAAATTTATTTTGATGATTTATTTGAAAGAAAAAAATATAATCAAAATTTATTTTGATGATTTATTTGAAAGAGAAAAATATAATCGAAATTTATTTTGATGATTTTATGTTTTAATAAAATCAAAATTTATTTCGTCCCATTATTTCTCACCTAAACATTTATCCCAAATGTTGTTAGAATGTATTTGATTAAATCAGGAGTTCAAACAGCCCAAAAATAGAGATTCAAACAGCCCAGCACAGCAGCAGTTCAAAAGGTTCAAGTGGAAGATATTCAAATTTGTAATAATGGAGTGGAAGATATTCAAATTAGCAATGATGGAGTACAACGGCCATAAACAGCTATAAATTCAAATGACTACAATGGCTATAAACGGCTATAATTTTCATTATATATACCAAAGCCTCTAATGTAAACAAGTTACAAAAACCTAAAATATTCTTTGATCTATAATCACTCACATCTATTCTAAGAAATTATACACTGAGCCTTATAGCTTTAAGCTCATCTTTCCTGTGTGAGATTTACAGAAAAACCATAGCTTCATTTTTATATCTATCTTTGAGAGATAATTCTTGTAGCTTTCTATGAAAGCAAAAACACCTTTTTTTCAACCTTGTAAGAGTGCAGTGCACTCAGTATTCTTGACTTAGAAAGTCTGTGTAAAATCCGTGGATGATTGCTCCATTTGTAAAGAGGTTGCTAGCACCCCCGTGAAGCTAGAGCATAGTGGAAAATCTCAAGTGAAGCTTGAGGAGTGGACGTAGGCCGAGTTGAAGCCGAGCCACTATAAATTTGTTTGCCTCTCTCTCTCCCTTATCTCTTTATTTTATTTAAATTGCCATAGCTATATTTCATATTTTTACTGTGCTAAAATCATTAACTAACATAGTTGTTAAGACACTTGTTTTAATTATTTTTATTTCATTAATTATATTTATCTATTGTGCTAGTCATAATTTTTATTAGGGTATTATTAATTTTAATTATAAAAACCTAATTCACCCCCTCTTAGGTTGTCTTTTGGGTAACAAATCATCCCATCGGAATTTCTTTCCTTTCTTCAGGAGACCAAATAGTGGTTCACAAGTCAAGGTTAATTTGGAGATAAACCGTCTTATGAATTGCACTTTACCCAGAAAGCCTCGCACCTCCTTTTCAATCCTTGGTGGTGACATTTCTAGGATGGCCTTGATTTTGAAAGGATCTACCTCGATGCCTCTCTGTGTGATCAAAAAGCCCAGCATTTTCCTTGCTGTTACGCCGAAGGTGCACTTCTGTGGGTTTAACCTCAATTTGTATTCCCTGATCCATTGAAAGAATTTTTCCAGAGCGGTGTCTTTGGACTTGACTATCCTGTCGTCCACATACACTTCGACCTCTTTGTGGATCATATCATGCAGAATGGTGGTTGCAGCCCTCTGATAAGTAGCCCCAACATTTTTCATGCCAAATGGCATGACTCGATAGCAATATGTTCCCCATGGCGTAGTAAATGCAGTTTTCTCTTTGTCTTTGTGAGCTATCAGAATCTGATTATACCCGAAAAACCCATCCATGAAGGCAAGCAATGCATGGCCTGCGCTAAAGTCTACCAACTCATCAATATGCGGTAGAGAAAAGTCATCCTTTGGACTGGCTTTGTTTAAGTCCCGGAAGTCTACACAAACCCGAATTCTGCTATCCTTCTTCAGCACTGGGACGATGTTGGCCAACCAGGTTGGATACTCGGATACTAGCAAGAAACCTATCTCGATCTGTTTGGTGACCTCTTCTTTGATCTTTAATGCCCAATCCGGGCGAATTCTATGCAATTTTTGCTTGACTGGTCGGACCTCAGGGTCAAGAGGGATCTGGTGTTGTACGATCTCAGGATCGATTCCAAGCATGTCTTTGTAGGACCATGTGAAAACATCTTTGAAATATTTCAATAAAACGATTAAGTTCTCGCGTTCCTCCGAAGACAACGTGGACCCGATCTGGACCATACGTGGATCCTTCTCAGTGCCCACATTAATGGCAATGATTTTATCAATATAGGGTTTAATATACCTCTCATCCTCTTGATTAATCAAGTTTTTCAAAGCCAGAGGAATTTCTTCCTCTTCGTTTTCATTAAAAGTTTGAAAGTGTTGGTCAATGCAATAAATAAGCGGCACGGAGAAGTACTCAAAATCTATAGAGTTTTTATTCAACAAGTCCAGCTCTTCGGTTACAATAGACTCAAAAGCAAAAGAAAAGGAAGACCTAGACAGGACCTTCGCATCCGGGTTACCACCCCCAAGAATGCCAGACTCAAACCCCTCAAACAGACTTGAATCTAATCTCGACCCCACAGACTCTGTGGAATCAGATTCTAGCTCATCATTCGATTCAGAACTGGAAAGGTGGCCTTTTTCCAACTACCAAGTAAGAGATGGTGCCTCTGATGCATCCAAAATGCCATTGGTTGGGTTCATACCCGGTTTTTCCCTGATCATGGAGATGGTAAGGTTATCCCCCAAGCTCTCTGAGTCGACCGGAGGATATGGAAGGAGACATGCTAGTGTTGTCTCTACTTCAAGCTCGCTGTTGTCGGAGTCACTTTGTATGCCCTGTTCAGCTTTAGTACTCAGTTCAACCTTTTCCTTGGCATCACTCTCTCGCGACTGTAAGTCGAAGAAGACTTCGAAGCTGGGGACACAATGCTTCGCAGAATTCATCCAGGGCCCGGGAAAACTGTAAAAAGGGAAATCCTCTCCCTCCAAAACAAAGTGACCATTTAGTGTTCAGCAGATCAGCCCGGGAACGAGCTCATAGCATTTCCCGACCTGCTTGGCTCTAGCTCTGCATATCATCTCTTCCCTTTTCCTGTCCCAATCCTCTTTGGTGGGAACATAGCTAAAAACAAAAGCATGCAGATTATGCGGCACGTTGGCCAATGTTGTAATGCCCTTCCGGCCATTTCTTTCAAGTCCCATTCCTGGCATATGTTGCAGTTTGTTCATGAGATAAACCGACAGGGCACTGACATACATGCCCTTATCTGCTGCCAAGATGGTCTGCACTACCCGGGCCTCAGCCAGAATGAACCCTGAGAGGAATACATCTTCCTCGCCATGATCGATCTCTAACACTGGTGTAGTTATTTCTGGTGGCAGATAAATGGATGGATGAGTTTCTGAAGATAATTGTTACCCTCTTCCCGTGAGGGTATTTCAGCATTTGGTAGAAGGTAGAAGGTAGAAGAGGCTGCTTTCACAAGGTGCAGCCAAGGTCTTCCTAGCAGTAAGTTGAAAGTGGCTGGGACATCTAGGACATGAAACTCAACGTCCTATTGAGCTAGGCCAACCTGAACTCGAATTTGTACTATGTCTATCACTTCCCTGCTCGTGTTATCATATGCCCGAATCACTTGGGTTATAGGCACGAAATCTGCTGGTTTCAGGGCAATGGCATAAACTGTGAGATGGACAGACATTGATAGCCGAACCAGTGTCTATCAACACCACCGGTACCCATTTTTCTCTGTACTTCACAGATATATACAGGGGTTTGTTATGTGTTGAGCCTTCTAACGGTAGTTCTCTGTCAGAAAAGGTTAGGGTTGGGTTGGCTCCACCTGGGAAGACCAATCCCACAAGCTATTCAGGGGTGGTGTCAATGGATAATTTAGCTTTGTCCATTACTGACAATACAGCCTGTTGATGTACCTGGGAGGCCATAAGAAGACCCCAGATCGAGATGTTAGCCTGGATTTTCTTGAGTTATTTCAGCACTGCCTCCTCTTCCAGCTGTTTCTCTTTCTGTTTCTCAACCTCTCTGTCTTTCCCAGAGGCCTTAGCTTGGTCTAAGTGCAGTGGTTTGAAATAATGACCACTTCTTGTCATGTGATCAATCTCCTCAGTGTACCACGTATTGTCTGGAAGGCACTCACCGCAATCTTCGTCGGTGTGAGCCAGGTATAGATCGTCATCCTCCTACCATACGCCTTCAGCAGCTGATAAACAGTTGTCTAGTTCCCTTGCAAGGTGTTGAGTCATTACAGCTTTCTGCTTGTCTTCCATCCTTTCTCGTTCAAACACAGCTTCGTGTTCTGTGTCCGCAATATTCACAGTGCCCTGTCCCTGAGCTGAATTTTCCTTACCAGTGCTCTCTAGCGGTTTTCCTATTTCATCGGGCATTCTGGCCACTGTAACAATTCTTGCTCCATTTTTCTCCAGTTTTGTTTCAGTTCCTTCCTCCCTGTCGAGTTCGTCACTCAACAACCCAAAGTTGTCCGTCAACATATTGAAATCGAACCAATCAATCTGCATATCTCCTTGATCTTATTCATCGAAGAACTGCAGGTTGTCTAAGTCCTCCTCATACTTTGCCAAATAATCCAAACCTTGGCTGGGGCCATCCTCCTGAACCACATTGACCTCTGCTATAGTTGGCAATACCACTTCCAACTTGGCTTGATAAACTGACACAATGTAGCAACACGGATCATACCTTCCCTCAAACAAGTCCTTAAAGCACTCAGGCAACACACTTGTACTCTCCTTTAAGGTCAGCCTCTCTTCTACTGCACCTATCACCACCACAGGTTTAGGTTAAAGTGTGGATGTGTTTATCATGCACAAGGTCGTGCTTTCAGGAATGAACACCGTTGGTCTGGATAGGTGGGAAGGGGTAATATATATGTTGGGGTCGTAGGGGAGGGCCAGTGTATGGATTAGGTTTAGGTTCCGAGGTGGGGGAACTTGATTGTGGGTCGAGAGAGGGTTTGTAGTTGTATTTCTTGGGTGGTGTGATCACCTTGTTGTCAATGAGGTTTTGAATCTCATGACGCAGTCAAAAGCATTGGTCAGTATCATGATCGTATTGTTGGTGAAACGCACAATATTTTGCTGGGTTGTGTTTGGGTGGAAGAGGATCAGGCAGTGGGCGAGATTCTAACAATCTGAGGTGCCCCTTTTTAATCAGCACTTTCGTGGCTTAGGATAGGGTCATGTAGAGTGAGGTAAAGGTCCTCTGGGATCGAGCCTGGTTGTTTGAACGTTGTGGAAGCCTCAAGTTTCCATGTGTTCAATTAACGTCCGATTGAACACAACAAAATTATTATCTTGCACTATTTTAGCCTCAATTTTAGTTACTCAATTTTAAATTACTATCCGTTCTTTAATTCATTGAGTCTAATGGTGAGTTTAAGTCCTCTAAATGGAAAAAAAACGTCAAACAAGGAGTTGTTCTTGGCATGACAGAGATGTAATGCCCTGGTAATGAACTCCGAAAAGATTAAACCATTTAGCATGGAAGGTCTCTTTCTCATGCTAAAAACAACATATATGGGATATCAATTCACCACTATCAATTAGCTTACAACAATATACAACATAACAATAAATCAAAGCAAATGAGCAAAATAAGTAAAAAATGCAAAAAAAATGAAAGGTTTGTGAAATTCACCTTGCAAGGAAAAGATGAACTCCTTAGTTCACAAACTCCCTCTTGGTCATCCTCAAGTGTAGGAAGTGTGTTCTCTATCCTGGGATAAATAGTGCTCCGTAAAATAAGTTTCTCCAGACAAAACATAGCGGTCTTCCTGCGTCAAGTAGAATATTTTCCAGTGATCCCTAAAGCACATGAAGTTTCTTCATTTTATTTTTATTTTAAGAGTTTGTGAGGATTTTTATATTGTGTTGTAATATTTATTCATCACCCTCGGATTTGTAATATTTAACATGTTGTAATAATTTCCCGCCCCGCTTCTTTCTATCTCGTTCTTTTACTTGCTTTCTTTATTTGTGAATACGCATCATATTTTGTTTTTTATTATATCCAAGCTTTGCATCCGTGTTTCATGCATCTTGATTCGGCTAAGTATGCATTTGTGGATTAAATCAATTCCTATGTGACTGTGTGTGCTACCTCATGTTTTTTAGATGATTCACATTTTCGTTGATTTCAAACTTGAAGTTCTCCAAATCTCTGATACAAATCAAAGTTGCTTTTATGACAATCAAAAAAAAAAAAAAAACCATGAAAAGAAAGGTCGAAGCAATAAACTAGGGGCATAGATGAGTTAGGTGTCGATTCTCTTCCTTTTGTTTGCGCCTGTGGAAGTCTCTGTAGCCAAAGTTGGCCCAATCTGTTCCTCATCCCCAAGCCATGCCAAGCAATCACTAGGAAGGATGTAACTGAAATTAAGGACAAGGGCCAGAGGCCCTCTTGTTCTCCAAGCAGTAAGGTATCAAGTCGGGTTTGAAGCCTGAATGGGGAATTGAGCTGGATATTTTACTCCCTCACTCGGACGAATTTGATTATGTCCAAATTGGCATCTGAATCAGAAAGGGAAGTAGAATACGCAGTGTGTCAAACCCATCAACTGTATGTCGGGCTGACGTGTCAGGCTGTAACTCATTTCGGCCAAATTAAGCTAGGGGTAACGCCAAGCAATGTTAGCTACGGAGCGGCTACACATCCAGTCATACCACAACCCTTCTGCTGGAAACTCAACTAACCATTGGCGAAAAGAGTAAGCTCGAGCCGAGTACTCAAGGCAAGGATCTACTACTTTCAGTTTGTCCATCAACCATACCTAGAAAGGGATGCAAAAGCAGAGAGATTAAAGAATAGAGAGGTGTACGTTGAGAGAAAAGTAAAGAAGAGGTTTTGAGAGAAAAACAGAGTTTGAGTGTTGAGTGACATTAGAATTATAAATTAAAAGAATGGGACATTACACCTAGAGAAGTGGCGGACTTCCTACAAACCTGGTGATCTCTCATCAATGAACAGCATCTAAGCCCATCAAGGTTTTGGCTAGTGCCAAACCAATACAACTCTTACCTTCTTTCAGGCATTGGGCCACTTCGATCAACTAGATACTGGCTCCGCCATAACTGGGGGCAATTAGGACCGGGGATGTCCAGTTCTCCATCATGTGCCAAAGACTGAGCCTCGTGCAATGATATTCCACACATCCCTCCCCCCAAAGCTTGGGCATGGCCAAAACGGGGTTGAGGCATGATTGCTTTGCCACGCCGGGATTCCACCAGTGGTTGAAATTCTTCGAGTGTTAGACACATCTCCTGTGATCCAAAGTGAAATACATGTGTAACTGGGTTCCAACATTGAATTACGGCGTAGAGGAATGGAAAACAAAGCGAAGTACAACTCAAAGGAAAAAGGGCGTTTAGGCTGAAACTGCAAAAATTCGCCTTTTCCGAGCCATCCAAAGTGGCTATCCAGTCTCGGAGTCTATTGATGAGCGATATCTCTATTTTGAGAGCAAAATATCAAAGACTTCCTATTTTGCCAGAAAACAGCATGGGAGCACCATTTATAAAGTTATAGAAGGAGCAGTGCATGACAGCTGGCCAGCACTGACCGACCTCTTTTTGAAGCCCGGCCGGGTCTAGGTGGTGGCCCAGACTAGTGCAGATGCAGCAAAGGCTGGCCCTTTGTCCTGGCATGTCGCGGCTATGTTTTGAGTACTATTTTGTTTGTACCAACTGTCTTTTAGCATTTTTAAGTTGTTTTCGTTTCGTTTTCCTGTCATCGAGTTGTATTTTACATATTTGTCCGGTTGTAGGTCATTATCCGATTCAAGAACAAATGCAAGAGCAGGTATTCACAGTTTGAAGTCTTGTACAATGCTAGCATTCGCCACATGCTATTCATCACACATTACGCGAGGAGATCATCCAAAAAACTTTTCTTTCATAAACTAGTGAGTCTAACCCCGATCATGAGTCTATCTGAAGCTAGTGTTTAAACTACAAAAAAAAAAAAGAAGAATTTTGTTTTTATTTTGTTCCGATAATTCGTAAGTTGTTTTATTTTATTTTTTTTCGTGTGTTGGTATTCTGTCCCATACCTGTACTATCGAGTTTTTATCGCCGAAAAATGTATACGATGAGTGGTTGACCAAGTGATCAACTAGTGTTGCTCTGTTTTGTGTCCATTTTGTGTCCAGTTCATCGAGTTTTTGTCATTTCATCGAGTTTCGATTTGTGTTATGATTAGTGAGAGGCTTAATTTTTAGTTCAGAACTTATTCCCAAAATTCCAAATATGCATACCATTCGGATTTGCACAAAAAACTACACACACACACACACACATAACAACAACAAGAAAAAAATAAACAAACAAACAAACAAACCCATTTTATTAATATCAGGAACTAACCCTGATCATATTTGTATAAGCATATATACAAATAAAAAAAATAAAATAGAAAAAAAAATTAAAAAAATAGAAAATAAACAAAAATAAAAAAAAATCGAAAATAAAAAAAAGGAAAAAATAAAGAGAGAGAGAGAGAGAGAGAGAGAGAGAGGGATCTTTTTCTTCTTTCTTCTCCGGCAACGGCCACACACTGACCTCCAATAACGGCCACACGCTGACCTTACTTGCTCGACTCTCCCGCCGATTTCTTCATCTTGATTTCATCTTGGGAGACCCTTGAAGGCCCTACCTCAGTATTTCCACGATCGCCAAGAGAGTTGCCCCCCTGCCAACTATCAAAGGCAAAGTACGACAGTGCTCTGAATCGGGCCATGGAAGTGGCCTGCCGTTTCAGCTCTTTGTTCTCCGCCTTCAGCGTACAAATCTCTGTTCACACATCATTGTATGTGCGCTGGAGCAGAGAGAGTTGGGCATTGACCCGGTGTACCTCGCATGTCCTGTTTTGCAGCCGGTGAGACAAGTTGGAGACCACGACCACTGTCTCCATACACAACTTAAGCATGTAGTGGCTGGCTTCAATGTCAGTTTGAGCAACCATTATCTGCTCGATTGATAGTGTAGGAAGGTTAGGATAAGTAGGAGTAGGGGTGCTCTGTCCAGGGGAGCTTAATGGATCATTAAGGTTTGGAAAGAGAGTGAGAGGACGGAATGAGGCCATATGTTAGTAGAGAGAGGTATAAAAAAAAGGGGTCGCAAAGAAATGGTGGAGAACAGACTGAGTTTTGACAGTCTTTCTCCTCTGCTCAGTCTCTTGGTTCTGTCTCTCGATGAAAAAGGAGACAGAAGAGAAGAATGAGACAGAAGAGAATGCAGAAGAAGAAAATGGAAAAGAAGAAGAAGACGGAAGAGACGAAGAAGAAGGAGAAAGAGGATGAGAAGAAGAAGAAGACAAAAGAGAAAGACAAAGAGGGAGTGAGAGCCGAAGCAGTTTGTCAGTCGGCTGACGCAAAAGGTAAGGTCGTGTGTTAGGCGCGGCTTTCCAAGGAAGAGAGATAAGCGAGAGACTTGTATACATATATGTGTATATATTGTGTATATTTATGTAATATACACATATTTGTCTGAATATTTTGTCACAAGAGTGGCTCAATTTAGTGGTTTGGCTTAGTGATTGAGGGCTCGGAGAAGCCCAAGGTCAGGGGTTCGAGCCCCACAACAAGTGTTTTTTTTTATTTTGTTTTGGTTTTATGTATATATGTCTTGTATAACTATATATATATATTTATTTGAATATTTTGTCACAAGAGTGGCTTGGTTCAGTGGTTTGGCTCAGTGGTTGAGAACTTAGAGAAGCCTGAGGTTAGAGGTTTGAACCTCATATCCATGCATTTTTATTTTTATTTTTTTGCATGCGCATGCTGACGTCAGCAAACAGAATATGCCTTCTCCATAATGGCATCTTCCCACTGACGGCTGCAAACAGAATATTCCTGCAAACAGAATATTCCTAGAATCTGTATATGTATACCGTATGTACTGTGTGTATTTTGTGTGGTATTTTGTCTAAATATGTATACAGTATTTGGTATTTATAAAAAAAAAATGTTTCTTTTTGACTTTGTTTAAAAATTAAAAAAAAACAACAACAATAACAACAACAACAAAAATAACAAAACAAAAATAACAAAAAATTCTTTTTGACATTTTGTTTGAAAAAAAAAAAAGAAAAGAAAAGAAATCATTCTATTATACCTTCTTCTACTCGCGTAAGACGCATTTGGACTTCGAATTCACCTTTGTTCTTTTCATGTGAAACATGTTAGAATTTGATATTTACTCGGCTAAAACCTTTCCCCTCTCTATATGAAATGCGATTAGGTACACCTGTTGGTTATACCACCTTTGTTCCTTTCACATGAAACGTGTTAGGATTTGATGTTTACCAGGTTAAAACTCCCCATCTCCGTATGAGATACGGTTAGGTGCATCTGTTGGTTATGTTGTAACCAAACAATATTGTATGTACATTTCATTCAGAGAAGTTATCTGGCGAACGATATTGTATGTACGGTTCATTTAGGGGAGTTCTAGATAGTCATTCGTGTCTTGCTAGGAGAACCTGCACAGAATTGTTGTTAAGATCACTTTGTGCATCTATCGCACTCATTTACTTTGTGCATCTATTGCACTCGATCCCTTTGTGCATCTATCGCACTCAATCACTTTGTGCATCTATCACACTCCTTTACTTTGTGCATCTATTGCACTCGATCACCTTGTGCATCAATCGCACTCGATCCCTTTGTACATCTATCGCACTCCTTTACTTTATGCATCTATCGCACTCGATCACCTTGTGCATCTATCGTACTCAATCCCTTTGTGCATTTATCGCACTCCTTTACTTTGTGCATCTATCACACTCGTTCACTTTGTGTATCTATCGCACACCTCTCTGTTGTTTCTCAGGGCACGTGAAATGCAGTCCTGAGCGAGATTTTCTTTCCTCGTCCTATGTTTTGGCGTAGGTAGAGTGTTGTTATGGATCTTTTCGCTTTAAGCTTGGAGCTGCTCATTCATGTGCTGTTAGTTTGCTATCTTGCATATTGTATTCATTATTGCTTATTGCATCATCTTGTATGATCATTTTCAAAATAGCCAGCTTTGCAAAGCGTGTCAGTTCGTCTTTCAAAGTTGCATCGTGCATATTTGCATCTTGTCCCTGAACTACGCAGGTTTGAGTCCTCAAAGGGATACGTAGGCAACCCTCGAGTTCAACCAATTGTTTGCACATTTGTTTGTTTGCCCAAGTCTTATGGCCTTGTCAAAAGGGTCATCTTCGGGCTTTGACATTCACTCACGCCATGAATTGACTTCGAGCAGCTTCGCAAAGCGTGTCAGTTCGTCTTTCAAAGTTGCATCGTGCATATTTGCATCTTGTTCCTGAACTACGCAGGTTTGAGTCCTCAAAGGGATACGTAGGCAACCCTCGAGTTCAACCAATTGTTTGCACATTTGTTTGTTTGCCCAAGTCTTATGGCCTTGTCAAAAGGGTCATCTTCGGGCTTTGACATTCACTCACGCCATGAATTGACTTCGAGCTCTATCAAAGAGGAGCAACTGTAGACACCTCATTTTGACCGGCCCTAAGACTTGGTCGCTTTCTTTTGATTACCCGATGATGATAATTAGAATGTGTTTCTTACAAATCCTCAGTAAAAGAGATGGAATTTGAAATTTAATCCTAACCTTCCCCATTATGGCCAAATTGTTTTAAACTACTAAATATTTCATTAGTTTAGTATTTTGTAATTTTACATAATTTTATGTGTTTGTTCATATTTTTTGTGTTTTTATATAAATTGGTATAAATTATATATTTTATATATTATATTATATGTATATAGATATATATTATATAATAAAAATAATAAAAAAACATTTGTGATGTCAGTCAGCTCGGTTGCCGACATCAAACATATATATATATTCTATATTATATTATATTATATTATGTTGCTTATATAACACAAGGGAGATGTTAAAAAAAGGAGGAATGATTCAAGAGAGTTAGAGAAAAAGGAGAGTAATTTTGTCTACATTTTAACCTTGAGCCAAAATACTTCCAAGCTTCCATAACTACTGAAATTCCTCATTTCCATACACCAAAAACACTTCATAATTTTGGATTGAGGATTTGAGAACACACTTCCTACACTTGAGGGTAATCAAGAGGGAGTTTGTGAACTAAGGAGTTCATCCTTTCCTTGGAGAGTGAATTTTACAAACCTTTCATTTTCTTGCATTTCTTACTTATTTTGCTCTTTTGCTTTGATTTTGTTGTTATGTTGTATATTGTTGTAATCTAATTGAAAATTGTGAATTAAAATCCCATATATCTTATTTTTAGCATAAGAAATAGACCTTCCATGCTAAATGGTTTAATCTCTTCAGAGATTTATTACCAGGGCATTACATCTCTCTCATGCGAAGAACAACTCCTTGTTTAACGCTTCTTTCCATTTAGAGGACTTAAACTCACCACTAGACTTAATGAATTAAATAACGGATGGTAATTTAAAATTGAGTAACTAAAATTGAGGCTAAAATGGTGCAAGATAATAATTTAGTTGGGTTCAATCAGACGTTAATTGAACACATGGAAACTTGAAGCAGTTTATACTCATTAGTGATGAAATGATTCAAGTTTCCAAGGTCACCACTTCCCTTGATTAATTCATGAAAGGGAATAGGTTAGAGTCATATTTTGTTGCATTTATTGAACTTGCACACTTTGATTCACAAGCCATCATGCAATGAAATTGCTTGAGTTAGTGGTTTGTGCCTTTAGTTTACTTCTCCTTTGATTCTTTCATGAAAAAGAGGAGTGAGTTATGCAGACAACCCTAGAGAATACCCTGTGCATACTCTGTTTGTCCTCTATTGCAACAAGGTGAACTGGGCAGCAGTGGCCGACAAGCCATTTTCCATGGCCGGCAGGTGGCCGGCAAACCACCTTTGATAGCCGGCAAGCTACCACTGGTGGCCGGCATCCCTCGCCACTGACCGACCGACCACTAATGCAAAATTTAGCAGTGTGTTCCTTTGGCAAAGCAGAGCCATTCCGAAAAGTAGGCAACGGTGTATGTGTTCTATTGTGTAACAGAGGCTCTCTCGAAGCAAAACAGTGGCTTTTCAGATGGTAATCGAGCATGCGCATGAATATTCCTCGCTTCCCGATGTGGAGTAATTAGTTGTTTAGCTTACTTACTTCTTTTACTTTTACTTGTGCTGTAATTATTTAATTAGCTAAAGTAGTTAATTAGTTGTGAGTTAATTTATTTCATTTGGTTTGTAATAGTTAATTAATTAGCTTAGCTTAAATAGGTAGCTAGTTAGTTTATTCATTCGGGCTCTCCTTCGTGAAAGCATAATGTTGTAATAATGTGTATGTCTTTGAACCCCACCTCTTTCTCCTTTTTATTTAACTGCTTATGATGGTTAGTATAGGGACATCACGTTTAAATTAGCATTCTTCATGTTTGCATCCACTTGTATTGCATGCACCAAGGCCCGGTTCATCATTCCAACTGCATTGTTAGTTTAATACTTATTTGAATACATGCTTAAACCACATGCTATCAATTGATTCATATGCCATGTGAAGTAGCCAAGCCTATTTTAGATTGCATATCGCATGTGTTGCATTAGTCATATTGCGTAGTTAGGAATCATGCATTTTTTTCTAACTCTCTTATGTCTTTTTAGCTTAGAGTACTTGGTGAGCCTTTACTCGCTTTAGCATATTGCATGAGTGTGATTGTTGCCATGTCTAGCATACTTACCATAAGGCTAAGTGCTTAATTGATATATCTGCTTGTATGCATATGGATGAAGGCTAATTGCTTGAATTGGAATAATTTGAGCCATGTACATTTAAGCCCACTTTTCAAGTGGCAAATTCACAAAGTCTTTTTAGAAAACAAACATAAATCAAGTGTTCCAATTTTTGCAAGTTGGTCTATACTTGTATGTGCGCATGACATAGTAATGCTAGATTAATAACCGGAACAAGAACATATAATGTAAAATAAGATTCATATCATGATTAGTAGAGGTCGATCTTTGATCGGGCGAGCATGGGTGCTCAATTCATAACCTTCCCCTCTCGTACCTAAGTTCCCGAGCCGAGACAATCTTAGTGATGATGGACACGTGGCCTTTGGCACGAGTCATGGGTTTCCTAAATTTTTCCAAAATAAAACACTTAGATGGCGACTCTGTATCTAGCAAAGTTGTCCATTTTTGGCAATTTGATTCAAAATCGATTTTTCAAAAGATTCGCCGGATTTGTACTCTCTGGTGTTTATCTATTTCACATTGCACTCGTGGAATCAGATTTAGAACCGCGGGAGTCCGATACTGTAGGGCTTATTTCGACTTCCGAAAGGGGGCGTGAAAAAGTCGAGCTACACCTTCGAGTATCTTACAACATCTATGACACAGCACGTTAAGCCTATGTATATCATGGCCTTTTTCGATGGGATACAAAGGAATAAGGTATTAGTGGATAGTGGGGCGGCAGTGAACCTGCTCCCGAAGTCCTCTTTGAAGAAATTGGGAAAAAGAAACCCCAGATTAATCCCAACCAACACAACCATTGCTGGCTTTGCTGGGGATAAACAAAAGGCTCAGGGCATCCTATCCATTAACTTGGGTGTGGGAACCAGAGATTGTATGACAACATTCTTTGTTATAGATAGTAATGCCAAGTTTAATGCTTTACTTGGCAAGGATTGGATCCACACCAACAAATGTTTCTCTTCCTCTCTACATCAGAAAATAATGATAGCCCTATGTAATGGAGAGACAGAGGAGATCAATGCAGACCCTTAACCCTTTATCGCTTGTGCAGACTTTTTAGAAGCCTTACTCAGTATATTGAGGAAACCTGATAGAACAGCCGAAATGACGGCTAATGAGGAAGTAGCACACCTGAAGCACTTAGTGCAGGAGAGTACTGATGAAGAGTTTGTCACCAAGGATGATAATGACGCCTAGTTGTAGGCAAGAAGAAGAGATCCAAGAAGCCAGACCCTTGGCCTTAGTCAAGTTTTCAGCATTGAGCACAAAGTCAATAGTCCAAAAGGTTCAGAAACAAGAAAGGGAAGCCATGGTGGTTGACTGAAAGCAGGGGCAACAATAAGTCAGGCCTTTGACCCTTGATAAATACTGTGCATTGGACATCGAAACAAAAGTCCAGGAAATACAGGAAGAAGAAGCCTTATGGACAGATTTTGCCTATGAGGAAGAAGGTAAAGATGTTGAACCAGAGAAAGTGGAAGTAGAACAAAGCAAAGAAGTTGCTTTGAAGGCAAAAGAAGTCGAAGAAGAAGCATTAGTAAGTGCTCAAGTACATGACCCCTTGGAAGAAGTCAATTTAGGGGAAGGTTCTACACAGCAACCCACTTATATCAGTGCCTGGTTAAGTTCTATTGACAAAAACCAGTTGTTGGTAGTCCTAAAGAAATATAAGGATTGTTTTGCGTGGAACTGCCAGGATTGGATAGGTCATTAGTGGAACATAGGCTCCCTATGAAGCTTAATTTCAAACCACACAAGCAGAAACCGAGACAGATGAGCCCTAAAGTGGTTCAGAAAGTAAATGAGGAAATTCTCAGGCTTCTTAAGACAAGGTTCATTAGAACCGCCAAGTATGTTGAATGGTTGTCTAACATTGTGCCTGTGGTTAACAAGAATGGCAAGATGAGGGTATGCATCGATTTTAGGAATCTGAACTTGGCAACTCCAAAAGATGAATACCTCATGCTTATAGTGGATCTATTAGTAGACAATTCAGTAGGACACAAGGTTTTGTCTATGATAGATGGGCATTCTGGTTACAACCAGATCTGCATTGCGGAGGAGGATACCCACAAGACAGTATTCAAGTGTCCTCGGAATATTGGTACCTTCGAATGGGTAAAAATACCATTTGGTCTAAAGAATGCCGGGGCAACATATCATAGGGCAATAAATACTATCTTTCATGATCTTATTAGAGAATACCTAGAGTGTTACATTGATGATATTGTTGTGAAATCTCAGTCTATGGAGGAACACTTGGTTCACTTGGAAGCAATTTTCGAAAGAATGAGAAAGTTCAAGTTAAAGCTTAATTCTCTCAAATGTGTTTTTGGTGTATCAGTTAGAAAATTCTTGGGATATGTTGTGCACAAGAAGGGAATACAAATTGATCAGAATAAAGTCAGAGCCATCATTGAGGCCAAATCTCTATCAAGTAAGAAAGAAGTACAAAAGTTTCTTGGTCAGGTTAATTTTCTTTGAAGATTTATTTCTAACACTGTAGGAAAAACTAAAACTAAAGTATTTTCATCTTTGTTAAAGTTGAATGATGAAGAGGAATTTGTGTGGACAGCAGAGCGTCAAGCTGCTTTCGAAGGAATTAAAGCCTACTTGGCTAAGCCTCTAGTGTTGATGCCACCAACAAGTGACCAGCCCTTGAAGTTATACATTACTGCAACAAAAGATTCATTGGGAGTTTTCCTGGCCTAGGACAGTGAAGAAGGAAAGGAGCAAGCAGTTTATTACCTTAGTAGGTTTTTAAATTCTTGTGAATGTAAATACTCAGTTGTAGAAAAGTTGTGCCTTGCATTGTGCTTTGCAGCAATGAAATTAAGATATTATCTTCTGCTTACTGTTGTCTTGGTAATTGTAGCCATAGACTTGGTTAAGTACATGTTCTCTAGACCTATGTTGAGAGGAAGAATTGGCAAATGGATATTAGCTTTGTCAGAATTTTATCTAGAATATGTTCCCCAAAAGACAGTAAAAGGACAAGTTTTTGCGAACTTCTTGGCAAATCATCCATGTCAAATAGAAAGCCAAGAGATAATGGATCTTGGTATGGCCAATGTTGAGCTATGGCAGATGTGGTTTGACAGATCAAAGGCCAATGGTCTGATTGGAATTGGTGTTGTAATTAAGTCACCACTAGGGGTAGAAACCACACATGGTTTCAGGGTTGATGAAATTACTTGTTCCAATAATCAAGCTGAATATGAAGCTTTAATAATGGGACTGAAAATGCTTATTGGATTACAAGCTTATACAATTGATATATTTGGAGATTCTTAATCGGTAGTCAACCAAGTGAAAGGAATTTTCAAATGTTATTGCATTACATTTGCTTTCTCAGTTTCAGATAGCAAATGTGTCTTATATCCTAAGGTTCATGAATAACAAAGCCAATGATGTAGCTTAGAAGGCTTCAAATTTTAGAAGGAGGGATGACATTCAATTGAACATAAGTCAAGCAAGATATCAAAAATTAAAACCACCTTTAGCTAAAATGAATGTTGTGTTAGAAGTCAATCATAATGACTTACAGGATTAAGATTGGAGGCGTCCAATCATGCAGTACTTAACTGGCCCATCTTCGAAGGCCAGCAAAAAGATTAAATTACATTCTATGCACTACATAGTGTATGGTAATGCTCGTTACAAAAGGGGAGCAGTTGGGTTGTTATTGGAATGTCTAAGGGCGAATGAGGCATTGACAGCCATGGCTGAAGTCCATGAAAGCATTTGTGGTGCTCATCAGCCTGGTGTGAAGATGAGGTGGTTACTTCGAAGGCATTCCTACTATTGGCCAACCATCCTTAAAGATTGTATAGAGTATGCTAGAGGTTGCCAAGCATGTCAAAAGCATGGCATGATAAGACATGTACCAATAACTGATTTGCATACAGTTGTGATGCCTTGGGCATTTAGAGGTTGGGCTATGGATATGATTGGGGAAATACATCCACCATTTTTAATGCATCATTGTTTCATCCTAGTGGCCATAGAGTACTTCACTAAGTGGGTCGAAGCTAAACCATATAAGGTTGTGCATCAAACTGAAGTTATTGGATTTATTAAAGATCTGATTCATAGGTTCGGCATCCCACTGACCATAACTATAGATAATAGGACTGTATTTGATGGAAAGATGGCAAAATCTTTCGCAGCAGAATTTGGAATTAGTCTTATTAATTCCACCCCTTATTATGCACAAGCAAATGGTCAGACAGAATTATCCAACAAGTCCTTGAAAAAAGGAATTCAAAGAGTTGTGGAAGACAATCCTAGGGATTGGCATAACTTGTTGTTGGATGTATTATAGGCTTATAGGACTTCTCCAAGATCATGTACTGGAGTTACTCCTTATGCCTTAGTATATGGGCATGATGCAGTGTTGACAATGGAGATTAACATTAGGTCCCTGAGGGTGAAATGCCAGGACCAGTTAACTTCTGAGCAATATCATCAGAGCATGTTCTTGGAATTAGAGAATATAGATGAAGCTAGAATTCTGGCATTAAATAATATTCTGTTCCAAAAGAGAAAGGCAGCCAAAAGCTATAATAAGAAGGTGAAGCATATTAGCTTTGATGAAGGTGATTTGGTATGGAAAACAATACTCCCAATAGGAATTAAAAGCCATAAATTTGGTAAGTGGTCATCTAATTGGGAAGGACCACATCAAGTCCATAGAGTTTTGCTTGGGGAAGTATACCATCTGACAAATCTAAATGGTTATGTACATCCCAAGAAAATCAATAGCAGGTATTTGAAGCCTTATTATCCAACTGTGTGGGAAACACAATAAGTGTGAGAAATGCTAGACAAAAGAAGCATGACAACACTCAAATAATAAATAAGGATTTCATTTCATAAAGAGTTAAGTACATGCAGCTATAGATTAGCCCAAAACTCAGTACAATCCTTCAGTTGTTCCCTTCTAACTGATTCTCTACTCCTAAGGGACGTGAACAACTAAATGGTTGTAGCCTGTCCTGCCTACAGTCAGCTAGCCCTTGATTGGTGTTATGCAGCTTTGTAGCAGTTTGATCCAAGGCTAAGTTAACTGCTGCTAACTCCTCTTCTAATTGGGCCTTTTTCTCCAAGAGCTAAATGCGAAACTGACAAATAGAGAAGTGTTGTCCCTTCAATTTAGATACCTCAGTATGTATATGGGAAACAAATTCCTTGTCTTTCAATAACTTCTCCTCTGCAGCTTTAGCAATGTGGCAAATATTGACATAGAAATCTATGGTAGCTGCTGCTTGGGATAAGTGGCTTGAAATGGCCATGTTGGATTGCTCAATGACTTTGCAGCATTGAAAGAAACCATTCTTAAGTATAGATCTTTGTAAAGCTTCGAATGGGATCCTTGAAAATGATGTCAGCAATTCCAAACAGGTGCCTAAGTCCAATGGAGGAGAAGAAACTCTGCTGATGGTTGGAGAGTTCTTAAAAATCTCCACGAGGGAGTCAGCAAGGGCCAATGGCTTAGCTTCGCTGCTGGCTGTTGGAGTGGTTGAAGGTGTGTCAAAAAGGCTAGCCAGTCAGTTTTCAAAAATGGCCATCTCTTCCACTAACAATAAAGGTGCAGAGAGGTTTGGAAGAGATGGTTGCATAGAGATAGAAAAAGAGGTTGGAGTGTCCTTGGCAGTATCTATAGTCCTGGCCACCAGTAGATCAAGGGAAGAGAGACTAGAGTTGGATGGTGGTGGTGAAAAGGAAATTGGTAAGCTACCAGTATCTTCTCTAGAAGCACCAGCTATCACTGATGAGGTGACAACTGGGGCCTTCTCAGGTGATGAAGGAGTAGCCAGGATGGTAGGAAGAGTAAATTAGGCTGAGGTAAAGGTTAGATGAGGTAGATATGGAGTTAAGCCCAGGGATAAAAAAATAGGGATGCCTTGCCTCAAAAAAGGTATGGAAAGTGCAGAGCTGTTAAGTGGAAGTCTTGTTTGGATGGGCTCCACACTTAAGGGCACTTTGGTGTTGATTTTCTTCCTCCTTTTCGAGGCTGCCTCTAATGGTCTTTCAACTTTAGATAAGACTGAAGAAGCTATTGTCGAAGGAGAAGGTGGGGTAACTGTTGCTACAAGATAATTGGGAAAGCAAATTACTAGAGAAACTAAAGGAAATTACCAGCCTCGGAAGTGGTGGTGGTAATGGTTGGAGAATTGCAAAGAGCATAATGTTCGGAAGTTTGTTGCCTTCTTGCAGTTTCCCTTTGAAGTGTATCAGCAGCAACAGCTTCATTCCTTAATACCTGTTGCTGCCTCCTTTTCTCATATATCTGGGAAACCACCAATTCCTTGGATTGCTCCCTCTCCACCGCCTTGGCGGCTGCCTGATAAGTAGGGTCATCATTGAAATCAGAGGGGGAGACTGTTACTTTTTTCTTCCTCTGAAGTGGTGTTTCTTCAGGTACCTCCTCCTCTTAGGATCAAGCACAAGTTTTCTCTTCTTTTGCTGTTGTTGCTTGTCTTTAAGAATGCTAAGGGCTTGAGCCCTTTGAGGATAGCCTACTTGTGAAGCTCCTGCATAAAAAAGAAAGCCATAAGTAGATGAGCAAGGCATTATAAGCATCATAAAGAGAAGAGAAAGGAAAAATGGAAATGCATGCCTCTCTTTGAAGCAGCCCTAGTGACTCTAGGAGGAGAAGGAAGAGGAGAGGCAGTAGGAGTAGTCTCTATGACAGCAGGAGTAGGAGCTGGGATAGCCGGAGTAGTGGAAGGAGTAACAAGCCCAGTTCCTTTGGACTTGGCCTAAGGGACATCTAGTCTCACTAATAAATCTTGAGAGGGGATGGCTAAGTGCACCTTCATATTGGTCGTCCACCAATTCCAGTACCTTTTTAATGTATTGCCTGGAGGAGCGAAGGGTAAGTATTCAAAATCAATTAACTCCTGGATCAACTTCAAGGTTACTTCCTCCAATCTGGACTTTGAAACCTTCAGATCTCTACCTACAAGATTTGAGTTGGATTGACTGCTAAGAGGGATTGGAATCCCCTAAGTAAATCCAAATTGGGCAGGGCAGTAAGGCTCAGAAATACACTTGTAAGCTCTAGAACTCACAGTGCCAATGAAAAGCTCCCTCAGAATTATAATAGAAGCCCACATATCTTTGTGTTGAGGCCTAGAGCAGGACTTATCACCCAAAATGGCCTTCAGCCAGGCTGGTCCAATATTGGCTTTGAAGGGACAGAAAAAGAGGTTAGAAGGGAAAGCTGGAAGTGGATGGAAAGAAGAAAAGTAGAAGTCAAAATTGGAAGGGTAAAGAAAGGCCCTATCAAACTTTATGCTATAAGAGGTAAGGTCTAGTGATGGAAATCTTAGGTATTTAGAGTGCAAGTTAGTAAAGTATGGAAAAAGCCAGAGTTGGAGTATCCAAAATGGGCCTTCTTGATTGGCATCCATGGGTTTTTCACAAAATTGGGAGCAAATTCTGTAGACATGACCCAAGACATATGGGGCTAAAGCTATTTTTTTATGCAAAACAAAAGCTTTGGCAAGAGGGGCAAACTCGGGCATGATCCTCTGAGAAGAGGTACAAAAGAGGAATTCACAAAGCCAATACAATAAAAAAGAAAAGAGTTCCCTATCAATTACAAGACCCTCCTTTTTTTTCTCAGATTTGACAAAATCACTATAGGATGAGTTCAGAGGGAGAATAGAAAAAGAGACATTAAGGTCAGGATAGTCTAGACCAAATGGAGTGCCAAAAGGAGATAACCCTAAAAGATGGCAGATGTCAAGGACAGTAGAGGCCATCATACCACATCCAAATTGGAAGAAATTAAAAGCAAATTTTGAAAAACAGAGAGCAGCAAGTATTAGAAATGGATCCTTTGAAATAGTGAACCTAGATAGTTGAAGGGCGTCGAGGAGGCAAAGTTCCTGGAGATCCAATGACCTGGTGGAGATAACTTGATCGTACCATTCTTCCCATTCTAGCCTTACTGTGGGCTAGCAGTGATGGGGTCGATTCATTCTCCAGCTTCTCCAATCCAAACCACCTTTATAGAGGAGACAGTGATTCTCTAAACGCGGGTATAAAGCAGGAAGTTGATCCTATAAATAGGCCCAAGCACATATTCTTGTTGCTCGTGACGACGGGGGAATGAAAATGCGCCCATTAATAGCACTTTGTTCGCTGGCTTTGTATTTCTCACACTCTTCAGTAATGACCCTCTTCAAAGATGCTAATGGACTCATGTGCTCCACAACTGGTACTTTCAAAGAGGAAGAAGCCATTAGCAGAAGCTTTCGGAGGATGAAGTTGAGAAAAAGAGTAAAGAGGAGGAGAGAGCAACAGAAATGAAGGGTTTGTGTTTTGGGCTATCAAGTAAGTTAAAAGTATGAAGGGAAAAGGCTTTTAAACCTTTCTGTCCGAAAAGATGCCCAATTAGTCTAAATGGGCAAAAAGACCCAAGATAATTGTTTGGCTGATTTTGGAACCCATATGAGTTTAAGCCTTTGTCTTAAAATTCATAGGAGTCCTGAAAGTACAACATGAAAAGTTTCACTCAAGGGTGATTGTTTGGGCGAGAAATGTATCTCAAACACTCAGATTGGCTTAGAAAACAAATATTTGGCTTCGATGTCAAGATTTGACTCCAAAACCAGATGTCAAACATGCAACTAAGGCTTCGAGGGTAGGAAGTTGACTTCGAAGCACATTTTATGCCTAAGAATGCAAGAATGTTTAGGTTTGGTTTGCTTCGAAGGGATTGGGGACTTGCTCTTAGGTTTCTTATAAAAGATAAAATCCTTCGAAGTGAACTTTGAAGTATTCTATAGCTGAAATTTGATTCTTATTTGGTGTTTTAGACTTGAGAGTTGCAAAGTCTAAGTCAAGTAAAAGATCAAGATCCAAAAAGACTTGCCTGAGCATGAAAATTTCCTTTTGAGATTTTCT
Organism: Camellia sinensis; assembly: GCF_004153795.1. NCBI lineage: Eukaryota > Viridiplantae > Streptophyta > Magnoliopsida > Ericales > Theaceae > Camellia > Camellia sinensis. Next base: position 1,124,172 of record NW_021026548.1, on the reverse strand, counting down.
ACTAAAATAAACCCATTTTTGGGAAGCAGCATTGTTACTTTTAGAAGTACTTTGAAGTACTTAAAAGTAACTTTGATACAAAGGTTGGTTAATTCAAAGTTGTTAAATTATGTTGACCATGCAATTGGAATGAGAAGACCTAAGGCAAAGATTGTCAGTTGTATTCCATACTTTGGAGATATTCAAATCAGGTTTCGAGTATTCCATACTTTGGAGATGTTCAAATCAGGCTTCGAAGCAAAAATTGGTTAATTCGAAGATCTAATGTTATTTGAATAAAATGGTCACAAGCATACAATTGGAACATAATGTTAGAAATGGTTTTGGAAGAAAAAAAAAATCAGTTTTTTCCTCAACTTTAGTCTAATTTTTTAGGTGGGACCCATGCGTCAAAATTGGCGGGTGTAAGTGGTAACGCATTCTATGTCGCATTGTGATTCATGTAATATATTTGGTTGCTCAAAATCATTATCAAGTGAATGGAAAATTGAAGCCAAAGAGAGCTTCATGGAAATGGTGTTTTTTGTGAAATTTCCTAAAGGTTTGGTTTGAGGTTTGTCCCACATTGGTTTGGTGGGCAAACTTATGTGGGTTTATAAGGCATGGGTTTGTAACTTGGGGAGGGCCCCAAGGGACACCCCAAGTTTGTAGAAGGGAGAGGTTATGGGTAAATTGGGCTAGACCCATTAGACCCAAAAATAAACACACGCGCGCGCGCCGTCGTCGTCCATCCAGTCAGTTGGGCTGGGCTTGGGCGCGGGTGCGTAGTGTGAGGTTAGGTGGACTTGTCTAGCCCAATACTTTATTTTTGGGCCAAAAACATTTGAATTTAATTTTATTTTTTGGTAAAATAGAATCTATCCAATTTAATTTCAAATTTTTGTTGGAAAAATTCAAAATTGTTTGCACCTATTCAATATTTTTGTCCAGGTTTCATATCTGTCCACACAGATTTAAATCTATTTGAATTTAAATCAAACAGATTCAGTTTCTATTTGAAATTTAAACCCAACAAGTTCTTTACCTGTTCATTCAAACATAACAGGTATAATACCTATTCAAACAGGTTTGCACCTGTTTAATTCAAACCAAACAACCACAAATTCTTCTATAAATAGAAAGACCCTCATTTGGATTTTGGATTCAGAAAATTCGTTCTTTCCTTTGTAATTACTCTCTACATTTTCCTGTATTTAATTTTTCGTGAAAGAGTGTATACACAAAGTGTGTTCGTTGTGCGAATAATTTGTAGTGCTGCAATTATTTGTTGTTGATCATTTTATCCTGGGAGATAGACGTACACAATCTGAAAGTACCGTGGAGATGACGAATATGTCTCAAGGACACAGTGTTAAGCACTAAACTTGATCAAAACTTTGTTCAATAAATACATAAGGTTAGTAATTAATTTACTTTCTGTTTTATTTTTATTTTTTTTGTTTCAAATTTTAATTTTTTTTATAACAAAATAAAAATTTGTTTTTATTTATTTATTTATTATATTCTAGTTTGATTTTTGTAATCAAACAATCTCTATCCTTTCTTTATTTTTTCTGTTTGTTGTTAAGTACACAAACATAATTTATTCGTAATACAGTGAAGATTGTCGAGCAATCTTAAGACAAAATTATTTTTTGGTGTCTTCATTATATTTATTTTTTGTACTTTTTATAAAGTGATATTCTGGTTGGAAAATACAAATAGTAGTTATATACTGTTTGACAAATAGTAGTAATATACTGTTTATTTTCTTTGATAACTAGTAGTAATAGACTGGTATCATTAACAATTTTAGAATATTATTTTGTGCAATAGTGTTACAAGAAATTTTTGTGTAGTAATTTATTTTCCTGGTTTTAGTAACTAGAAATAACTAGAAAAATAAAATTATTTTGTGTTATAATTTATTTTCTGGTTTGAGTAACTAGAAAATTAATTTGTGTTTCAGTTTTACTGATTTTTATAATCAAATATTATGGTTGTTGAAAGTAGTTCTCCAAATCTGATCATTACAACAACTCCGGTCCCTATCCAGAACCATGTTCAAGTTCCCATAAATCATGGAGAAAAATCGAAAAAATTTAATGGCACTGAGTTTAAGAGATGGCGGCGAAAAATGTTGTTCTATCTTACAACTCTAAATCAGGTCCGATTTCTCCGTGAAGAGGCTCCAGTACTTGGAGAGGATGAAAGTGATCTGCGAGTTGTTGCCGCTATAGACGCTTGGAAACATTCTGATTTCTTGTGCGTAAACTACATCCTCAATGGCCTTGACAACATGTTGTATAATGTTTACAGCCCTCTGAAAACAGCAAAAGAATTGTGGGATTCTTTGGAGGAAAAAATACAAGACAGAGGATGTCGGCACAAAGAAATTTGTTGTCGGTAAATTTTTGGACTTCATTATAGTAAACTCCCAGACGGTAATTTCTCAAGTTCAAAGTTTTTAATTAATTTTACATGATATTCATTTTGAAGATATGTCTCTTAGCGAGTCTTTCCAAGTCGCTGCTTTAGTGGAAAAGTTACCACCGGCTTGGAAAGATTTCAAAAATTCTTTAAAACATAAACGCAAAGAGATGACCATGGATGAACTTATTGTAAGACTGAAAATTGAGGAAGATAACCGGAAGGCTGAAAAGAGGAATGGTAAAAATCCCATTGAGTCCAAGGCTAAAGTGGTTGAACAAGTGCACAAACCACATAACAAAAAGAGGAAGTTTGCTGGAGATGGTTCTAAACAAGGCGACAATAATGGCAATAAAAAGTTCAAAGAAAAATGTTATAACTGTGGCAAGACTGGACATCGAGCTTCTAATTGCCGCCACCCCCTAAGAACAATCGCGGAAGTACAAGCAAGAAGACCACCAATCAAGCCAATGTGACAAAATTAGATTACATCTCTTACGAGGTAAATGACATCAATATCTCTGCTGTGGTGTCTGAGGCTAATTTGGTTGGAAATCCCAAAGCATGGTCAGTTGACACTGGGACAACTCGTTATATTTGTGCGGACAAGAAAATGTTCACTACTTACAATGAGGCTGCAAATGGTGATCAACTTTTCATAAGAAATTCTTATACTTCTACTGTGGCTGGACAAGGAAATGTGATCTTGAAGATAACATCAGGGAAAGAACTTACCTTCAACAACGTACTGCATATACCAAACATTCGGAAGAATTTAGTTTCTGGTTCTTTGTCAAGTAAAAATGGTTTTAGGCTTGTATTTGAGTCTGATAAATTTGTATTAACAAAGAGTGGTATGTATGTTGGTAAGGGATATATGAGTGATGGTCTCTTCAAGTTAAATGTAATGACGGTTGTACTAAAACTTGTTATTAATAAGAATAACGCATCTTTTGCTTATATTCTTAAGTCAAATTTATGGCATGGTAGATTAGGACATGTAAATTTTGATGTTTCGTGTAAATTAATTGGTTTGGATTATATACCAAAGTTTGAAATTGATCCTAATCACAAATGTGATATTTGTGTAGAAACGAAACTAACTAAGGCTCCATTTAAATCGATTGAAAGAAAAACCGAACCTCTAGATTTAATTCATACATATGTATGTGATCTTAAATTTGTTCAAACTAGAGGAGACAAAAAATATTTCATAACATTTATCGATGATTGCACAAGATATTGTTATGTATGTACTTACTTAGAAGTAAAGATGAAGCCCTAGAAATGTTTAAATCCTACAAAACTAAAGTTGAAAATCAACTTGGTAAAACTATTAAAATGGTTAGAAGTGACAAGGGTGGTGAATATAATGCACCATTAAATTAATTTTGTGCACAACATGGCATTATTCACCAAACTACAGCACCCTATTCTCCACAGCAAAATAGAATTGCTGAAATGAAGAATAGAACCTTTAAAGAAATGATGAATGCCATGTTACTAAGTTCAAGCTTATCGCAGAACTTGTAGAGGGAAGCAATATTGTCTGCTAATTATGTTCTTAACAGAATACCCCACAGGAAATTCAACAGCACTCCTTATGAATTGTGGAAAGGTCAACCACCTTCCTTCAAATACTTAAAAATGTGGGGATGTTTAGCAAAAGTTGAAGTTCCTATTTTGAAAAAGACTAAGATAGGACTAAAAACAGTGGATTGTGTATTTATTGGTTATGCTCAAAATAGTAGTGCATATCGGTTTCTGACTAATAAACCAGAAATACTTGATATAAATGTGAACACTATTATAAAGTCAAGGAATGCTATGTTTTTTGAACATGTCTTTCCTTAAAAGAAATGACAGGGATTAAGTTCACAGAAAAGAAAAGAAAAGAACTTATGGTTGTACACAAAGTCAAGAGACTAATGACAATCAAATTAAAGAGACTAGTAATGGTCTTGACCAACAGGATTTAACTGATGATGAACCAAGACGAAGTAAGAGAGCTAGAACATCAAAATCTTTTGGTCCATATTTTCTAACATACCTGTTAGAAAATGAACCTCAAAGCTTTAAGGAAGTAACGGCAGGTTCTGAAGCACCTTTGTGGAAAGAGGCTGTTAATAATGAAATTGAATCCATTATGCAAAATCATACTTGGGAATTGGTGGATCTTCCACCTAGTTCTAAACCTCTTGGATATGAAAGGATATTCAAGAGAAAAATGAAAGCAGATGGTTCAATAGACAAGTATAAAGCAAGACTTGTGGTAAAAGGTTACAATCAAAAGGAAGGTCTAGACTATTTTGACACATATTCTCCTATGACAAGAATAGCATCCATCTGCATGCTTATTGCTATAGCAGCATTGTATAATTTAGAAATGCATCAAATAGATGTTAAGACAGCTTTCTTAAACGGTGATCTAAATGAAGAGATCTACATGGAGCAACCCGAAGGGGTTGTAGTGCCAGGGCAAGAAAAGAAAGTTTGTCGGCTTGTAAAATCTCTTTATGGATTAAAACAAGCTCCTAAGCAATGGCATGAAAAATTTGATCATGCTATGTTTATTAATGGGTTTAAGATAAACGAATGTGACAGGTACGTCTATGTGAAAAACACTGACTAAGGATATGTCATAGTTTGTCTTTATGTAGATGACATGCTTGCCATTGGAAGCAGTCAAAACATGATCAAATCAACTAAGCAAATGCTAAACAAAAGATTTGATATGAAAGATATGGGGGTCGCAGATGTAATATTAGGAATGAGAATTACTAAAACATCTGATGGACATGCATTATCTCGATCACATTATATTGAGAAAATTCTTGGTAAATTTATCAATGATGGTATGAATGTAGTTAGAACACCTGTAGACATCAGTCTTTATTTATCGAAAAATAAAGATAATGCGGTGTCTCAGTTAAAATACTCTCAAATCATTGAAAGCCTAATGTACCTAATGAATTGTACTCGTCTTGATATAGCTTATGCTATCAGTAAATTGAGTAGGTACACTAGTAACCCCGGATAAGACCATTGGAAAGCGATCATTCGAGTTCTTAGATATCTAAGGTTTACCCGTGATCATGGTTTGAACTTTATGCGATATCCTGCAATACTAGAAGGTTATTGTGATGCCAATTGGATATCGGATACTAAATATTCAAAATCCACTAGTGGATATGTCTTTACTCTAAAAGGCATTGTTGTTTCTTGGAAGTCCACGAAACAAACATGCATCGCACGATCCACAATGGAATCTGAGTTCATTGCTTGAGACAAAGCAGGAGAAGAAGCAAAATGGCTTCGCTACTTCTTAGAAGATATTCCAATGTGGCCAAAACTTGTGCCAACTATTTGCATTCATTGTGATAGTCAATCTGCAATAGGCAGGGCACAGAATCACATGTATAATGGTAAGTCACGACATATTCATCATCGACATAATACCGTAAGGCAATTGCTCTCAAATGGAATAATCTCAATAGATTATATAAAATTTAAAGAGAATATTGTGGATCTGTTAACAAAAGGTTTAACTAAAGAACAAGTGTATAGTTCATAAAAGGGGATGTGATTAAATATTATTACATAAGAGTCATCATAATGGTAACCCTACTTAAATGACTAGAGATCCCAAGGACTAAGTTTAAAGGGACAACTAAGTTATGTGTGGCTCACTTGAAATCACTAAGGGATTAAAATTCCCTACCTATTCCTATGGTAAGAGTGATATCCGTAACATGTATTGTATACAGGGGGTTAAGGATAAGCCTCGATTTTAATGATTACTTATATCTTGATTTAGGCATAAAAAATCAAGGCGAGTATAAAAGATACTCACAATAAGAATCACCTATATGAGTGTCGAACTAGGGTGTCACGACCCCATTCCGCCCCTAGTAGAATGGTGCCATGATGGCCAATAATCCGAGATTACCAAAGGCCAACTTACAGAGTCACACACAATCAGAGTATACATATGGGGCCTACATGTCTAGAAGCAATATATTTAAATCTAAGTAGTTCATAAGAGCTGTGCATAGATTAAATGAAATGACATACGTCTTAACATGGTTTTACAACTTGGACACAAATAAAATAAAGTACATATTACATCTTGATCAAAAGGCTTCTCAAGCCGACATATACAAAAGACATGTGATACAAAGCTAAGAAGCATAATCTTCAAGATGCTAGCAAAACATGAATCCAAAAACATCTTGTAAATAATCATCTAGGCGTCACCGCCTTCTTGCTCATCACCTACATATATATAAGGAGAGGGTGAGCTTGGATACTCTGTGAATGATATTAGTAATAAAGGTTTAAATGAATGATATCCGAGATCTTTATCAAACAATACATATCATAGCTTGTACAAAATCAAGGGATGAACCAAGTTCATCTATCTAGTCTTTCAAAACTTCAAGGGATGCTTATTAGCATCAATATAATACAAGGGATGACATTCCGGACAAACCCACGCGGAAAACCGTCGGTGGCAAGACAAAGGAGATATCTCAAACAAACGCGCTAGTTGCATTATAGTCCCCTAGCACTAAGGACTTTCCAAGAATGTCATCAAAATAAGATAATATTTGATACAAAACTAGGGATAATCATTAATGCTTGATCAAATACTTTTCCAAAACGAAGCAAAGCTTTGTCAAAACTTTATAACATAACTTTATTAAAAATACCACACACATAGCTCTTCGGGTGTGGGGATTTCAAGCAAGGATCCAAGGCCTACAAGTAAATAATAAATCCCATTGAATGCATTTCAAGAAGACTAGAAGAGATGCTCAAAGATGGATATGAAATGCATTCCTAAAACAGGTTTTGCATGAGTGTAAATGATCTCGGCATTTCTTTCAAAACTAAATCAAGACAAAGAAAAACACGTGTTGAAAGTTAAAACACTGTTTCTCATCTCGAGAAAGCATGCTGGGTACCAACCAGGTCTTGGCCGAGGTATGGTCCCGATGACCACATTCAGGGAAATGGAGTTTAGGAATTCTGGGTTTCTTTTTGAAGAATATGAAGAACATGAACATGAAGAACATGAATGCTAAAATCATAACTTCTTTATTCAAAATCTGAGATTTCATGAGATGAGTTCGAAAACATGGACCTTAGTACATACTTGAAGATCTTATGCAAGATACCAAAAACTAGGAATAATCATCCATGCTTGATCAAATACTTTTCCAAAACAAAGCAAAGCAAAACAAAGCTTTTATCAAAACATTATAACATAGCTTTATTAAAAATACCACCCACATAGTTCTTCGGATGTAGGAATTACAAGCAAGGGTCCAAGGCCTACAAGCACATAATAAATCCCATTGAATGCGTTTCAATAAGACAAGGTGAGATGCTCAAAGATGGTTATGAAATACATACTTAAAAACTAGTTTTTCATGGTAGGGAAGGATCTCGACATTTCTTTCAAAATCAAGTCAAAACAAAGCAAAACTTGCTGGGAGTTACAACACTGCCTTTTCACCTCGGGAAAACATGCTGGGTACTAACCAGGTCTAGGCCGAGGTACCACACCTCTTGGCCGAGGTGTGTTCCTGATGACCACATTCAAAGAAATGAAGTCTGGGAAAATCTGGGTTTCCCTCTTGAATAACATGAAGAACATGAATGCTAAAATCATAACTTCTTTATTCGAAATCTGAGATTTCATGAGATGAGTTCGAAAACATGGACCTGGGTATCCATACTTGAAGATCTTATGAAAACAAACACAAAAAGATGGAACTTGATACAAACTCTCGGATCAAAACATGGTTTTATTTCAAGAACACTAGAACATCATTTTCTCTTTCTAAAACAAGCTTTAAATCAATGCATGGCTCATGAATCGTGCTAGATCATGCAATGTGATAGGATTAACATAAAGAAAACAAGAGTAGATCAAGAATCTAACCTCAAAACACGAATTTAATGGTTCAAACTTTAAGGATCAAGCTTGGACTCTAACTTTCTCTCTAAGAACTTCTCTTCCTCTTCCTAGAGCTTCTCTCTCTTCAAAGGCAAAGGTATAACAAAATGACATGTTTTCTCACTCTACCAGCTGACTTAACCTTCTGCTGGGACACGTGGCAATGACTGGTTGGCTCTCCTCTAAAAGGTGACTGACTGACAAGACAAGAGCATGACAAAGTGTACACAACAAGTAAGGTGACATGGGCACTCTGGCAGGTAATGATCCCGGATTAGGACAAGGCTTTGGCAAGTAAGGTCTCAATGATCTCGGCTAGGAAGGATAACGCTTAACCCAGCTGTGCCACACCTTGGCCTAGATGTGCCACACCTCAGTCTAGGTCATCCCAGTCCCGGAATAAGATCACTGGGTGCAAGGTTGAAGGATGTCGGATGCCTAGATGATAACATCTCGGCCTAGATGATGACATCTCGGCCAAGACGCCAGGATGAAGATAGAGGTTAACCAAAGTGGTTCCAAGATGGTCCTAGGTGTAAGAAGTTCAAAAGTGACCTCGGTTTAGCACAAACTAAGCAAGAACAAAGCATGCAAGCAACACTTACATAAAACAAATCAAAGTCTGCAAAAATGCAAGTTTAAGCAAGACAAAGATTATGCAAATGCATGCAAGCATGACTAAGACAAGGTGAGGGTTGTTACATCCTACCCCCTTTAAAGAAGTTTGGTCCCCAAACTTAAGTTACCTTGTCCCACTAACAACTCCGGATGTCGGATTTTCATTTCTTCTTCCATTTCCCATGTAGCATTCTTGCCATAATGCTCTTTCCATTCAACCTTCACCATCGGTGTCGACTTATTCCTCAACTGTTTCCCTTGCCTATCAAGGATCCGTATTGGCTTCTCCTCATAACCTAAATCTTCATTAATCACAATCCCGAAATGATCAATCACATGCAATGGATCCTGAATATACTTCCTCAACATCGAAATACGAAACACATTGTGGACTCGACTTAGTTCTGGCGGCAAAGCAAGTCTATAAGCAACGGGATTAACTTTCTCGAGAATTTCAAATGGTCCAATATAACGAGGTGCTAATTTACCTTTCTTCCCAAATCTTGAAACCCCTTTCATCGGCGAAATCTTCAGGAATACATGATCCCCAACTTCAAATTCTAACTCTCTTCTCTTCTAATCGGCGTAACTCTTTTGTCGACTCTGAGCAGTTCTGATTCTTTGCTAGATAAGTTTAATCTTCTCAGTTGTCACTTGAACCAGTTCGGGACCAATTAAAGCTTTGTCTCCTACTTCGGTGCAACATATCGGCGATCTGCACTTCCTTCCATAAAAAGCTTCATACGGCGCCATACCAATGCTAGCTTGATAACTGTTGTTGTAGGCAAATTCCACTAATGGAAAATGCACTTCCCAACTTCCCTTGAAGTCCAATACACATAACCTAAGCATATCTTCGAGTGTCTGAATCGTTCTTTCTGTCTGCCCATCGGTCTGGGGATGAAAAACTATGCTAAACCTCAATTCGGCTCCCAAAACTCCATGTAGACTCTACCAAAATCTAGAAACAAACTTCGGATCTCGGTCTGACATGATGGACATCGGCGTTCCATGAAGTCTAACAATCTCATTCATATACAGCAAGGCAAGTCAGTCGGCATTAAATGTAGTCTTAACAGGCAAGAAGTGTGCTGACTTGGTTAATCTGTCAACTATAACCCAAATTGAATCCACACTCTTTTATGTCTTCGGCAATCCAACCACAAAATCCATGGAGATGTGTTCCCATTTCCACTTAGGAATTGACAAGGGTTGAAGAAGTCCTGCTGGCCTCTGATGCTCTGTTTTCACTTGTTGACAATATAGACACTGAGATACGAACTCGGCTATCTCTCTTTTCATATTTGGCCACCAAAAAGTTTGCTTCACATCTTGGTACATCTTAGTATTTTCTGGATGAACGGCAAATCTGGAACCATGGGATTCCTGCAAAATTCTCCTTTTCAACTCCGGGACGTCGGCCACACACAACCTTCCTTCAAACTTAAGTACCTGATTCTCAATGGTGTACCCTGACCTCGGCTTGGTGACAAACTCATCAATTACCTTCTTGAAGAATTCATCCTCCCTCTGTCTTGTCCTTACCTCCTCAATAATAGTCGGCTCCACTGAAATCATTGCTAAACATGCCAAATTCCCAACTAACTTCCTGCTCAACATGTCGGCCACTGAGTTTGCTTTACCCGGATGGTACGGAATCTGCATATCATAGTCTTTCAATAACTCAAGCCATCTTCTCTGCCTCATATTCAATTCTTTCTGAGTGAACAGGTACTTCAGACTCTTGTGGTCGGTGAAAACTTGGCAGGAAGCTCCATACAAGTAATGGCGCCAAATTTTCAAGGCAAATACTACAGCTGCTAGTTCTAAATCATGGGTAGGATAATTCTTTTCATGGGGCTTTAACTGGCGAGATGCATATGCTATAACCTTACCCCCTTGCATTAATACACAACCCAAACCCTTATGTGAAGCATCACTATAAATCTAAAATTCCTCATTACCTGATGGTAGTACAAGAACTGGTGCTGTCACTAACCTTGTCTTGAGTTCCTGGAAGGCTAATTCTCTACCCTCAGTCCACTCATATGTCACTCCCTTCTGAGTCAATTGTGTCAATGGTACTGCAATCTTCGAGAAGTTCTTCACAAACTTTCTGTAATAACCTGCCAAACCCAAAAAACTACGAACCTCGGACACATTAGTCGGTGTCGGCCAATTCACAATGGCTTCAATTTTGCTAGGATCAACCGAAATAGCTTCTTCATTAATCACATGTCCTAAAAATGAAATGCTGGAAAGCCAAAACTCACACTCGCTAAGCTTGGCATACAACTTTCTGTCTCTCAAAATCTGTAAGGCAAGTCTCAGATGCTTCTCATGCTCATCTTCACTCTTGGAATAGATCAATATATAGTCGATGAAAATAACCACAAACTCATCTAGGTATGGCTTAAAGACTCTATTCATCAAATCTATGAATGCTGCAGGAGCATTAGTCACCCCAAAAGGCATTACCAAAAATTCGTAGTGGCCATATCTTGTCCGAAGAGCAGTCTTCTCAACATCCTCGGCTTTAACCTTGAGTTGATGGTAGCCTGACCTAAAATCAATTTTAGAAAAGACTCGTGCTCCTCGTACTTGATCAAGCAAATCATCGATCCTCGGCAATGGGTACTTATTCTTAATGGTTACCTTGTTCAATTCTCGATAATCAATACAAAAGCGAAGTGTGCCATCCTTTTTTCTTCACAAATAGAACTGGCGCTCCCCAAGGTAAAGTGCTCGGTCTAATAAAACCCTTATCTAACAACTCTTGTAATTGCAGTTTCAATTCCTTAAGCTCAGCTAGAGCCATTCTATAGGGTGTTTTGGAGATAGGCTGGGTTCCCGACATAATGTCAACAGTAAAGTCTACTTCTCTATCGACTAAGTGGCCAGGCAAATCATTTGGAAAGACGTCGGGGAATTCATTAACAATTGGAATATCGACCATTTTGTCGTTTCCATTCAGATTACTTAGTACACTACACAGATAACCTCGACACCCTTTTTGGATTAACTTATAAGCTTTCATGGACGTAATCAAGTAAGGTGGGGACACTACTCCTTTACCTTGGAACGTAACTTCGGCTTGGTTTGGGGGTTTCAATGTGACACTTTTGGAAACACAATTAATGGATGCACAATTAATTACCAACCAATCCATTCCCAATATAGCATCAAAATAAGTCATGTTCAACGGCATCAAATCAACTAGCAATTCAACATTCTCAATTATAACTACACATGCTCTATAAACGAATGCGACAGTCATAGTTCTCCCAAACGGAGTAGATACAAATAACACATAACCAAGGGGTTCTAGTTCCTTATTCAACTTCTCGGCGAACTTAGTAGATACAAATGAATGTGTAGAACCCGAATCAATCAATATATATACATCTTGAGAGCAAATTGGAAGGGTACCTGACACTACTGTCTCGGCACTCTGGGTGTCTCCTGGCACTAATGTAAAGACTCTGCCCTGCCTCGTCTGCGCCTTGCCGACATTGCTTTTCTGTGCAGTACCTGAAGTACTCCCATTGTTCTTACCATCATTAGACTTAGTCTTGGGACAGTCTTTAACGCGATGACCCATCTCACCACATTCAAAACAAGCTCCAGACTCCCAACGACAGACTCCAGAATGTGGCTTCCCACAACTTGAACATGTCGGCCTAGCATCACTTTCTCGAATTGAGTTGCTCGAATTGCCAACGTTTACTCTCTTCTTGGCATCAAACGATGTTCGGCGGTTTTCATAATTCTGCCTCTTTCTTTGGCTCTCCCCTGAATTCTGGTATCTGTTTAGGTTAGCTTCTGCCATAATGGATTTATCTAATACTCCGGCATAAGTCATCATGTTGCGCATATTAACCCGATCTTGTATTGGTCCACAGAGCACACTCTCAAATTTCCTGGCTTTTCTATATTCACTATTAACCATGTGGGGTGCATACCTTGCTAACTCAATGAAAGCACGGTCGTATTCGGCCACGGTTTTGTTGCCCTATGCCAAAGTCTGGAATTCGGTGGTCTTGCGATCTCGGACACTGAGGGAAAAGTGCTTGTCATAAAACAATTCCAAAAATCTGGCCCAAGTTAAACCCGGATTACCTTCTCGGATCATCATCCACCATCTTCGAGCGTCGTCGTCCAATGTGAATGCCGCCAATGACACCTTCTGAGCGTCGGTGCTGGGAAAAATCTCAAACAACTTCTTCATCTCCAAAACCCACGCTTCGGCTTTCATCGGCTCTATACCCCCTTGGAATCTCGACGGGTTCATCTACTTGAACTCTTTGATCAAAGTTATCGTTCCGTCCCCATATAAAGCTGGCTGTAGAGGCACTTGCGGCACTGGAGGAGGTGAAGGTGGAACTACATTTCGGCCATTTGTCTGCTCGGCCTGAGTAGAGGTAGTACTAGTGTTCTGTTGTCTTGTTCACCTCAACTCATGGGCCAAACCCTCTACCATCCTTTCTAATCTGTCTAACCTATCCTCGGATTGATCTCAGCTAACTGGAGGTCTACCCCTTCTCATGATGCTAAGAGTATGTAGAATATGACTTTAAAACAAAATGGACAAACAGACATGTGTACAAGTAACAAATAATCATGCCGGGATGGTAGAATATGACTTTAAAACAAAATGGACAAACAGACATGTGTACAAGTAACAAATAATCATGCCGGGATGATGCACATCTAGTCAAGTAGCAAGCAATATGATACAATCCTAAGATCATTCTAAGGGAGATCCTATGCTCTTTAGGACTCAAGTGTGTGTGAATAACGTATTATAAGGAACCGGTGCTCTGATACCAATCTGTCATGTCCACATTCCGCCCCTAGTAGAATGGTGCCGTGATAGCCAATAATCCGAGATTACCAAAGGCCAACTTACAAAGTCACACACAATCAGAGTATACATATGGGGCCTACATGTGCAGAAGCAATATATTTAAATCTAAGTAGTCCATAAGAGCTGTGCATAGATCAAATGAAATGACATACGTCTTAACATGGTTTTACAACTTGGATACAAATAAAATAAAGTACATATTACATCTTGATCAAAAGGCTTCTCAAGCCGACATATACAAAAGACATGTGATACAAAGCTAAGAAGCATAATCTTCAAGATGCTAGCAAAACATGAATCCAAAAACATCTTGCAAATAATCATCTAGGCGTCACCGCCTTCTTGCTCATCACCTACATATATATAAGGAGAGGGTGAGCTTGGATACTTAGTGAATGATATTAGTAATAAAGGTTTAAATGAATGATATCCGAGATCTTTATCAAACAATACATATCATAGCTTGTACAAAATCGAGGGATAAACCAAGTTCATCTATCTAGTCTTTCAAAACTTTAAGGGATGCTTATTAGCATCAATATAATACAAGGGATGACATTCCGGACAAACCCACGCAGAAAACCGTCAGTGGCAAGACAAATGAGATATCTCAAACAAATGCCCTAGTTGCATTATAGTCCCCTAGCACTAAGGACTTTCCAAGACAAATGCGCTAGTCGCATTATAGTCCCCTAGCACTAAGGACTTTCCAAGAATGTCATCAAAACAAAATAATACTTGATACAAAACTACGGATAATCATTAATGCTTGATCAAATACTTTTCCAAAACGAAGCAAAACTTTGTCAAAACTTTATAACATAACTTTATTAAAAATACCACACACATAGCTCTTCGGGTGTGGGGATTTCAAGCAAGGATCCAAGGCCTACAAGCACATAATAAATCCCATTGAATGCATTTCAAGAAGACTAGAAGAGATGCTCAAAGATGGATATGAAATGCATTCCTAAAACAGGCTTTGCATGAGTGTAAATGATCTCGGCATTTCTTTCAAAACTAAGTCAAGACAAAGCAAAACACGTGCTAGAAGTTAAAACATTGTTTCTCATCTCGAGAAAGCATGCTGGGTACCAACCAGGTCTTGGCTGAGGTATGGTCCCGATGACCACATTCAGGGAAATGGAGTCTGGGAATTCTGGGTTTCTTTTTGAAGAATATAAAGAACATGAACATGAAGAACATGAATGCTAAAATCATAACTTCTTTATTCGAAATCTGAGATTTCATGAGATGAGTTCGAAAACATGGACCTGGGTACCCATACTTGAAGATCTTATGAAAACAAACACAAAAAGATGGAACTTGATACAAACTTTCGGATCAAAACATGGATATTATATCTTGATCAAAAGGCTTCTCAAGCCGACATATACAAAAGACATGTAATACAAAGCTAAGAAGCATAATCTTCAAGATGCTAGCAAAACATGAATCTGAAAAGATCTTGTAAATAATCATCTAGGCGTCACCGCCCTCTTGCTCGTCACCTACATATATATATATATATATATATAAGGAGAGGGTGAGCTTGGATACTCTGTGAATGATATTAGTAATAAAGGTTTAAATGAATGATATCCGAGATCTTTATCAAACAATACATATCATAGCTTGTACAAAATCGAGGGATAAACCAAGTTCATCTATCTAGTCTTTCAAAACTTTAAGGGATGCTTATTAGCATCAATATAATACAAGGGATGACATTCCGGACAAACCCACGCAGAAAACCGTCGGTGGCAAGACAAATGAGATATCTCAAACAAATGCCCTAGTTGCATTATAGTCCCCTAGCACTAAGGACTTTCCAAGACAAACGCGCTAGTCGCATTATAGTCCCCTAGCACTAAGGACTTTCCAAGAATGTCATCAAAACAAGATAATACTTGATACAAAACTACGGATAATCATTAATGCTTGATCAAATACTTTTCCAAAACGAAGCAAAACTTTGTCAAAACTTTATAACATAACTTTATTAAAAATACCATTCACATAGCTCTTCGGGTGTGGGGATTTCAAGCAAGGATCCAAGGCCTACAAGTACATAATAAATCCCATTGAATGCATTTCAAGAAGACTAGAAGAGATGCTCAAAGATGGATATGAAATGCATTCCTAAAACAGGCTTTGCATGAGTATAAATGATCTTGGCATTTCTTTCAAAACTAAATCAAGACAAAGCAAAACACGTGCTAGAAGTTAAAACATTGTTTCTCATCTCGAGAAAGCATGCTGGGTACCAACCAGGTCTTGGCCGAGGTCCCTCACCTCTTGGCCGAGGTATGGTCCCGATGACCACATTCAGGGAAATGGAGTCTGGGAATTCTGGGTTTCTTTTTGAAGAATATAAAGAACATGAACATGAAGAACATGAATGCTAAAATCATAACTTCTTTATTCGAAATCTGAGATTTCATGAGATGAGTTCGAAAACATGGACCTGGGTACCCATACTTGAAGATCTTATGAAAACAAACACAAAAAGATGGAACTTGATACAAACTTTCGGATCAAAACATGGTTTTATTTCAAGAACACAAGAACATCATTTTCTCTTTCTAAAACTAGCTTTAAATCAATGCATGGCTCATGAATCGTGTTAGATCATGCAATGTGATAGGATTAACATAAAGAACAACAAGAGTAGATCAAGAATCCAACCTCAAAACACGAATTTAACGGTTCAAACTTTAAGGATCAAGCTTGGACTCTAACTTTCTCTCTAAGAACTTCTCTTTCTCTTCCTAGAGCTTCTCTCTCTTCAAAGGCAAAGGTATAACAAAATGATATGTTTTCTCACTCTACCAGCTGACTTAACCCTCTGCTGGGACACGTGGCAATGACTGGTTGGCTCTTCTCAAAAAGGTGACTGACTGACAAGACAAGAGCATGACAAAGTGTATACAACAAGTAAGGTGACATGGCACTCCGGCAGTTAATGATCTCGGATTAGGACAAGGTTTCGGCAAGTAAGGTCTCAATGATCTCGGCTAGGAAGGATAACACTTGACCTAGCTGTGCCAGACCTCGGTCTAGGTCATTCCAGTCCCGAAACAAGATCACTGGGTGCAAAGTTCAAGGATGTCGGATGCCTAGATGATAACATCTCGGCCTAGATGATGACATCTCGGCCAAGACGCCAGGATGAAGATGGAGGTTAACCAAAGTGGTTCCAAGATGGTCCTAGGTGTAAGAAGTTCAAAGGTGACCTCGACTTAACACAAACTAAGCAAGAACAAAGCATGCAAGCAACACTTAGATGAAACAAATCAAAGTCTGCAAAAATGCAAGTTTAAGCAAGACAAAGATTATGCAAATGCATGCAAGCATGACCAAGAGCGTTCAAGGCCAAAATGAACACAACCGTGAGAACCACGATGTGTGAGAAGATATTTTGTATGAAATCTATTGTCTTGGCTTACGCAAATGGTTGAACAATTCAAGGCATTGCATCCATTAGGTAGGTAGTAAGTCCGATAGGCTATCACTAGGAAAGGTTTAAGGTCGAAAACGACCTATCCTAATGTAAGATATTTTCCATTTATACTCTTTCGACAAATTTTGCATATTGTTGCATTTCCGTTGACATCAAATTCCATTCATGTAGGAGATTGTTAGAAATGGTTTTGGAAAAAAGAAAATCAGTTTTTTCCTCAACTGTGGTCTAATTTTTAGGTAAGACCCATGCACCAAAATTGGTGGGTCTAAGTGGTAACGCATTCTATGCCGTGTTGTGATTCACGTAGTATATTTGGTTCCTAAAAACCATTATCGGGTGAATGGGAAATTGAAACCAAAGAGAGCTCCATAGAAATGGTGTTTTTGGTGAAATTTCCCAAAAGTTTGGTTTAAGACTTGTCCCATATTGGTTTGTTGGGAAAACTTATGTGAGTTTAGAAGGCATGGGTTTGTAACTTGGGAAGGGCCCCAAGGGGCACCCCAAGTTTGTAAAAGAGAGAGGTTATGGGCAAATTGGGCTAGACCCATTGGATCCAAAAAATAAACACATATGCACGCGCCGCTGCCGTCCGTCAGTCAGGTAGGTCGGGCTAGGCTGGGCCTGGGCTTGGGCGCAGGTGCATGGTGTGAGGTTGGGTTGGGATTGTCCGGCTCAATACTTATTTTTTGGGCCAAAAACATTTGAATTTAATTTTATTTTTTGGTAAAATAAAATCTGTCCAATTTAACTTCAAATTTTGGTTGGAAAAATTGAAAATTGTTTGCACCTCTTTAATATTTCTGTTTAGGTTTCATATCTGTCCGCTCAAATTTAAATCTGTTTGAATTTAAATCAAACAGATTCAGTTTCTATTTGAAATTTAAACCCAACAGGTTCTTTACCTGTTCATTCAAACAGAACAAGTATAATACATGTTCAAACAGGTTTGCACCTGTTTAATTCAAACCAAGCAGCCAAAATTCTCCTATAAATAGATAGACCCTCATTTGGATTTTGGATTCAGAAAATTCGTTCTTCCCTGTGTAATTACTCTCTACATTTTGCTGCATTTAATTTTCCGTGAGAAAGAGTGTGTACACAAAGTGTGTTCGTTGTGCAAATAATTTGTAGTGCTGCAATTATTCGTTGTTGGTCATTTTATCCTGGGAGATAGACGTCCACAATCTGAAAACACCGTGGAGATGACGAATCTATCTTAAGGACATAGTGTTAAACACTGGACTTAATCAGAATTTTGTTCAATAAATGCATAAGGTTAGTAATTAATTTACTTTTTGGTTTATTATTTTTTCTGTTTTAGATTTTAATTTTGCTTTTGTAACAAAATAAAAATCTGTTTTTATTTATTTATTATATTTTGGTTTGATTTTTGTAATCAAACAATCTCTCTCTTTTCTTTATTTCTTCTGTTTGTTGTTAAGTACACAAACATAATTTATTCGTAATACAGTGAAGATTGTCCAACACATAAAACTAAATCACGCCAAATAGAGAAAGAAAACGCTAGTTTTATTGACATGTAAGGTGTCGTTTGGTAACACTTACGTTTTCAGTTTTCAATTTATATTTATAAAAATTTAAAAAACTCAAATAAAAAATTGTTTGGTAAATTTTTTATTTATAAATCAATGGTCTCAGTTTATAAATTTGGCCAAAAAATGAGTTTAAGTTTTGAGTTTTGAGTTTTTTTTTTTTTTTTTTACCACTCAACACTAGCCACCACTCGTCACCATTTTCCACCACTGTCTTCCGCCACCACCACCCACCCCCTACTACCACCACCACTCACCACCCACCTACCACCACCAGCCACCACTCACTCGCCACCACCATCTACCCATCGCCACCACTACCACCACCCACCTGCCATCCACCCGCTACCACCCACCACCTGCCACCACCCACCACCCGCCACTACCATCCATCGCCCGCCACCACCACCCGCCACTACCATCTAACCGCCCTGCCCACTACCACCACGCCACCTACCTGCCACACGACACTACTACTCACTTTTGGCCACCACCATCCACCACCCTTCCACCAACAGCCACCTGCCACCCACCACCCACCACCACCACCACTACCACCATCAACCATCCGTTATCCGCCACCCACCTGTCACCACCACCTACCACCCGCCACCGCCACCACCCACTCGCTACCACCCACTACCCGCCACCGTCACCTACCCACCCACCACCACCCACTCGCTACCATTTTCCACCACCGTCTTCCGACACCACCACCCGCCATCATTTTCCACCACTGTCTTTCGCCGCCACCACTCGTCTCCACCCACCACCCGCCACCACTTGCCATTTCTCACTTTTTTTATATTTTTAAACATTTTGTCTAAACTAAACACGTTTGTAGTTTATGTTTTTCTAAAAATAAACAAAAAATAAACAAAAATCAGTTTATAAAATTTTTGTAAATATAAACTAAAAACGTAAACGTTACCAAATAGGCCCTAAGTAATTACATTAGAAAAGCCTACTTAGCTACAAATTCGAGTTCATAATAATGGGGAATAGAAAGAGTAACAAGTTCATTAAATTTGACCCAGTAATGTTCAATGAACTTATGTTCTTTCTTTATTCTATTTTCTATCCTATCAAAGTTAGGTTGCTGCAGCTAGTATGCTCTTATTTGGTGAAAAAGATGTTCAGCTTTCACCTTAAATTCTGTCTCTTTTAAGCCTTGTTCCAATTCATCCATATTCAAATCATCCCAGTATGCTGAATCTTTATTCTTGAAGTCATCATATTCTTCAATAAGGTTCTCTGCTTCGTACTGTGTCTGGATTCGATTGGCTGTGATTTCATCCAAAGAGTCACTGGTAGCCAAAGAAATTTTGTACCAATGAAGAAGGAGTGGAAGTTTATCCAAAAAAGCTTGAAGCTCTACCTGGGCAATGGGGTTGAGAGTATAACCCCGAGTCATAACATCACAGACCCATTGGAAGTTCTTGAGAGGAATCTCATCTCCAAGAACATTGAAAGGCAAGTGAGAGAAGGCAGCAAGTAGAACTTGAACTTGGAATTGCTCAAATGCAGTTGGAAGAGTTGGAGGTCGGTAGGAAGGTAAAAAATGATTCTCGAAAAGAGTAAGTTTCAATTCTTCCATCCAATGAGGATTCTACATGAGAAGAGATGTAGAGGGATCCATTCCGAAGGAAGAGGGGAATTAGGGGTTATTCACGCATTCAAGCCAGTCAGAAGAGCAAAGTTTTGTTGTATCCCTATGCTTCGTCTGGATGAGGAGTTTCTCGCACTATCTTCGCTAGCATGGAGGATGTGTACCACGCCATAAGCAAGTTGTCCTCCAGACTGTGTCGGTGATCAATGGATACATAAGGGTAAACCACTGAGCTTCGAGCAGAAGGAGGAACAGAAAAAGAATCATCGAATTCAACAAATCAATGATAAATCCACTCCCTCAATTCGGGTTCATCAGGTTTGGACTAGCTTTCCCAGCCAGTAAACCTGGAGGAAGAAGAAGTGGTTGTGTCCCATGCAGAGAGTGGTGGGGCAGAAGAGGAGCTTCCAAGATTCATTTTTGCAAATGCTTGATCCAAGGGTTTGTAGCTAACAGTTTTGGTCTAAAGGTTGGTAATTTGCAAAAGCTTCCATGACTTGTATAAATTGAGGTAGATAGGTGTAACCAATAAATGCATTAAAGTTCTTTCGAGGCTTGCAATCATCTTTCAAAAACTCCTCGTATGCTCGATTAATATAAGAAAAGATGTGATTGGCCATTGGGGATGTACCAGCCTTTTCGTTTACTCAAAGAATGGAAGTGCAAAGCATAAGGATTTAATGAAGTTCACTACTTCATTATTCAAAAAGCGGTTATACTCCCAGAATATGTAGAGTCCATGCACGTCCTAGAATGTGGATAGATTGCACTAGTTCACTAATACCACTAAATATTGGATATATTAGTGCGGGGGGTAATGTTGGCTATATAATTTGTAAAAGCCAATCACAATTTAACATGTGGCACAAAGAGGGCAATGTGGGGAGTTAATACAAGTTACCAATCAAAGTCAGACATGTGGCAATTCGTATTGGTAATAATGGATCTGCGTAGCACTGGAACAATCAAGAGATACAAGATAATGTGGCCTAACGGTTACTCATAAAGTTTAAATTCAAAATCAGGAGAAAAGTTTAACTGCAAGAGTGGCGTAGTGGGACTGACTATAAGAAGAGCATGTTCAGCAATCATGGGAGGACATTTTGACGGTTGGAAGCCCACTTCAACGGTTATCATTGAAGAGTATAAATAGCAGAGAAGGCCCCATAATGAAAGATCCAAACTCAGATCAAAAAATCAATTTATTTACTTCATTTTCCTTCCAATTTTATAGTTCTTTACATTTCTACAATTCAATTCATGTACTACACTTCATTTCCTAGGAATAGTTTCAAATAGTTTGTTATTATGAACCTTTACAAGGCTGAGTCAGATCGTTGTAAGTTTTTATTTACTTAATGAAATTCAAATTCTAAAATTGTTCTTCATTTGTTGTTATTTATTAATTTTTCCTAAACAAGCCACCAGTAAAACTCCTTTTCATTGAGATTGAAAGAACTAGAACACAATCGTCTGATAATTGGTTGGCAATTAATATTCTGTAAGGACTAATTGATCCTTACTGGTACGCTTAAATTTACATTATTAACTTTCGAAAGCTAAAAAAACCAACAGTTTGGTTGGTTAAATTTTTATTGAATTCAAATTTAAGTTTAAATTTATTAAAATCTTAATGCATATGTCTAAATATATTAAAATTAAATTAAAATTCGATTTTACTCAAATAATTTTCCGCTCTATTTATATCTGAACAATTGATATGGCCAATCCGAGTGATTATTCGGTATTTCTGGAGTATGGACACGTGAAGTTCTATAAAGTTTTGATTGGTAGAGAGGGGTAAGGGCTCACGATTTATGTTGGGGATGGAAGAACAACATGGAGTTTAGCAATTGATGATTGACTTGAAGTATGGTCACGTGATATTTCAGAATTATTGAATAATTTTCCAATCCACTGACAGTCTAACAAAGGTTTTACTCAAATAATTTTCCGCTCTATTTATATCTAAACAATTGATATGGCCAATCCGAGTGATTATTCGGTATTTCTGGAGTATGGACACGTGAAATTCTATAAAGTTTTGATTGGTAGAGAGGGGTAAGGGCTCACGATTTATGTTGGGGATGGAAGAACAACATGGAGTTTAGCAATTGATGATTGACTTGAAGTATGGTCACGTGATATTTCAGAATTATTGAATAATTTTCCAATCCACTGACAGTCTAACAAAGGTGACACTTTTTTATTTGCTTGCCTCACTATGTCTTATATGTGACGTGGTGAATTTTTGGTAGAGAATAATTTCTCATCCAACAACTATTCCTCTCTCTCGCTCTCCATGTAATGCGTCTTTTATCATTTTTTGTCTTCTATTCCAACTTTACTCTCTTTTTTTTCTTTTTCTTTTTTTTCGTTGCCAATCCATTCGAAGATGACAAGGATGTGCTTGAAATACGCTCTGACCATCTATGATCCTCTCTCATGTGTATTATCTCTAGGGGTGTAAATCTAGCCTAGCCCAGCCTACCTAGGCTCGGGTCGGGCCGAGCTCATTTCGGGCCTCACGGACTCCTGCCAAAATTCAGGCCGGACCAGTTCACGGTCCAAAAAACTAGGCTCAGGCCCAGCCCTAAGCCCAGGGGATATTCGGGCCTTGGGTGGACCGGGCCTCAGGCTGGCCCGGTGGGCCTAGGCCTAGGCCTAAGCCTAGGGCTTGGGCGGGCCTAACCAATTTTTAGGATCATAATGTGAGCTAAAGTGGCCATTTTCAAAGCCATCATTTAATCCAAACAAATTGACTGGAGAAATTGCTCTAAAATTGCATGGGTGAAAGATCTTTGTTGATACAATTCAATCTGCGACCTTTGATAGGAAAACTATAAAAAATTACTATTGTAGAAAATATTCCAGTAAATAGGACAGATATAATTTAAGATTTCAGGTTTTTCATTACTAAAATATTCTCTAAAGATGTTACTTTCTTTGGCTGTATTCGAAATGTCATATTTCATGAAGAAATTTATGTCTGTTGCAAGAAAAACTTTGTTTAGTTAATTTCCAGCAGCTGATCTGGTCAAGGTTTTCGACCTATACACTGATATATTTATTTTTAATTGTTTGGATTCTTATTTATATTTATAAGAGGGTTGATTATATATTTTTTAAAATTTTTTCTACTAAAATTTTATTATTTTTCATTAAAATAGACACTGGGTCTCGGGTCAGGCCTTAAGTGGGCTTTAAGAGGGCCAATGGGCCAGGCTATGAGCCGGATCGGATTTTAAAATGATGGCCCAAACTTAGGCCCAGAGGTTCGAGTTGGATTCGGACTCAGACCCAAATGAACTGGACCCATCCCAAGCCACGGGAGAATTTCAGACCATGAACAGCGGGTTATTTTTACGCCCCTAATTATCCCTTTGATCTGTGTTGACTTGTTTGATAAAATAAAGATTCAAATTTATCTCTAAGGCTCTGTTTGGCAAGAGCTAAACGGGACTTTTTGACTATTTTAGCCACAAAAGACAAAATAGGCTATTTTAGCCACAAAAAACAAAATATCACATCCAACCCATAATCATTACATTCTTGTCTCACAAAAAAAATCAAAAAAGCTAAAAAGGCAAAAAGTCCTTCCCAAACTAAACTTTTTAGCACAGGCTAAAATAGCCAAAAAAGTCAAAAAACTAAAAAGTCAACCCACTTCTCAAACAGAGGCTAAATGGAGTAAAAATTTAACTACTGATGGCATCTATATTAAGGGATTATTTGAGATGATCTAAATAAGTGTACTTTTTGACTTTTTATGAAATATGAGTTGAATTTGAGTTGAGTTTGAAATGATGTGTTAGAGAAGTTATATAACTTAAATAAAATGATGTGACTTAAATAAAATAATAACTTTTTAACTTTTTAATTTTTTTTCAAACGCGTCAAACTTAGCCTAAAGCTTCACCCATCACTTTAAAGGTTCACCCATATCTACTGACATCTATATATATATATATCACATCCATAACTACTGACATCTATATGACATCTATATTAATATCTATATTAAATGTTCACCCATAATTACTGATATCATCAATACACAATAAATTAAAGGTTCACCCATCACTTTCTAGATATGACATCTATATTAAAGTATAAATAGTGAGGGATTATTCAACGCTGGAACCGATGACGTAGTTACATTAAAAAAAATTTCCTCTAAATCATAAGATCAATGATTAGGCTCTGTAACACATAAAATTTTTAGAGATTAAGGCCTTATTTAGCCTCCGTTTGGAAAGTAGGTTGACTTTTTGACTTTTTTAGCTATTTTAGCCTGGGCTAAAAAGCTTGGTTTGGGAAGGGCTTTTTAGCTTTTTGACTTTTTTTGTGAGAGAAGAATGTAATGATTATAGGTTGGATGTGATGTTTTATTTGTTATGGTTAAAATAGGCTATTTTGTTTTTTGTGGCTAAAATAGCCAAAAAAGCCTGAAAAAGCCCTTGCCAAAGTTTGTGTTTCTCAAAAATTTTTAAGAAAAATTTTCTACAAATAAATTTTTAAAAGTAATTAAACTAAACAAATTTTTTAAAAAAAATTTTCCAAAACTTGTTTGGTTTACAAGTTTTCTAAACAAATCTCTCTCTCATACACATCAAATCAATCATTTTTCTAAAACTCTCTCTCAAAATAATTTTTCAAAACATCTTTTGAAAAAAACCAAACCAAACAACTTTTCGTACTTTTTATCTCTAAAACTCATCTCCCAAACTCAAACCAAACATACCCAAATTTTTGTCTTTAAAATTATAAATTTTGTTACAAAAAAATATTTAAAGACTAATTTCAATTATTTTGAGAATAATCATTAAAAGATCATATTGAAAAATTAAAAAATAAGCTTTTAGAAACAAAATTTTAAAAATATTACTAATAAATATGTTTTTAGAGACAAAAATAATTTGTTTCAAAATGATTTATTTATTCTGACAACACTTTGATCTTAAAAGGTTAATAATTTATCAATAAATACTCGATTTAGTCGCTAAAAATAAAATAATAATATTTTTGACGATAAAAATATTTTGTTCTTAAAATATAATTTTCACTCTAAATTTTTATTTCTAAAATTTTAATTTCTTGTAAGAAAGGAGTTTAGAAAGAGAATCAAGAATTATAACTTATAGAGAGAGGGATGGGGAGATGATTATAAATTTATAATGAGGGAGAGGTAAGGATTATGGGGTCAAGTTTGGCATATGGTTAAAAAGTTAAAAAGTCAAAAAGTTACTCAAAAAATTAAAAGTTATCACTATTCACCAAAAGTCAAAAAGTATAGTTGCACAACTCCCAATCTTAACTTTTCCCTATACATTAATTTATATAATTTTTTAATACACATTTTTTCATAAAAAGTCAAAAAATTAATCCAAATAATTATATTTTTTTTCTCAATTTTTAATCTAAAAAATCAAAAAATACACTTATTTTAAACTTACCAAACAACCCCTAAATGAAATTATCTGAGAGGCCATGTGCCCCTTCACTGCTATGCAATTACTCGTTACTCTTCTTTTGATAATCATCTAGGTTGTGGAGCTAGTGGAGTAATTTTTGTTCTTTCACAGTTTTCACAAAATGACCAAAATGTACATCTCTTGTTTTTCTTTTCTTTTGTTTTTTTCTTTTAAATTAAGGAGAATGACGAGTGCTCTCTTAGCTGGACTTCAGAGAGAGGAAAGAGATGCCGTCCGTCGAAGACATCGAATATATTAAGGGTTGGTTTAGAATGTTCTAAAAAAATATATTTTTTAATTTATTGATTTATATGTGTTGGGTTTGATGTGATGGGTTAGAGAGATGATGTGATTTAAATAAGATAATGTGACTTAAATAGGATAGTGACTTTTTGACTTTTTATATTATTTAGTATATCCCAAACCAAGGCCTATTTTGGCAACATGATTTGTAGTCACTTTTTTTTGTTAGTAGCAAAAGTCAAAAGTTGGTTTTTTTATTTTTTTTTTCATTTGGGAAGTTGGTTTTTAGCCAACGGTGAAATTACAATTTTACCCTCATGGGTCAAAATGTGTTACATATGTGAAGTTGTAAATATTTTAAATAAATGAGGGTAGTTTGGTCATTTTATTATGATTTGACATCATAAACAAATATTAACCAAAAAAGTCAAAAGTTACTTTTTACCAACTTTCCAAATCATTTGTCTAAAAAAGCCAAAAGCTTAGTTAAAAGCCAAAAAACCACTTTTCACCATCTTTCCAAAATAAGTCCAAGCCTAAGGGTTAGTTTGGGATGTTCTAAAAAAGTGTACTTTTTGACTTATTAGCTTATATGGGTTGGGTTTGGATTGGGTTTGATGTGATGTGTTAGAGAGGTGATGTGATTTAAATAAGATGATGTGACTTAAATAAGATAGTGACTTAAATAAGATAGTGAATTCTTGACTTTTTGTATTATTTAGATCATGCCAAACTTGGCCTAAATTTATCACAAATTAACATAGGCACTTTACTCTAAATTAACATAATTTTATTATAAAATTTTATAATATTAATCATAAAATATTAAATTTATTATAAATTAATGTAATAAATTATTCATTATTTTATAATTGATATTATAAAAATTTATAATTTGATTATAATATTTTTTATTACCTTAATTTATGATTATATATATTTTGTGATTAAAATTATAAAGTTTTATACATATGATTTAAAACTGAAGAGACAGAAACTTGAAAGAAAAGTAAGATAATGAAGAGAGAGAATGAGTCGGTGTCCAACGGCGGCTCACTACTTGCGTAGCAGGGTAAATTAATAATTGTCCATTATTATTTTACACTTTGTAATTAAAAATTATGACACTTGAATCTTCTTATTTATTAAATTATTTTACTCCCTTCGTCTCAAAATATTGGTCCTTTTTAAGGAATCTAACTTTTTTTAGTAGTACACTTATTGCATTTGAAAAAAGTTGATTTTTCAAAATTACCCTTTTGATAGTACATTTTTTGGAAATATCAATGTCATAATTGTACTTTTTAAATTATTTATTAATTTAAAAGAAGGGCAAAATAGGAAATTTACATTATTTTTGTACTTTATTTATAAAGAGGGACTAATATTTTGGGACAATAAAAAATAGAATAAAGGACTAATATTTTAGGACGGAAGGAGTAGTTTAAATTTTTATAACGAAAATATTTTTTCATCAATAGGATAAATTACACTTGGTTTAGACTATCACCTAATAGTAAATATTTTGTTAAGGATATACGTTTCTAAAATAGATAAAAAAGTAATTTGCCATTCATAGTAATGAAAAGTTTTCATTACAAAAATGTGAGGTTGATTATAATATAATTTTACTTATAATTCAAGAATTTTTTAGTTATACTTAATGTATGTTTGGTTATTACTCCCTTTTTTTAAATTATGACTCTACATATTTGAATTATGACATTTATAATAATCAAATTTACAAATATTACAACTTATATATACCTGTAGAATTACCCATATAAAAAAGGAAAAGGATTCCTCCTGTCCAAAATCTAGATTGGAGGGCACTGTTGGGGCCTGTGAGACCCTCCACAGGTCTTGTTTTGATAATCCGAACAATTCATTTTATTAGGTACTTTGTGTATTTCATTTGCACAAAAAAAAAAAAAGGTCAATGTAATAATCATAGTCTATTCAATTTATCGCATTTGTTATAAAAATAAAATAAAATTGATCGACAATTGTGTTTTTAAAAATAAACCATCAATTTTAAGAATTTGAATTATTACAACAAGACTCGTGGTAAGTCTCACAAACCCTAACGGCACAAATTTTGAACAAGAGAGGATATTCCTATAAGAATGAGTGTGTTACTAATATTATCTTTATTGAGAAATATTACAAATCTAAAAAAATATATTTAGAATTATCCAAAAATATTAACATATGATTCAGATTCATTGATTCAGATTCATTGTATACATAAGATACACAATTTTAATCCCTATCATCCAACTCATTCTTGACCAAAATTTGGGACCCAAAATGTGCATCCCTAAACTTTCTGATCTTTGTTAAATCTTTATTGACCAGCTTCAGTAAGTCGTCGTCGGCAATAAATTGAATTCCAATGTACTGTTGAGAAACAACAGAACTAATGAAAAGTCTGATCACCATAATGCATTCCTTGAACATCGCCAGAGTCTTTTTATTTCTTGGTTTGCTTTGCTTTCTTAGCCTCAGCATTCAAGTTAGCTCAGTACCTTTTGGATATGATTGCGCAGCTACAATCACTTACACTCCAAACAGCACCTACAAATCCAACCTCGACATCCTGCTCTCTGTTCTATCCTCCAACGCCACATTCACCTATGGCTTTTACAACTTCACTGTCAGCCAAGACTCTTCCAACGACGTAGTTCATGGCCTCTTTCTATGCCGAGGAGATGTGTCAGCCAATGATTGTCAAAATTGCGTATCAACTGCAAGCAAAGAATTAGTACAGTTATGCCCCAAACAGAAAACAGCCATAGCTTATTACGACGATTGCTTGCTACGTTACTCAAACCAATATATTTTCTCCATTCTGGATCAATCATTTCCACATGAAATGCATAACCCAATTAACATTACCAACAACCTTGACCGGTTTAGGCAGGTTTTGAGCAACATAATGGATGACGTAGTGACTCGGGCTGTAAAAGATCAATCGGGTAAGAAGTTCGCTACGAAAACAGCCAACGTTACTGCAGTTGATGAGTTGTATGGGCTTGCGCAATGCACACCGGATATATCCAGTAAAGATTGTAACACATGCCTTAGTGATGCCATCTCAAATCTCCCAATTTGTTGTGAGGGGAAGCAAGGTGGGCGGTATCTTTTTCCGAGCTGCAACGTCAGGTATGAGTTGTACCCATTTTACAATAACGCCACTGCACCGCGGCCACTACCACCTGTCCTTCCTCCTCCACCTTCTCCGGGTATTGCAAGGAATACAGGTAAACTTTAAATAGAAACACAACGTAAGTATCATTCACATATTTTTCGTTCGACTATCACATAAAGGGGTTTAGAGATCAGACTTTTTCATTCTTAAAAGTGAAAATTTTGTTACAAAATATTTTACAAGATCAACTCCAATCTCCAAAAAATTCAATAATAACAATAATAATAATTTTTAGCGACAAAATTTAAAAATATTGCTAATCAATTTATTTTTAGGGACAATCGACATCATGCCAAAAGGTTAATATTTTAGACGAATCTGTGTCGATGGTTACAATAATTTTAAAAATAAATTGTTGACAGAAATGTAATGTGATCAAGTGACTATTGATATCCGATCAATGTGAGTTTCTATAGGGATGAAGTACTCGACGAGCTCTACATATTAACGCTTTGGATCATCGATATAGATTTTGTGGTGAGGCCTACAGAGGCCTAACATGAAGCTCTAATTGGGAAATTCCAACTGGAGAGAAGCTGATTCCAAAAATGTAATATTGACATTGTTGACAATTAAGACATTTTGTCTCTAAAAAATAATTTTATCACTAAATTGTTGTCAGTGAAACCTCAATTACTTATAGTGAGCCCCGTTGTGGTAGCAGAACAAGCTCTTTATTTTTTTTGGGTTAAAGCAGAACAGGCTTTTGCTAGAGCATGAAATTACTAATTGTGAGATGAAATACTACTAAATATAGATCTTTAACAAAACTATTTCTATGGATGCAGGAAAGGGGGGAATCTCATCACAAGTACTGATAGCCATCATAGTTTTGACAGTGGTGTTTATATTGCTTTTCATTATAGGCTTATGCTTCCTAATTAGCAAAGCAAAGAAGAAATATGATGCTCTTCAAGAAGATACCAGTAAGCAGGAAAAATGAAAAAGAAACACATGTTTATGTTTGCTCTTGTTTTAACCATTAATTGTTGGAATTATAAATCTTCAAAAAAGTCATTAAATTTTTAATTTTTTGCTTGTTCAGTTGGGAACGAAATTGCAACAGTTCAATCCCTGCAATATGATTTGATTACAATTCAAGTCGCTACAAACAATTTCTCCGAAGAAAATAAAATTGGTAAAGGTGGCTTTGGTGATGTCTACAAGGTAAGAAGTTAGTTACATCTAATTGCACTTAGGCCTCGTTTGCCAAGTGGTGATTTTAGCCAAAAAACTAAAAAGTTACTAAAAAAAACGAAAAAGCCAACAACTTATACTAAAAAAATCAACGATTCCATTTTCTCTCAATTTTTTGCACATATTTTCATAAAAAACTAAAAAGTCAGCCCAAACATATTAGTTTTTTTTACATCATATTTTAGCCAAAAAGCCAAAAAGTTACTAAAAAAACATATTCCCAAACGAGGCCTTAGTTTCAAATATGCGAAATACAATCACCCAAAATTTTTGGAACTTGTTAAAGTTTTAATAGATATTATACATTCTCAGGGTACACTTCCCAATGGGCAAGATGTAGCTGTAAAAAGGCTATCTCAAAACTCGGGGCAAGGTGCAGAAGAATTCAAGAATGAGGTCGTCTTGGTAGCCAAGCTTCAACATAGAAATCTAGTGAGATTATTGGGATTTTGCTTGGAAGGAGAAGAAAAGATACTCATCTACGAATTTGTGGCTAACAAAAGCCTTGACTACTTTTTGTTCGGTTTGACATATCTAAACAACTGCACTTCTTCTTTTATTTAATTTCACAATAACACATGATTGCCATGAGCATAAACTCGAAAATGTTTATTCTTGGAAACAAGTAACAGAGCATAAATACTACACAAACATTATTGAAATATTAGAAATTAATTTTCAAAAATTAAAAAAAAAAATTAATGAGTTTTGAGGAGCCTATGCCAATTTTGATGCTATTTTATGTTTTCTTGTGCTTGAGTTTGCATTTGGAATTGAATAACAATAAAAACATAAATGTGCCAACTATATGTCCTTACTGCTAACTTCAGTATCCATTATGCTCGTTGTTTAGATCCAGAAAAACAAAAAGAGTTGGACTGGCCAATACGTTACCAGATTGTAAGAGGGATCGCTCGAGGAATTCTTTATCTTCATGAAGATTCCCGACTTAGAGTTATTCACCGTGACCTTAAAACAAGCAATATTCTCTTAGATGAGGAAATGAATGCAAAAGTTTCAGATTTTGGCTTAGCAAGAATTTTTGGCATGCATCAAACTCAAGCTGATACAGATAGAGTTATTGGAACATAGTAAGTGTTCACATCCCTATATGTGCTCCCTATTTCTCTTAGTGCATTCATAATTTCTCCATTGAAAGGTAGAGTTTTCAGCAAAATAAAGAAAAGTAAAAAGATAGGCGTCTCGTTCACTTTTAATAAACAAAGAAAAAGATATTGTTCCCATTCCTGACTACTTCCCAATGTTATTAATGTTTGCATCAATTGCTCTTTTTTTTTTTCTTTTTTTTTTTTGAAGTATATTGATGATATTGTGTTTAGTGGTTACATGTCACCAGAATATGCAATGCATGGCCACTTCTCTGTGAAATCAGACGTATTTAGTTTTGGAGTCATAGTTCTAGAAATTATAAGTGGCAAGAAGAACAGTGAGTTTTACCAGTCAGACTATGCTGACGACCTTCTAAGCTATGTGAGTTAAAATAATAATTCTAATAATTAATTTCTTTCATTGTGAATATTATTAGCTCTACAAGTGATATATCATGAATTATTACAGGCTTGGAAACTCTGGAAGGATGAAAGACCCTTGGAAATGATGGATCCAACACTAGAGGGGTCTTATTCAAGAAATGAAGTCACTAGATGCATTCATATCGGCTTATTGTGCGTCCAAGAAGATCCAAATACTAGGCCGTCCATGGCAACAGTATTTCTAATGCTTAATAGTTACTCCGTTACTCTATCATTTCCTCAAAAACCTGCATTCTTTGCACGTAATAGCATAGGGACGCCTACACAAAAACGTCTAGAGTTGTATCAGTCTACAAGTATGTCAATACCATCGTCTGTGAATGAAGTTTCAATTACTGAACTGTACCCTAGATAACTTGATAATTCCAGACCAAGGCAAGGTTCAGGAATAGTTCTATGGTATGAAAGAATAAACTCAAAACTTGGCATTCATCCTGGTAGGATTTTGTAGCTAGTTCACTGTAGCCTCCAAAAAACTGGCCCTAGGGAAAGCAGGCAAGGCGACCTTAGGTCTCCAATTCTGTCTAGAAAATAAAACTCTCAAATAATTTTTACTCTTATCTTCTGTTTGTAGTTTTTTGAAACGAAGTGAAATTATAAACATTCTATCATAATATTCATTTTCACGTTTAATTCACTAAAAAAAGCAATAATAAAATATATAACACAAACAGAATCATCATTTACCATTGTCAAATAATAGCCGTTATATATAGAGGTTAAGTATTGACCATTCCATTCTATTCAATTTCATTCCAGTAAACCAAAAATATTACATTATAGTATTAGTAGTTTAAAAATAAAATTTTATCGAAAATTTTTAAAAACAATTGAACTAATAAATTATTTAAAAGTAATGGATGGTTGTTTGCAAAATGTATTGGATTGTATATAGAATATTATTGACTATACTAGTTACAGTTGCCTCTGAAGAAATAAATTTGTTTTAAATTGAAGTTGATCAAATTTTATATTCAATCAGTTATGTCAAAATCTATCGAAAATGCTAATAAGTTAATAATAAAAATTATATGAAATTGCTTTAAAAATTCAATATATTAATTATTGTGAAAGACAAATTATGATTAATTTACTTACTAATACAATATTTTCAAATTAGATTTGTCACCAAATGGTTTAAGTGATTTCCGTGCAAAGCACGAGTAAAAAAAATTAGTAATTTTAGTGTTTACATGTGAAAGTAAATTTTGTGTAAATACAAAGCAAAAAATAAATAAAAGTGTAGAGTCTATTATGTCAAACAATTTATTTATTTGTAGAAGGGTGTGTATTATAAATTGGGCAAATTACACCAATAGTCCCTATATTTTGATCCTTGCATCATTTTAATCTCTGTAATTTTATTTGGCTCGATTTTGACCTGAATTTACAATAATTTTTTCTCAATTTAGTCCGATTGATTACAACTGTTTGTATTTTTTAATAGGAAATGTGCATACAAGTAACATATATTATACTTTTTTGGATAAAATTATAAACTTACTCAACTTAGTAAGTTAACTTTAACCAATTCCATGATCATTTTTCGTAAAATACACTAACGGTATTATTAATTAGATTATAAATTGACATAAAATCTAAAATTAATAATCAAAATTGAGACAATTAAAAGTGTAGGGATCAAAATGAGATAATAAACAAAATGTAAGAAATGTCGATGTAATTTGCCCTATAAAATTTCTCTAAACAATTATAGAATAAACTCAAATTCGGACTTAGAATGATGTTTTTTGAATTTTTGAAGGATTCAAAACTCAAATTTATTTTCAAACTTCTGGGCGTTCACTTTTCTATCATTGGCACAAATAAAAAAGGTAATAGCTTCAAAAATTCAGTCCTTCCAAGTCCTTCATTGTGTGCCTTCCTTCCCTCGCAACCCCTCCAAGAGCAAATTCCATAAGATAAAAGGGTTTCACATCAGGTTACACTTCGTCCATTTTCACGTTTAAACAGACTTTCAATATATTTTTATCATATTGTTATAAAAACTACTGATAAATATGATTTTTCGAAAACACAACTGCTAATGTATTTGAAAGAAATAGGATAATTTACGTTTATAGTCCCTGTATTTTGGTCTTTCTGTCACTTTGGCCTCTATAATTTTAATTGGCTTGATTTTCATCATAAATTTTTATTTTGTCTCAATTTAATCAAATTACTTACAATTTTAGCATTTTTTAATAAAAATATGCATATATGTGACATATGTCATGCTTTTCAAGGTAAAATTATAAACCTATTAAATTCAATTAGTTAACTTCAACCAATTTAGTGATAATTTTCTATCAAAAACACTAATGTTGTTATCAATTGGACAAAATTGATACAAAATTTAAAATTAAGGGTCAAAATTAAATTAATTGTAAATGTAGAGACCAAAATGACACAAAAGGCAGAATGTAGGGACTATAGGTCTAATTTTTCCAAATAAATATAAAAAAAAAAGACAAATTATAAATACACACTCTGATATTTGTTTAAAATACGGATTGCCACGTGTGCTTTTAAAAATTATAAATATTCCCTTGTCAGAATTTTATTTAATAGTATTAACAGAAAAAATAAAATGTCTAACTACTTTCATATACAATAATAAATTCTCTAAATTATTAAGTAAAATATATTTCCAATACCATTAAAAATTATTAATTAAATTCATTATTTATTATTAATAAAATGGGTCATTTGTTATGAGATTAGAAATTTGAAAGAGCGGGATGTAATTTTCAGAATCACAAGAATAATCTGTATTTTAAACAAATCTTAAATAATATATTTATAATTTACCCATAAATATTATGTAACTATGATTATTAGATTAATATGAATTTTTTATAGGGGCGCAAATCGATCAGGCCGGGTTGGGCTCAATAGTTACCCAACCCCAGCCAAGTAACGTTTAGAGTTGCCCAGGCCCAACGTCCTAGTTCAGGGTGTCCATTCAAAGTCCAGTCCATGTTTAATGAATTTATTAGATCCGGTTGTCCACGAAAGTTTGAAATGAGATTTTGATTATTTTTCGGATGAAAATTATAATTGTTTTGGATATGATTTATAAGCTAGTTTTTTTTCTTATCACGAAAAAATGTGTAAAAAAATAAAGAAGTGATGTAATTTAAATAAATGAATAAGCTAATAAAATGACTTTTTTTTAGATGTTGCCAAAAGAACATGTTTGGGCTTGTTAACTTATCTTGGATCAATTGTAGTGCTCTTTTCATCAATTGAATACTTTAAAAATGGTTTTGGAAAAACTGTGCCAAACTTGTGACATTTAATTCATTAACCAAAAATTTTTAAAAAATAATATGAATAAAAAATCAAATAACCAACGATAGTAATTTGGCACAATCCAAAAAATAAAATAAAATAAAATTTCATCACTTCAATCCTAAAGAAAATGAGAGAGAGGAGATCTAATGGTCAATTTGAGAGGAGAGGGTGATATATTTTTTTTAAGGGAAAGCTTATGGTGTGCACCCCAAAGGGAGTGCATATCATATGTACCATATTATAAATTGGTATAATTTTATCATAAAAATTTCGTAACATCAATTATAAAATGTATAATTTCACCATAAATTAACAGAACAAATTGTCCACAATTTTATGATTGATGTTACAAAAATTTATGACATTTTTTGTTACTTTAATTTATATTGAGATTACATATATTGTGATTGAAATTATGAAATTTTATAATAAAATTACTTAAATTTGTAATAAGGTGCATGTAGGATGCACTCTAACGTTGTGTTTGGTTGGGAGATTTGGAGAGAGATTTGGAAAGGGAAAGGGAAAAGGTATGTGAAACTAGATGAAATATAGGTACGTTTTATTCACATTTCACCTACTTTTTCCATTTCTCTTTCCAAATTTCTCCTCAAATCCTCTAACCAAACACGGCATAAAGGGTACACACCATAGAGTTTGCCTTAGACTTTGAAATATGATAAAGTAGTGCAACTTTATATTTGTGTAAAATTTAGATAATGTAAATCTTAAAAATTGCTTGATCAGAAAGTGTAATTGAAGCCTCGTTTGGCAAGTGGCTGTTTTAGCCAAAAAGGCAAAAAGTCACTAAAAGCTAGCAATTTATACCAAAAAATCAAAGATTTCCTTTTCTCTCTACTTTTTGCACATCTTTTTGTAAAAAATCAAAAAGTCATCACAAACATACTAGTTTTTTTTTACATCACATTTTAGTCAAAAAATCAAAAAATTACTAAAAAAGCTTATTCCCAAACGAGGCCTGAGTCTAATCTCAGAGTGATTTTTCATAATTTTGAATATTACTCTACACTATTTATTTTGTAATACTTAATTTTATTATTTTTTAAAAACTAACATAAAACTAGTGGGTCTTATTATTTCAAGGCCACAGCTTCTCTGCATTCAAAGCGTAGTCCATATTTAATAAATTTTGATCCGTCGTCCACGAAAGAATGGAATGAGATTTTGATTATTTTTCGGGTGAAAACTCGTATGTTTGGGTTTGTTAACTTATCTTGGATCAGTTGTAGTGCTCCTTTTATCAATTGAATACTTAAAAAGGGTGATGCTATTTGCAAACAAAAACTCATTGGCTAAACTATCAATAGATCTTAGTGATTGGATTTAATCACTACAACAAAATGCACTTTTGGCGAGCAAAATTGGAGACTAAAAAAAATTTAGTCACCAAAAGTTGTAGAAATGGTGACTAAAAATTTTTTTAGTCGGCAAAAGTAAAATATTTAGCTACTAATTTTTTTTAGTCAGGGTATATTGCTTATTGGCAACTAAAAAAAAAATTTAATCTCCAAAAATGCCAGAATTGGCGACCAAAAAAAATTTAGTGACCGTAAATAGAGATTTGGCTACTAAAACGCTTTAGTCGCCGATTGGAAAATAAAAAATTATTTTTTACCATTGGTGACTAAAATTTTAGTCGCCAAAAGTTTATTTTCAGTGATGAAAAATAATTTTAGTCACCTTAGGTAGAGATTTGGCTACTAAAACACTTTAGTCGCTGATTGGAAAATAAATAATTATTTTTTACCTTTGGCGACCAAAATTTTAGTAGCCAAAAGTTTATGTTCAGCGACAAAAAACAATTTTAGTCGCCAAAGAACTAAAATTATTGGAGGGAGATATTTTAAATAGTTTGGAGGATTTATGAAATACTTTTAGCGACTGAAAACTTTTAGTCGCCAATGGTGTAATATGTATATTTTGGTTTCCAAACCACAAACCAACGCCTCTTCTCTCTTTCTTCAGTAGTTCTCCCTCTGCCTCTCCCTCTATCACCATTGACTGTCACTACCACTGTCGCTGGCCACTGTCCGTCCCCACCGTCGCACGTCACCACAGCCATCGCCGAAATCACCACCAACACTGCCGCAAATCACAGGTTTCTCACTGTTGCGTTCGGTCCTCTCCCTCATTGTCGATCTGGGTCTCTCTCTCTGTGTCAAGTCATTCCCTCTCTCTCTGTTTCTATCTCTCTCTCCCTTCCCCTATTTCCCTATTTCTCACACTTCATCTAGGGTTTATATGATTTTTTTTAGTTTAATTTTGTATTGATTTCGATAATGGGTTTGGTTGAAGTGTTTGATTTCTATGAAATTATGATATTCTTCATGTCAAAAATGGGTTTGATTTTCGTTTTATGGGTTTGATTTTCGAAATTATAATTTCTATGAAATTATAATATTGCCCAATGAAATAAAGCGCCATCACTTTCAGAAAAATAAATTTGATTTTTTTTTTTTTTTCAGTTAGTTGAATCATCTATTCCTACTCATCAATATCTTTGTCCATATCAATTTCTAGTTCAAGGATGTAGGAGGCTCAATCCCTTTCAAGAAATAATTTCATTTTTTTTTTCCAGCAGTTGAATTAGTCCATTTTGTATTGCTCATACTTTGTAAGCTCTCCCACCATACTCTGTTTTCTTTATTTCAATGGATGGCAGCATGTCAACTACCTCATACCTGATCAAAGAGAAACATGCCATGAAATTTCTAAAGAAACACAATGAATCAAGTAAAGCAACAGTGACATGATGTTAACAGAGGCTATATATATATATATATATATATCTTTGCAGGGAAATGCATTATACACACAGCACATCATTGAACCACAAGATTGCAAATTAGATGATTCAAGGCTATGGGGTCTCTTTCTTCCTATAGTTGTTGGCTCTGTTTGGTGTAATTTGTCGGTGCTAGGTATTATTTTTTATTTTAAGAATTTGTGTGGGAGTGTATGTTTAAAGTTTATGAAGTACAAATAATCTATGTTATTATTGCACACTAAAATTGGTAGAGCTACCTGCTACTACATATCCATCACGTTTAGTGGGTCACTAGGTTACTTGCTTTGTACAATGTTAAGTATTAACTAGTAAGCATTTTCTTTTTAAGAAAAATTATGAAATGTGAAAGATTTGAAATGTTGCTAATAATAAAGCGCTCTCTCTCTCTCTCTCTCTCTCTCTCTCTCTCTCTCTCAAGTATAGTAATTTATATCCTCTATGATGAACTTTTCCTTTGAATGGATGGGTCTCAGTGTTAAATGTTAGCCTGTTTATTCTTGTATGTGTCCAAAATTTCTCACTGTGGCACAAGTCCTTTCGATTTCTCTTTAGTCAAAACATTAGGCTTCTATAAAAGGGATTTTGTTTTGTTTCATTGTTTATTGAAATTTGATATTTCCTTGGTTAACATCTGTATTTTATTTTTTAAACATCAATCTTTCTCAGTAAGAATGACATGTAGTTGAACTCACAAAACTAATGCAGGAAGAGGCAAGGGAGGTTACAGCAATGGCAATACACAACAAAGGATGTAACGTTTTTCTGTGACGAATTTTTCACACTGTCACTGAAAGTTAAAAATTAGTGACTTGTGTGATGATTTTTTTAAACTGTCGATAAAATTTATAATTAGTGATATTTTTTGTGACAAAATTTTTAAATTGTCGCTGAAAATTAACAATTAGTGACTTTTTCTAATAGTGTTTGATGAAAAACGTCATTAATTATTATAGAATGTATTGGATAATAAGTCCACCTATTAGAACCTACATGTAAATCTTCCAAAATCATTTAGTATACACAATTTCTTAGTAGCCTCTATTAAAATATTTAGGGTTATAATTACTATTAACACACCTTATATTTTTTCATAAATTACTTTTAAGCTAGAATCATAATTTGTGGTACACCCAAATAATAAAAAAATCAATTAAAAAAATAATCCCTCCATCTCTTCCTCTTTCCTTCATAGTATTCTTTTGAAATCAACAAATGTTCAATGCAATAGATTGTTCCAAACATTAATTGACAATCCATGATTTTCTTTTTTTTTCTTTTTTGATAACCGGATGTCTGAATCTCGGGACCTTGAAGTTAATAATCGGATAAACCTCTAATAAGCCAAAGGTTTGAAATGTTTGACTTTCGTGAAATTCAAACTTACGGCATCTTAAATGGTAAACTTTTTGCTTGGCTTCTCCTCCCACTAAGCTAAACCCCTTGGCTTGCCTTCTTCCCCATGATTTTCAGATGCATAATCAGTACATACATATATTAAAATAAAAGGTCGCAAAATCTAAACGACTGGGCATTCAAATTCAATGCATCCAATACAGTCGATGCCACTTTGAGAACACGAAAAGACCCATCAACCATAATGCATATACGTAACAAATT
Source organism: Camellia sinensis (assembly GCF_004153795.1). Classification (NCBI taxonomy): domain Eukaryota; kingdom Viridiplantae; phylum Streptophyta; class Magnoliopsida; order Ericales; family Theaceae; genus Camellia; species Camellia sinensis. Next base: position 1,084,284 of record NW_021026548.1, on the reverse strand, counting down.
TCCATTGATGACTTCTCTGAACCTAACATTTTTTTCAAGATGTTTCACACACCAGAGGAGAACATGTTTGCTGGGTGGTGTTACGGACAAACATGTTTCACACACCAGAGGAGAACATGTTTGGGAAATTTTGGCTGTGAATTTTTTTTTTACTTGATAGTATTCAAAGTTCAATTAGTTTCAAGTTAGTTTCTTGCCCAAAAAATAGGATTAAAAAAATTACTGTCTTGTTTAATTTTCCACAGAAAGACATTGAGATAGTGCATTCACTGGTAAATGCTTATCGATTCTCGATTTCATGGTCCAGAGTACTACGTGGTACGAGTTTCTCAAATTTATCTCTATTAGTTTTGTTAATCTCATTGGCTCTTGTTATTTGATGATTTGAAGATATTTGTCTGTGAGTTGTGTGATGGGATGGGAGGGAGATTTGGGGAAGTTAATCTGAAAGGGGTCATGTTCTACGACAATATTGTAGACAATCTCTTACTCGAAGGTACAATCCCCTCTCTTGAAAGTCAAAAGAGACAAAAATATGAACAATACGTATAAGTAATTAGGATTTAAGGTGTATCATAAGAAAAAAAATTATTTTAAAGTTTAATATGTATTATTCTTGTTAGTAAATTTAAATTAGAATATAATAGGACTTAAAATTTTAAAATTTTAGTTGGATATACTAAATTACTATTTAGGTGCAAATAGAATCAACCCTTAAAAAATTTATTTTGGAAAAACTGTGCCACACTCTGACATTTAATCCAATAACCAAAAATCTTTAAAAAATAACATGAATAAAAAATCAAATAACCAACGACAGTATTTTGGCACAATCTAAAAAAAAAAAAAGTTTCATCACTTCAATTCCAAAGAAAATGAGAGGAGATCTAATGGTCAATGTGAGAGGAGAGGGTGATTTTTTTTATTATATGAAATATAGTACTAAACTTGGACTTGAGTTGCTCAGATTGCTTGAAACTTTTGCCCAAGCCTAACCCAATTCGCGTTCGAGAAATTGATTTTTAAGACTCAAACTTGTGATTCAACATATACTATCAAAATATTAAAATTTAAAGGGTTGGGGATTGAATTGTTCTGATTAAGCCTGTCAAAATTGTTTCCCTTCTATCGTAAAAGAGCTATATCTACAATTTTTTATTTTATATCTCAAAATATTAAGAGAGGTTGTAACACTCGTGATGACGTGATAAATTGTAAGTCTTAGACTTCCTTTTTTTAAATGTAATATTGATCTTAGACTTTGAAATTTGATAAAGTAGTGCAACTTTGTATTTGTATGAAATTTAGATAATGTGACACCCACTATAAATCCTAAAAATCGCTTAATAAGAAAGTGTAAAATCTAATCTGAAGAGATTTTTGATGGTTTTGGGTTATTACTGCACGCATGATTTACTTTGCGAAATATAAAAATGGTGGATCTTATTATTTCGCCTAAAAAATAAATAAATTAAGGCCTTGTTTGGGAACAGATTAATTTAGTAACTTTTTGGCTATTTGGCTAAAATATGAGCTAAAAAAAATTAGTATGTTTGGGATGACTTTTTGGCTTTTTACGAAAAGATGTGCAAAAAGTAAAGAGAAAATAGAATTTTTGACTTTTTGGTATGAGTTGTTGGCTTTTTAACTTTTTGAGTAACTTTTTGACTTTTCAACTTTTTTTTTTTAGGTAAGTAACTTTTTGACTTTTTAACTAAACCGACCTGTTGCCAAACGAGGCCTAAGGCACCATATGAATTTGCCTCAAGATGATACTATAATTTTCTGACCAACTGGCACATTTAATAGGTTGTGGTAGACCTAACTAAATAAGAATACATTGGGTATTCACGTGTCAGTTTCTCTCAATTATAGATACATTGATTGTACCTAGTGATTAAAATCAAACTACTGAAATTTTATAGATAAGTAGGGTTAATTCAATATTTTAACTAATACTTTGTAATCTCATTAGATGAATTTACAAAATTAAGTGATATTTTAGAATTTCTTTAAAATGGACCTACTAAATTATATAGTTGAAAAGAATGCCAAGTTTAACATAAAAAGGTTTCAAAATGTTTTCTAAAATATGGCTCTAATTGGAAATTTAGTTTAAAAGAAAAAATAAAATGGAATATTTTTTATATTTTCGTATTTTTTAATATTTTTTTAATAAAGAAATACTTTTTATAATGGCGCCAACCACTCCCTCCCTCACAGCCTCTGTTTGCATTCGAAAAGTCTTCTTCAGAATCCCTTTTGGCTAATGGCAAGCTCATAAGGTCATTTTCACTTCAACACAACAAGAGCTAGAGACAGTGGTAGTGCATTTTCTGTTTTTATTTTATTTTATTTTTATTTTAAAAGTAACATTTTATTAATACTAATAAAACGTTACAAAAACAGAGGATAAAAGGGAGAAATCAATAGCATATACCCTTTCAAAGAATATAATGTAAGAAATGTTATGTCACTTTATAATGTTAATTATGTTATTTTATAATAAAATTTATAAATATGCATATTTATATTGTGCATCTCTAAAGTGTAAATTATAAAATCATTGTAGTGACATTATAAATGATATTTACCAGCCGTTTGTGGTTAGAATTGTTATCAATCATTTAAAAAAAAAAAAAACGTGTGTGGTGTTTGTTACGAAGCATTTGGTAAAATAGGTATTGTATATTTCGTTTTAAAGGTGTACCATAACAGCTCCGAATAAAAAAAATGATTTATTTATTTATTTATTTCAGTGCATGTTAGAAAAACATTTTCGAATTAATGGTAAACTTTACATACATTAAAAAATAAAATCATAATTTTTTTTAAAAAAAAATTCAACTAACAAGTAATTTTTCCTAAAACACAATGTGGTAAATTACACTCACTTTTCTTGAGATCTGAAAAAATTATAATTAATCTTATACTTTTAACATAATTATACTGGTCTCGCTCGAGGTTTAATTCGCATAACAATTAAGTTATTTTTCATCCATAATTAAATATATAAATGAAAAAATGACATTACATCTATTTTTAACTAAAATGTATATTTATTTTTAGGGTAAATTACCAATAAATCCTACTTTTGGGACTTATTACCTATTAAATCCTATTAATAGATTTATTAGGTAACAAATTTATCAGTCTCACTTGTTTTTATAAATAACTTTACAGTGATAAATTTATTTTTCATGACCTATAGATAAATAAGTCTAGTTAATAAAACTGACTGGTAAGTTTCCTTATTTTTATTTATTTCAATGCCTACTTACGATCTATATTAGTTTCAGTCATTTTAATTATACTAAAAGGAATGTCATTTGCAATTATGTCAAAACTATGAGATTAACTGTATTTTTCTCAAACCTTAGGAAAATTGTGTAATTTACCTACTAATATTGCTAAAACACCTTAACGGTATTAATGCAGTATGGCCCTGTTTGGTAGAGCTGTGGGAAAGTAATTATAACTTATAGCCTAACAGCTTATAACTTATAGCTGTGAACATAAACTGATTTTTTATTTATAAATTAAGTTTCTCCTCCTCCACTCAAAGACTAGTTGATTTTTGACTTACAAAAAGTATAAGCTATATTGTTAAGCTGAACAAACACATCAAAATAGCTTAAATTAAGCTAAAAGTTAAAATAAGCTGGAAATAAACCCTACCAAATAGGGCCTATGTTTAACTACCATGAAGTATACTATAATAAAGTATCAGGTTACTCCATGAACTATAATAGGGTGCAATTAAGGGAAAAACTTCTCTCCAGTTAAGATGTTATTGGGCTTCTATGGGCACACCATGAAACCCATATTGATAATCTAATCAATCAATGTATAGGGTTTATCGAGTACATCTTTCCTAAAAAATATTACGTTCATTGAATATCAATTTTCACTCAATCAGTTCACATTTGTGTGTAAATAATTTATTTTTAAAATCATATTTACTTTTGATACAAATGTAATTTGATCTAGAGTTATGCTAGGGACCCCAAACAAATTACCAAATTTTCTACCAAATCTCTCACATGGGTGTGGGACTCACACACATTTGATTTGTGTGGATCCCACACCCATGTGAGAGGTTTGGTAGAAAATTTGGTAATTTGTTTGGGGTCCATAACATTTTCCTTTGATCTAATGGTTATCAATATCCGATCAATGTAATCATTTGCAGGGATAAAGTACTCAATAAGCTTAAATATTAAATAGTTCAGATTATCAATGTATACTCTATAGTGAGCCCACAGAGGTCTAACAAAACACTTTCCAGTCCAATATCGGGCTGAAGAGAAATATCTTCCTATGATTAACCCCTTCAACTATCAAAATGTTACACATATCTCGATGTCATTAATGAAAACAATTAAATGACCAAGTTAACCCTTATTTTCTAAAATCAAACATATGTTCTCTCTTTGAAGTTCATTAAAAACTATTACAAAATTAAAAAATTATTAGAAATATCCCACCCCTATCCCCTTATCTCCCCTCCCCCTAAAAAATAAAACATAAAAAATATTTTTTGATAAATTTTAAAGAGAGAATAGAAATGTAAGATATAAAATGGGAAAATAATTTGGTCATTATTATTTTCATTAATGACATAAAAGAATGTGAAAAATGCTTGGGAGCACTAGTTAGTGCTCCCACTAATTAGGTGGTAGTGGGTCCCGTCATAAATGATGTGATGTTTTGGTCTTGGAGTTGTATTTTTTTTTTTTTACTTTTTTAATGCATTAGTGCTATTAGTGGTGATATTTTTAATATTTGGTAGAAAATTTGGTAATTTGTTTGGGGTCCATAGCATTTTCCTTTGATCTAATGGTTATCAATATCCGATCAATGTAATCATTTGCAGGGATAAAGTACTCAATAAACTTAAATATTAAATAGTTCGAATTATCAATGTAAACTCTATAGTGAGCCCGAGGAGGTCTAACAAAACACTTTTCAGTCCAATATCGGGCTGAAGAGAAATACCTTCCTATAATTAACCCCTTCAACTATCAAAATGTTACACATATCTCGGTGTCATTAATGAAAACAATTAAATGACCAAGTTAACCCTTATTTTCTAAAATCAAACATATGTTCTCTCTTTGAAGTTCATTAAAAACTATTACAAAATTAAAAAATTATTAGAAATATCCCACCCCTATCCCCTTATCTCCCTTCCCCCTAAAAAATAAAAAATAAAAAATATTTTTTGATAAATTTTAAAGAGAGAATAGAAATGTAAGATATAAAATGGGAAAATAATTTGGTCATTATTATTTTCGTTAATGACATAAAAGAATGTGAAAAATGCTTGGGAGCACTAATTAGTGCTCCCACTAATTAGGTGGTAGTGGGTCCCGTCATAAATGATGTGATGTTTTGGTCTTGGAGTTGTATTTTTTTTTTTTTACTTTTTTAATGCATTAGTGCTATTAGTGGTGATATTTTTAGTGGGATGAATCATTGTTAACAATGATTTAGAGTTCTAAATAAGGAGCTCTAAATCCACCACTAGTAGGTGGAAATTAAAAAAATAATAATAATAATAATAAAAAACACAACATATACCGTGACAGTGGGTGGGACCCATTACCACATCATTAGTAGTGGCTCTAATTAGAGCTCCCAAACATTTTTTAATGTGTAATATTTTAATAATTTATAATAATTTAAGACATCTCAATGTAAATATCTCAAAATATAAAATTGATGCTAATTTTTCCGAACACATGAAAGCAAATTGACCAAGAAACCAAGAAACTCCGTTATCAAAAAAAATAAAAATAAATAAAAATTTGACCAAGAAACCAACATACTCAACAAGTACTCCAACCAAAAAAATGACATAAAATAATGGTCATTATTATTTTCGTTAATGACATAAAAGAATGTGTAATAAATTAATATTTCACAATAATTTAAGACGCCTCTATGTAAATATTTCAAAATATAAAATTGAGACTAAATTTAACTCTAGTTCACTTTGTCAACTAAAGGGTATTGTTGGATTTGTGGGACTCATTACAGGTTTTGTTTTAATAATTTGAATCATTCAATATGTAAAACTCGTCGAATAATTTATCCTTGTAAAAATTATTGATCAGATATTGATAGTTCTTTGATTGGATTAGATTTTGTCAATAATTTATTTTGAAAATTATATTTACTGTTAACAAAAATTTGATTCGATCAAATAGTTATTGATATCCGATCAATGTAATTTTTTATAAAAATAAAATACTCAATAAATAATACACATTAAATAATTTAAATTACCAAAATAAAATCTATAATGAGCGCTCACAAATTTAACAACACATTTCATTCTGATCACATATAACAGAGAAGTCTGACCATCAAATTAGAGTTCGGATCCTCTCCAGCCATTCTCTATTGCCCTTCCTCCGGGAGACGGGCCAGATTTGGCTACATCACCCCACAATAAATTTGGGGCTCAGATTAATTCAAAAAAATAAATAAAATCATGCTGACACCTTTGTCTCATGCGTCCCACCAGTACACATACTCTCTCTCTCTCTCTCCTAATAAAAAATTAAAAAAAAACTATTTTAATCTTTTTTATTTTATTTTCATAATATGTATAATTTTTGATATAAAAATTTAATTTTATAAATGTAAAATATCATTGAAAATATACTTTTAAAATGAGACTAATATTAAATATATTTAATAAAAATTTAAAATAAATAAAAAGTAACTATGTATAGTTATGTTTTGAAATTATTATTTTTTAAATATAAAAATTAATTTGATGGAATAAACACACAAAAATCATATATTTTTTAAATTCTCAAAAACAATCTTCATTAAAAAAAATCATATGAAAATAATTTTTTTTAAAGGAAATAAAAAAAAAAACACAAATCTAATCAGTGCATAGGTGCAAATCAAATACAAAGGAGTTTTGGGAAGATGGTTAAAAGATAATTTTTTGATTTTTTTTTTTTTTGAAAAAAAAAACATGTAAAAAATATGAGAAATGATCACGTTTTTTATTTTTATAGGATTTTTTTTGGAATGAGCATTGTTTTTGAGAATTTTAAAAATATACTCCATCCGTCCCAAAATAATGGTCCATTTTGGGGAATTCAACTTTTTTTGGTAGTACAATTATTACATTTGAAAAAAGTTGATTTTTCAAAAATTATCCTTTTGATAGTACATTTCTTGGGAATATCAATGTCATAATTGTACTTTTTATATTGTTTATTAATTTAAAAGAAGGGCAAAATAATTGATGCTAACTTTTCCAAGCACACCCCGAAAGCAAGTTGACAAGAAATCAACCTACTCAAACAACTACTCTGACAAAAAAATATATAAAAAATAAAAATATTTGTAAAAGATGCCACAACAAAAACGCCAAAATTTCCCTTTCATGGTTGGTCGAAACTAGCGTGGTGCTTTCACATATATTATAGTTAATAACGGAAGAAAAATTTATAATTTTATAATAAGTGATTGAAAAATATAAAAAATATATATATATAATAATTTATAATTAATTAAAAATATAATTACATATTACTTTTGAATTAATCAATATTTTTTCATTAATTAGGGATTACCGGAGGGGGCGGCTGGGCCTCCAACATCTTTAATTTTATTATTTTTTTGTATCCTATATAATTGGTATTTTTAAAAATTTTAGAAACCTTCCTTTGCAGAGGGCTGGTTGCGTCAGATAATGACCCATAGAAATTTAATAAAAGAATAAAGTCTATTTGATTGGTGTGATATTATATTAAAAAATTTCTTAAATTTGGTTCGAGAAAAGAAATTAATTTCTTTCATAGATTCCTATAGTTTTCCTTATGACTAAATAACCTAAGCACATTAAAGATTATTTAAATAATTACATAGGATTTATTTGTTGTGACTTCCTATAAATTGAAAATGATTAATAAGATAAAAGTCATGTTAATAACAATCTTAAGGGCTGTCAATAAAAATCGTAAAATGTCAAAATATTTATAATTTCAATACATATTTGAAAACATATTTTACATACTTTTATTAATCATTTACACATTTCAATTTACTTTTTGTTTTTATCTCATAAATGGTAAGTAAAAATTATACCAAATACACTAATATATATTTTAAGATAAAACATATATATATATACACACACTAGTGTAATACCCGTATGCACGTTTTCAAATAATAATTAACAATTAATTTTAAAATTAAATAGTAAAAAAATTAAAATATATAAAAATAGAATTAAGTATATATTAACTAGTTTTGTTAGAATTTCTCTTATTATTATTATTATTATTTTGGTTTTTGGGTTCTACCATTAATGCTATGTATTGAGTTTTAAATAACAAATACATGAATCATAAAGGGTGTGTTTGGTAACGTTTACGTTTTCAGTTTATATTTACAAAAATTTTATAAATTAGTTTTTGTTTATCTTTTGTTTACTTTTAGAAAAACATAAACTACAAACGCGTTTGGTAATTGACAAAATGTTTAAAAAAATTTAAAAATATAAAAAAGAGTGAGAAATGGCAAGTGGTGGCAAGTGGCGGTGAAAGACGATGGTGGAAAGTGGTGACGGTGGGTGGTGGGTAGCTGGTGGTGGTGGGTGGGTGGGTGACGGTGGCGGGTGGTAGCGAGTGGGTAGTGGTGGTGGTGGTAATGGTAGTGGTGACGGGTGGTGGTGGCGGGTGGTGGTGGCGGGTAGTGGTGGCAAGTGGATGGCAGGTGGGTGGCAGGTGAGTGGTGGTGGCGGGTAGGTGGCTGGTGGTGGTGGTGGGTGGGTGGGTGACAGTGGCGGGTGGTGGGTGGTGGCAAGTGGCTAGTGGTGGTGGTGGTAGCGGTGGCGACGGGTGGTGGGTAGTGGTGGGTGGGTGGCGGATGGCGGGTGGTGGGTGGTTACCCATTATTTTTTCTGGCGGTGGTGGCGAGTAGTGGGTGGTGGTGGTAGGTGGGTGGCGGATGACGGGTGGTGGTGGATGGGTGCACTGACAAGAAATATAGGG